>CM023456.1:52301858-52518001 GCA_013339765.2 Haemaphysalis longicornis
CGCCCTGCCTTCCTCAGTGCCAAAAATCAAGACACATGTTTGATTGAAATGGCAACATGGCCTCGCCATTGGTTGAATGCAGCAATGATTACAATATCAGACTGTGTTACAGTGGATGTGAACCCCGCGGGTTCTTCGAATGTACATAGTGCAAAATGTTTGTGTTTGAAATCTTTCAGGCATAGCACAAATATATGCAAGAATTGCTCCTACGTTTATTCTGTGTAAAACGCAAGAGTTTCTCCTAAGAAATATTCTGTTTGGTTAAAAGGAGTTTTGTACCTTGAAAGCATCTGGAACTTCACGTTGAAGCTTGTGGGGCCCCCAACCTCCATCGGACGGCAAAGACAAGTAGAGGAATGCAACGGAGACTACAAAGAGCTTACGTGTGCTCTCCATGGCTACAGTCACTGGTATGCGTAGAGTGCCGCCTAGTCATTTTATACTTCATTTTGCAGAGCAGACTAGATAAGGGAATCGTTGACCGAGGCATTGTGGACATGTGTCCCGCCAAATTCGCTTTATTTTGACTTGTTGCTTTTTTTCTCATAAAAACACCGCCATATCAATTATTGTAGACATTTTCAGGTTACGTGAGTGAGTTTCCAGCTTCGCAGAAATATCGAGCGACACAATAATTCTTCCGTAAAATAAGTTCAATTAGAAGGTTGCTCAAAAAAACGCATTTATATCAATATTTGACATTTCTGAAAACAGTACGTGCGTCTAATACATTGTTGTACGGTCATACGGTGTGTCCAAGCCGAGTGAAGCACCAAGTAAATTGGCTTGTCACTCAAACGTGGATTTGAACGTCACACCCGGAAATTTGTGGCATAAAATGTATTTTTACAGGCACGATCGCTGCGGGGTACTTCGAAAAGTGGGTTATGTACTATGGGAAGGTCTCAAGAACTATGCGGAAGTTGTGTGAGGTCACATGTTTTGAGAGAAATACTTGCTCGGTATGGTCAAAGTACAGGTCACTGCTTTTCGGGCATTTCCGCTATTCCCACATGCGACTTAAGTGTCTTGTATAAGGGATATTTTGTCATAAAAACAATGGACTGCGAGCAGTAATGTTTTGTATTCTACTGCGGCCATCTTTACGTAAACAATACAATTTTTGGGAAGGCCTACCCTGATACAATCTCCGGATTAATTTTTATACAATGTAAAATTTGCGTTGCACATTTCTGTAAAGATTGCGGATTTTTGCAGTCAAAAACCGCTGGAAACATTAATGTCGGTTACATGAGGGAGGTGAAAGGATACAATGATGGTGTTTAAAAAAATTGCTCCCACCTCCCCTCGCGGGAACCCCTGTGTGCATGCGATGCATAGGGGGTTCCGCTGTTGTTTCCTTTAGGTTGATTCTCCCATCGCGTGAAACGTGCCGTGAACCCCCTGCCGCGGCTATGACGCAGCGTGGCGCGGCTATGACGCAACACAATCCAACACAATCCACTTTAATCCAATCCAAATCCAATCCAAATCCAATCCAATCAATCAATCCAAATCCAATCCAAGCCAAGCCAAGCCAAGCCAAGCCAAGCCAAGCCAATCGAATCCAATCCAATGCCCCTCGCGAGAGAGTGTTCGCTATCGTAGAGGAGAGGGAGTGAGCGGCGGAGAGCGCAGCTCGCGCGTCGAGGAGAATGGGGGAGGGCTGTTAACGGACAACGACAACGCCGTATGGAGGGACAAGGCGAGTGAATGAGATGCCATCGCATCTAAAACGAGTGTACAAAGAAGCAACATAATGAAACATATTCATTTTGATTTGAGGGTAAAACAAGCAGGTCAAAATAGATGAAGAAAACAAGACCAGAGTAGCCCAGAGTACGTGCTCATTCTTATCTCCAGAATATGTAGTCATCGTAGGAGTAATTGTTGGGTACATTGTGGGAATCAATGAGTGGGTTCTTTACATTCGTACATGCGTGTCTAAACTTCGATGTCTTGAAACGCTGCAGACAAAGTTTTATCAATACACAAACACAGCCCGGGGCGTAATCTACCAACACTTATCTGTTTATGCAACGTGGTCCCGCTTGTTCAAAGAGCACCCTCACGAAATCACTTCCTCGTGTGAACCACAAAACCAGCTCATAATCACATTTCTCGAAAAGTTAAATTGGGCGTAATCCTGATTTTTTTTTGTGCAACTCGCTGCCTCCATTCGCGTTCCCAGCGACTGCATGCACAGTACGCTCATTTTATGCGATATGTTTTTCGCCGTTTCTTGTCCCTCCTGTGCGCAGAACTGAGCAGTGTTTTCTATCACCAACTTTCTTATAGTCTCGCTTCATCGACATCATCATCCTTTGCTACGCCAAGTATCTTTATATTCGCTTTACTTTACATTCACGGACCCTTGAAATCTTTATCACTGTTTTTGCTTGTTTTCTTATTCGTGGAATTTTCTAATTCTTACACCCTATTGGCGCTGTATATGCTTCAGCTTCTGTTTTTATGCTCAGTTCTTTAAGTGAAACGTTAGGGCACAAAGAACCATACTACGCTGTTGTTTGGCAGATGTAGGGCTGCATTTCAAATGGATGCCGAAATGTTCCTTCGGAAAAATTTGCTCCACTTTACAGGATACCCGACAGTGGTGAAAAGCTTGCCCCACAGCCAGGGAGTGTAGCAACATTTCTCGTTCAGGAAGGATGCGGGGAAACAAAAGTTCCTTTCATCGGAATAGAGCAAAGTGTTAAATTCTCTCTAAGGCATACGTAATATTTTGGCTTATGAACCAGGGTATGTATTCTTCCCACTTTTGTAATAACCGCGCTCGAAGCACCCAGTACAGGCTCTGGCTCCTCTTAGCCAAATATATTCTTTTCGCCCACCAGTATATATAAATTACATTTCTGAGAGCAGTCCACCGAAAAATGTCGGAGTAGATAGTTCTCGTCCGTTAACAAAGTGCCGCCATAGGCAAACGAAGCGGTTCTAACACACGCGCCTTGTTCACGCTGTGGATGGGCCAACTGACCGACCCGCTGCGTGTCGGACACTCTGCTCGAATTACTTCGGCTGTTTTTTCGCGGTGGATTCTAGTTCGACTGTTAACAAGTACCTTTGCCTGTGCAAAAGCTATGGATGAGCGATACCTCACAGAACCTTCACCTTAGTGTAAAACCTGGCTTGTAAAGAAGTAACAACAAGCATAATTTCGTGCGGGGGAGTTAGTGGTTCGTTGATACCCATACTGCTTCTTTTTGAAGTTTTTTACGATCATGTAAGACTTTTCTTTTGTAAAACCCGTATCCTACGGTGGAAATGCTTGTGGCAAAATTGTGCTACAGCATCCACTGTCTGCGCGTTTTACACTTGTCCATGGTACGGACCTACAGTAATCAAATGAACCAAGAAGCCTTACACCTGTAAGTGTTCGGAGTTTGCAACCACTTCATTGTTAATTTGTAGTGACATCAAAAATAATAAGTTGTGGTAAGCCACGACTGTATCAACACATTGCCAATTTTATGAAAAATTAATATATCATAGCAGTTAACACCTCGCAGTGCTAGCGCGACACAAGGAATGACTTGTTCGGATTGGCTAAACAACGCCGCCCGTAGAACGTTGCCTGTATAATGACAAAGCAGCTCCTTTCCTCTGACTCTTCCGCCATTTTCCAAACTCTTGCTCTGTGTGTTCTCCCTGCTCGGGCAGATGATGATGATTATTATAATGAGTAATGGCCTAGCCTTTGAATCTGGGTGACGGCGTGCGCCATGTCGCCTGCTTTACAGATTTGTCTACTCGACTATATATGTCCCATTAAACTCGCGCTCGCATTTCGCTTGAGTATTGCCCTGACTCTACCTCTGGCTGTAATGACCCCTAACCAATTCCTGCCTTAATTTTTCCAACCAATAGTCTTATATGTTTTGACAATATCCACGGCTGACCAGTTAATGCTCCTCTGCAACGATGAAACCCCTTACTTCAAAAAGGAGAACTTTCCCCCACCTCAGCTGAGTGGATCGTTGCGGATTCCTATTAGTATATTGTTGATTGTGTCATCTTTTTTATAGCCCACACATGCCGCACCATGAGGCAAATATTTGCTCATATGGGTTCTTGTCTTCAAGCAGAAAGGTCGAGCTTCAAGGAAAAAAAACTGCGCGTAAAAGACAAGAGCAATTAGGAAGGGACAGGACGGGTCCTGTCCAGTCCTGTTCATTCCTAATTGTCTTGTCTTTTACGCGCAGTTTTTCATACCCTTCAAATGCATTACCAACTAGCCCAACAACACGCTGTTCAAGAAGGAAGCGCACGGCTTATGGTGTTGTCGACGAGTTCTTTCCCGTTGTCTTGTTTGATGGGCTTATAGACTGCCAATTGATCTCTTCTATTTGATCGTTTACACCCAGCAGAACCACATCCGTTACCTTCAGTTTTAAGTGCTTATATAAGATTGGTCCTTTGCTTCGCTCATTTTGCATTTAGCCGTCAGCTTTCGCATCCTCTTCCGTGCCCCGATTTGCAGCGCTGCTTTGCAGAACATATAAAAAAACTTTTTACGCGGCTGGTGACGCCTGTGCGACAAGGGCTACGTCCTTCGACGTTTTTTTTATGTCAGCCTTTCAAGTTGCGTGTCCGGCTAAAAGGGGTTACGCAAGGGAGGGCGCCCGCTGCTACACTTTGCACTACGCATGAGCAGCTTAACTAGGCGTACGTACGCAGTCTTCGAAGTACTCCCTCCGCAACGGAGGTGAAGACTGCGTGCGAAGGCTGATCCTTGCGCAGAGTTTATGACAAACAGGCCAAAGTTTGCGGTAATTCCCTACGTGCACTGGCTATCCTACAATTTGAAAAAAAGGTGTCCAACGCTCAAACGTGAGAGTCGTGGTTTCTGCTCCAAACAAGCTTTTGAAGCTGTGCAGATTGAGCGACCCTCGGCGGTCATTCATGGAAAACGCTGTGGCACGAAGCACCGGAGGGCCTATGCTGAATGGGTAGAATGCGTTGTCTATAAAATTCCGCTTCGGTGCAAAAACGTTTGCGTTGGACAGACTGATAGATGTTTAAATGATAGGTTAAGGGAATATGCCAAGAAATTTAAAAACGCACTCGAAAGAAACGCGCGCGATAGGTATCTAGCCCAGCACTGCTCCACATGCGGATGTGTGCCTTCCTTTGACAAAACACTTGTTGCACGAGAGATTATAAAAGCTGAACGGATCAACTGGTTGGGAGTGGCATGCGTCAGGTCAGCGTCCGTTGCACAAAGAAGGTATTAAACTTTCTACGCATGCGCCCCTGATAAACAAGCAGTATAGCGTGACTACTCCGCGTATATATGTGTCTGTATTCCTTTCAATAAACTGTTGGTGCCAGCGCTCGTGTGTGTCTATGCCTTTTCCTTTGTGTCCATGTTCCAGTTGCGCTGTCGTCCCCTAATTGTGTTCACACAACAAGCCCAAATAGCCACTTTAGTTCGTTTCATTTCTTGGCTGTCGACATGAGAAGATCCGTCCAAACGGCTCGCCAGGTGAACACCTGCGAATCCTGGGGTACGATATACGTATTTACACATCGATCCAGCCGCAAACACTCTGGTGCAGATGTCCTCTTCCGTTCTTCAATGTAAGTGTACCCCCACTCGGAGCGCGCATCCTTGCTGACGACGCTGACTTGTCACCGCTTTCTTTCACCGCACCGCACATCCCCGCGCAAGGACCCCTGCATTGTTTTCCTCATCTCTGCTTTCTGGTGCTTCACCTACAGAAGGATCTCAGGCTCTGAGCAGGAAAGCTTCGCACTTCACACAATGTCACAAGTTGCTGTATCGAGGCAACTACGAAAACAAAGGGAGGAAATGGTTGCTTGCCATTCCTCGTCATCTGCGCCTCAACATATGTGACTCCCTTCATACCTATCCGACATGTGGCCATGCAATGGAGCTAAACACATACCAGCGTATCCGTTGCGCTATTACTGGCGAGGCATGTACCACTTTGTACAACAGTACGCCCGATCGTGTACAACCTGCTAGCGCCGCAGGCCACCACCGCCCCTTTTTTGGCCCACTGCAGCCGCTTCCTTGCCCAGCGAAACAATTTGATTGTGTAGGCATTGACCTGTATGAGCTTTTGGCAAACACAGCTGGGAATAGATGGCTAATTGCTGCGGTCGACCGTCTCAAGCGCTACGCTGAAACCGCGGCGCTGCCGGCAGCGACAGCACCCGACGTCACCTCCTTTCTATTACGTTGTTTGATACTGCGCCCCGGGGTGCCTCGAGGTCTACTCAGCTACCGAGGACGCTTCTTCTTATCCGATGTTGTCACTAAGCTCCTTACTGAGTGCCGTATTGTCCATGGCACAATGACTGCATACCACCCGCAGAATAATGGCCACACTAAGATCTTTATTCTAACTCATGGGGACATGCTGTCAATGAGTGTCTCCACGGACCACGATGATTGGGACCTTGTGCTCCGCTACGTGACTTACGCATATCTTGCGGCCATACAGACCACAATGAGCTTCCCTCCCTTCTACGTACTCTACGGACGAGAACCACTATGTACTCTCGACACCGCGCTTCCTTATCGTCTGGATGTCTCGGAGTGCACCCCAGCATCAGATGCCGCCAAACACGCGGAAGAGTGCCGACAACTCGCGAGGACTTTCACAGCTGAAGACCAGTCGCGGCAAAAATATCGCCATGATGACATAGCTGTAGCACCGACTTATTCGCCAGGGTCGATGGTTTGGCTTTGGATTCTTTCCACTACCTTAGGATCGTCTACCCATCTTCCCGCCAAGTATCATCGCCCCTACCGCATCCTGGAGCGTACGTCACCTGTCTACTACATCGTTGAGCTTATGACCTTTTCGACGGATCTTCACCGCCGTGGGCATGAGACTGTTCATGTGCAGCGTTTAAAACCCTATCACGAGCTTCTGGTTTTGTCTGCTCAGAGATTCGCCTGGATATCGTCTTCTTCACGGGGGAAATCGTAACGGAAACGACAGGACATTCCGCAACAACGCCAGTGCGGTGCGCCATCCCGTATAATCATCACCGCCATGCTTTTTGCATCCCCTCATCTATCAAGATTACGAAGATGATGAGATTGCTCGGCATCACCCTCACGGCTTCCTCAGTGTTCGAGCTCACCTGAACACCAATACATCCGTTTACAGTATGTACAGGAGGAAATCGGCATTGCGAACCTTGCTAACTACTCGACGTCGTATAAAGGGATTCCAGCACTTTACGCAGCCCAATTTAGGACAGTAGATAATACGCTTGTTGCAGTCTTTGATTACACGCCCGAGTAATCATAGAGGCTAGAATTCCCCGAGATCATTCCGGGAGTGATAGAAAAATAAACTAACAAACTTGATTTCCTCAAGTGTTTTTCTTACACTTCAGAAGCCATCTGGGTCATTATCGTCGAATTCTCAGAACACCGAAGCTCCGTACACCACAAGCACATTTTCAACGTAATTGTCGCAGTTGCGTTTTGAAGCATATAGTATTCTCCTTGGTGCATGCAGTAAACATCCGATGCAAGAGCCACGTAATGTGGCTCTGCTTTTTGCACTTAACCGGTAAAGGTTCAGGCTACCCATTAATGCGTAAATAAGGGGCGCTGCTTTATTTTGGCCAAAACGTTTTAGTGAAACAAACATTAGCATTTTTGTGAAGAGTAAGCAGAAAAGCGTGATAACTAGTAGAGATCCAAAATAGGCACTGGCCGTCGCCATCCTTATACTGCTAATCATCTGGGCACAGGTCGCTGTCACGTAACGGAACAGAAACTCCGCAGATGTCGTGGAATTGTCTCAGGCAGTGTCGTGGGCACCAGGTCCTTTAGCGCCTCAGACACCCACAAGGTGCATTCTGCAACAACATAAAAACGGGTACTTCAGTGCGTATCATCCAATGGCAGAAACAGGACCTCCGTCATGTTCATTATTCATCATGTTCATTCTCATCAGATTCAGCAGCGTCATGAGTCGCACGCTGTCCAAAAAGAGACGATGGCATGGCGATGCGAGAAATTAAAATAGACCAGACCAACTGGATTGTGGTAGTGTCCACACGGGAGGAAAATAACACGAGTTAAGAGGCGTGGAAATGAATTAATCGTCCTAACCAAGATTTATAAAAATGATCTTAGCAATAAGCAAGCGGTTAAGTTACAACGTGAACAGCCTCCCTCGCGAAATACAACCTGCACTGTAGACATCAGCTCCTCAATAATCCGGAATATGGAGTATTAGGTCATGTAACGGGCCCCCTCGATACAGAAATTGCTGTAGTAGGACCTCCTCCCCCTAACAAATATACTTATTTAAGAAACCAGCTTTCTCGGTGCCTACCCCAGCAACGTTTTGACAGTTCCAAAACACTAACGGCCGAAGAAAAGGGTATCCTAGAACGAGGTCTAACTTTCTGTCCCGCAAATACCCGTGTGAATGAATAGAGAAATATAAAGATCGCAATGAATTTTCTCGGAGAATGAGACTAAGAGAGTTTTTTCGGATAAACAGGACCAACTTGATATTAACGAGCGCATTCCCCACCCACCTAGCACTTGAACTCCAGATGAGATCAGTCTCCAGAATTAGATCTGTACTTAAAATCAGTATTAAGATAAATGTTGACAACAACTAAGCAATCAAACAAGCGCAAGAACCTAACTTTGTCACAAGAAGTTACCCTTAATACCCTATCAGCCAGAACCGACATATTCATAAAGCCAGCCGACAAAGGTGGTAGCGTAGTTGTTATACAGATGGGAAAATAATAAATGAAGCTTATAGGCAAGCTCAACAACGCTGGCCACTACAAGCCCTTAGATAACGATCCGAGCCAGGAGTGCAAGCCTAACAATCATTCAGAGCCTCACAGATCTGCGATCTAGAGATTTTATAACAACCACTGACTTAAACTTCATGAAATGGAATAATAAGAGCGCAGAACGGTTTTTCTTCCTCCCAAAAATCCACAAAGTCCCCGTAGATTCATTTTTTACGGCCGGCACTCCTGGCAGGCCAATAGTTTCGAATAAAAATACCCCAAACGAAGCTCATCTCTGTTTCTGAGTCATTACCTATCCGACATAACGGCTCTTCTTGCTTCGTTTCGTTCGGACTCATCCCACTTCCTCCGCATAATAGAAGAGGTAAATAAGGGTGGCGCTACCAAGTGGAACCCTCCTTGTTACTCTTGACGTTGCCGCATTGTATACAAGAATCACCTTTCGTCGAAGGACTCGAAGCTATTTCAAAAACTTTATCCGAGAACCCGCACAACATGCGCCAGAAGTGCAATATAACTTTGTAAAGTAGTTTTACTTTCAATATTCTCAATTTGACTCCTCTTACTACTTGCAAGTTTTGGAACCAGCATGGCTACTCCATTCGCGCCGACCTAATGCCAATATTTTCATGGGGCAACTTGAAGCCACCCTTTTTAACTCTTTTTCCGCATAAACCTCAGGTTTACCTCCGCTACATAGACGACATATTCATGATTTGGGAACGTGGTCGCGTGAACTCTAGAAACGTATATATCTCATCCCAATTATTCCATCCGACTATTGAATTCTCCTTCCAGAATTCTGAAAAGAAGTGAACTTCCTGGATACTAACGTCATTCTAGACAAAGGTAAACTTAAAAACCACGCTTTTTACGAAACCAACAGACAGGCAGCAGTATCTAGAGTATAAAAACCCATCACCCGAGACACTGCAAACAAGGGATCTTTGTAGGACAAGCCACCAGACTTAGAAGAGTATGCAGTGATGACAGCGACTACGTAAAGCATCTAGACGAACTCAAGTCCACCCTTATGAACAGGAAACCACTCCAAAAGCTCTCTCGATCAGGCGTACAAACGTGCATCTAATCTCAAAAAGGGATTGACGTGCCTCAACAAGCAGCAACAAAACGAAAGCGCCAGGCCGCCTGATTTGACAACAAAATTTTTAAACGCCCTGCTTAACGTAAATAGTATCCTGCGGAGATACTAGCCCATTTTAGCCAGTAATGACCCACTTAAAAAGACGTTTCCGGAAGCATCCATGGGTTACCTACCGAAGAAATAGGTATATAAATATATTTTAGTGCATGCTAAAACAGGGCCTCCAAAGTAACCACTCATAGCCAGCTGCTCCCGTCCCAGATGCAAGACTTGCAGGCACCTGCAGACAGACTGCATTGTAAAAAGCACAGCCAGTAATTGTGTTCACAAGATTAATTCAAGTTTTACTTGCACTTCATCCAACATTGTATATATGTTAGAATGCGCAATGTGTCACAAACAGTATATAGGCGAAACAGTCAACCTATGAGCCTACTTCTTAACGGTAACCGGGCAGATACTCTTAGAAAATCCTCCATAGCTGTAGCGCAGCATTTCAACCAACCAGGCCATAATTTTGATGACCTTAAGTTGTATATACTTTAGTCAAACTTTAAGTCTCCTAGGGACAGGAAATACCAAGAATCCTATTTAATTCACAAATTCAACTCCATGCAACCTAGTGGAATTAATGCGTCTAGGGGCAACTTGGAAGCCTTGCGATATTTACCGGGAATACAGAATTAGGCATTGTCTTGCCTATACCTTATCCAAAGACTATTACCCCTCCCTCTGCTCTGTATCTGGTCTCTGAATTTCTTTTATTTTCAGTCCTTAGCTTCCAGCTCAATACTCGCCCGCATCCCTGCAACCTTTGCTTTTGGAATTCTATTTTATTTTTATTTTTCTCTTGTTTTTGCTCCACTTTGTATGTCCCCCTAACTTTATCTTTTCGTTTTTGAGTTTCAGGAAAGGCCGGTTCCAGGAATGTTGCTGTTGGTAACACGTGCCATTTCAGTTGTGCGGTTATTGCTTTTTCTTTTGTGTGGGTGTTCTTTTTTTTCTTTTTTTTCTTGACGTGGTTTTTTCCCGTTCTCTACCTTTCCGTTTGACCGGAGGCTTGCAGATAGTTTCTGATAAGGACTCCTCTCACCACCTTTTCTGCTTCCGGTGGTTCCGAGAATCTTTTGGTATGCCGCGTGGCAGTCAACAAACACCCGCTCATCCTTTCTGTCCAAGAATTTCCCGGAATATCAACCCCCCGGCTGACTTCCCTCTTACCTACTTCGCGGATGAAACTAGACAACCTTCTTTCCCCCTCAATATCTCCGCCTATATGCTCCCAAACCAATCAGCTTTCTCAATTCCACTTCTCTCCTCTCACCTGGGGACCTACCCCTATATAAACCGTGCCAGGCAGGCGAGGGTTTGCCCTGACGAAGGCAAGTCTCTTTGCTAAAACGTAGGCAACAATCGTGATTTCTACCTTGGTTGAAGATTTCTTTTCTTCCATATAATCGCGAATTTGCACAATCACAATTTCATTTTTTTCTCTACAAAGGATGAATTTTCTAAAATCCAGCCTTGTCCCCCAAACGCCGTAGTGGACATGTACTCTAAAACCACAGTTTAGGCTGAGTTATGATGACTCAGTCTGTGAGTCACACATAGTTGAGCACTTCACGTGTGTAGTTTCAGCTACGAGTAGACAGATTTAGTTTTTTCTCCTTTGGTCACTGATGTACATTTACGCTGTTATAGCATAAATGCTCTAACCCTGCCATTGATTCTTTCGTACCGATGCAACGCGTATTACATGGGTGGTGCTTCATCGTGTGAGGGCGTTGTAGAAGATGGATATTTTTTTATATCAATGATTCATTGCGGTATTTTAGAACTTTCTTTTTGCATTTTCTTGTTTTTAGGATCTTGCTTCATTCCATTTGGATGAATATACTATAAATGTGTGCTCTCCTTCCCAATTCTGCATTTTTGCTCAAAGGCTGAGCGTGAACACGGTTGGCAATTTTTGAAGAATTTTCATTCACTTGTTCCTCTTTTCGGGCGTTTTTTTTTTATCTTTCTGCTCTTTGTGTAAGACCGGTGTATAAGATACATATTTGTACTTCGTATGTTCCTTCATACTCTTTTTATGATTTTAGTTTTCTTTCTTCTTCAGTTTTCTCCAATTCCTTCGACAATTCTCGCCATTTACAGATGTGCATTTGCTAGATGAAGCTATTAACTTCTACAATAATAAATTTTTCTCCTAACGCAAGACATTACACGGTTCGTGTTTTTTAAGCTTTTGTATTCGCGCTTTCATTACAATTCTGGGCATTTTTACTTGGTCCTACACAAGGTCAGCGTGGTGTATATGATATACAGTTTGAGTTTCTTGCTTTTCTGTTTTTATATTTTTTGTTTCGTTCGTCTACTTTGCTTTGATTACTTATCTCAGTTAAGCGTATTAAAACAATTACGTGTGTTCACATTGGCAACTGTGCGTTTATAGAGAATGCAGGGCGTCACCGGGTGGCGTTGTGGAATGCCCACCGAAGATTTATTTTAGCAATAAACGCCTGGTTTTCTTGTTCTAGCTTGCTTACCTGATCTTACGCATTAGACGTTAAACTACTGAATGCGTGGTGTAACGCCACACCTGAAATGTGCTCCCTTGAAGCGTAGCGGAAGTCCTGTACCGGCGTCCTGATCATAGAACTAATACCACTATCAGGAATGATGCCAAGAGAAAAAATCTTCAGGCTAGCCGAGAAAGTTAAAGCTAAAGGTATTCGTTGCAGCGTTGTGCACTTCAAATTTTTGTTGGCCACTAGTGTCACTAGATAAGATACTGATTACCATCACTGAGGCACGCAAGTGAGCAACAGCGGGCCATTTTGGTGTTATTCAGTGTTGCCAGATTGCCGCTCCTGCCCCTCACCGCTAAATTTGACGAGGTCATTTGTAAACAACATTGCCGAAGGCGCAGCATCACGACTTCATCGGGCCCACTACTGCAGCTGAAATGCTGTTAGGCGCGCTATCTTTGATTCGCGTTCGCAACGACGCCAGTCACGCGCAGCCGTAGAGCAGGGAGGAGAAGCCGAGACTACCACTGTTCGCCGACACAAAACGTATAAACAACAAATTGGTGGTGCCCTTGAACCGTCGCAGTGTAAACAAATGTCACGTGATGCGAAACTGAGCAATGATCACGGCAGCGACACCGAACAATGGAGAGAAAAGAGTGACGATACTCTGTAACCTTATCTAGGGACAATAGTTGCCACCACGCTTATTCCGAAACAGTAAAGGTCAGCACACTTAGCGGTATACCCATATTTTGAATTACTCTTTTGTGACCAGAGTTTCTGGAGGCAACACCACACCAATCAGGTGATTTGTTGTCTGAAATTCGTGCTTGCAAGGCTTAAATACTCACAAATAAGTACGTGAAACGAAACAAAAGCAATTCATACCGACTATACGCGCAAAGAAAGAACCTGTGGGTTCTTGCACACATTTGGTCGGCCTTACGCCCTCTTTCGTACGTCCCCATTGCGCTATCAGCAATAGGTTGGTGAAGTGTACGCACTGTTAAATAAACAAAGGTTGACGTTTAGTCATCTTACGCTGATTGTTCCAGATGGGCACTTCGGTGACGGCACAATCGCGGTAATCGGTGTAGCTCACATACCCATCATATACGGTGGTATCTGCATGTGAAAATGTATGTTAGTCGGTGGAGACCAAAAAAACTGAAGCATGCAGAGTGGCAGAGTCATCAATTATGTCACCAGCACCTCTGCCACTCCAGAGGTGCTGTGTGGGCAGAGCACCAGCAAACTTCTGCCACCAAAAAGCTCTGGCGATACCACATCGCCAGAGCTGTCCTCGGCCAGGGGCGGGGCCTTTAGCCAAGCGCCTGTGCTCGAGTCCCAATATTCAACTTTGCTTGGGCGCCACGCTTTTATACAAAAAGGCGAAACCCTTTTTGATTGGCTGACGCCTTCTTCATCGAAAGACGAATTGAGAGCCGAATCAGTAGGATTTCCGTGAGACGGCGACTTTTCGGTAACTGATGAATGTAACAGCTTACTTACTCCGGGGCCCTTTCAAAACATTTTGGGGCCTCAATAAATTTAATGGCGAAAGAATCAAGGAAATGGCCAGCCTTACTATTTGTTTTTGGCATACAGGGCCCTGTTGGCCATTAGAACGAAACGTCGCGAAAGCTAAGGAAGTTGGAGCAGTGGAGTTAAAAGGAAATGTTTGTCAATATTTTGGGTGGGTTAACCATTTCGTCTGAAGAAAAGGCAACCCAGAACGTTTTCGAGCAACGAACCTGCTAAGCGTAAATTTTTTTTTATTTAAATATCTTCAAGGACATACTGATTTTTGGTGTCTAAAACGCGGCGGCGACAAAGACAAATACATTTAGATTTTTCGCGGCCCATTTTTTTGTTCCGAAACGCCAAGTTTCACCCCTAGGCAGAAAAACGCAGTAATAATTCCTCGTAACAATAAAGGATAAGCATTAACGATGTTGTCACAAGAAAACGTTATGCAGTTTAGCCACCTCACAATCATCCTGGGTTAAGAAAAAAACTAGTGGCGTAAAACTTTCATCTCTATTTTGTCTTTCGAACTTGTTGACTGTTTTCTTAGAGCAGGGCCGAACAACAAAAATCGAAATATACGGGCAACGCCCTTGGAAGATGTGCCCTTTATAGTGTCTCCTTTCGATGCGAATACTGTATTGCAGCCCTCTCTGCCCTGCGAACGCACGCGGTACGGTGAATAATAGATCGTTTATGGTTTTAAATATTGCTCATCACATGGAGGGAAGATTTCTGATACCTCAAAACAGCGAGAAGTGAATGGGCAGAGGCCTCGATATGTGTCTCCTGTGTCCGGTTCAATCACATGGCAGCTCCATTCGTCCATAATGTACGCGCATGTTCAGAAATAAAAAAAACCTTGACCCACTTACCATCGTCAACAGTGAAGGGAGCGGAATCTATTGTATCGCCCGGAAGATGATGTAAGGAAACCACAAGCCTGCAAGGCACTAGTGAATTAGCTTGGCCGCGTTGTTGAGTCAACACGGTAGCAAAAAAAATATAGAAGACAAGATAAGTGCGTCATTGGTTTTTAAAAACCATTAGCAGCACTAATACACAAAAGGGGGATAGTATTACATTTTTCCCGTACAAAATAATGACATAACCAAATGATGAGCTAAAAAGCGTTACTTGTTTTCAGCTAAAAACATAAGCCATAATGTAGTGTTTTCGTATTTTTAAACCGCGGGCTTCCTTGAGAATTTTCTGAATGGTATGTAATTGCTCATGAGTGTGTATTTCCTTGTGCAAATGATGTAACAGGAAGTAATTAATGTAAGCGCGTCTAATTTTTGCAGTTTGTGTGGTTGGGTGTATTTAGTCTGTAATTCTTTATAGGTGTACAACTTCTCAGTCATCGTTTAAGTGGAGCTCACAACGCTTTTCCTTTCTTGTGCCCTTTCCGACAGAGATGCCATCTCGCTCTTCGAAGATGTTTTTTCCTCTTCTTCCCCATATTGTGCACTCAAAATTGCCCCAAGAGGCGGGTATGATAGGCAATTTCATTGCATTGCGATCTGATTTGGAGACGCACATGTCGGTCAAGTTTTACACACCAGAATGTTAAAAAAATATGTTCAGTTATGCTCAGATTGGTATGCCTCGGATTACAATGCTAGTGCTTGTTGCAGTCAGTTGTGTCTGTACGTTAAGCACCTCACTTGCGTCGCGGTTTAGTCTTGAATCGTAGGAAGGATTTCGGGTGAATGTTGTACACAAAAGTTTGCACAAAGTAGGGCAAAATAATTTCTTCTTTCAGGACTACGCTTTATTAACTTTGCTTTTTTTCATCAAAGCTGGGCCTCCCATTGAAGCGCGCAAGCGTTCCAACCCAATTTGCCAACTACAATTACTCTCACTGCCAACGTTAACGTAGTTTCCTATAGTATAAATTGGTTAATTCTGAAATTTTTCACTCATCACAGAGATATTTATTGTACATTGCAGTTTTTCATTGCGTTAGAGGAGTTTTTGAAAATGAGGAATTGTTAACAACAACGTTCATATATTATTCGAAAGTAGCTTAGACACGTTTTCATAAATTTTCTTCGCGACTTAGTTAACATCAATGTCCTTCTGCTCAAGTGCTTACCTTTCTTGTCCAGGACCAGTGCTAAGGGACCAATCATACGTGACAGTCCTGCCTTCAAGGTCAAAGTCTCGGCGTTTCGCATTCAGGCATTCAAAGATTGTGTCGTTGTCGTTGTCAGCAACTCCGAGGGCATACGGAAACGCCTCGAATGCCTGGGGGAAATACAAACAACGGCAATATAAAAAGACACATTTTTGTTGTTTATAAGGGGGCAATAAATCCAGCGAGTAAAGCAAGTAAATTTTTATTGTTTCACTCAAGAACGGAGGAGGCAAATACACTGTGCAGGGAAGCTCTTGTGGAGACACTAACTCACTCAACGGAAAACTTTGCACGGGGAAAGCGCTGAAAAGTCGTCAGCTAAGGTAAATGTTTCAAATCCCTCCTTTTACGGCACACCTTACTTTATGGTTGTAGCTTTGGAGAAAAAAGAAACGCATTTTTACTGGTCATTTTTCTGCCATATACTTTATTGTTTTAAAGCTATTGGCATTGCGGAGTAGCTACGTAAAAGGAAACAAAAGGTCCAGAGACGACAAGATGGCCAACACTCGGAATGGAACCCTGGTCTTATCTCGGGCAGTGGCATTATCGAGTTGACTGCAGTTGGCAGAGGTATGTTGTCTTCAAGATTGTACTGTAGAACTTGATTGGGTAGTTACCAAAAAATGCGGGTATAGACCACGATTTGAGTCCTACAGAATGAACTTTATATACTGTGTGTAATCACGCGGGGTAAAAAGTCAGATCCCTCTTTTTGCCTGCAGCCTTTGTGGGGTGGCTCGAATACATTTTTTTTGTCGAATGTTTAAAATAGGCTTCTCTGCGAGGCTACCAAGGCCGTGTAAATAACTACCATGAACCGGGCATAAGCACTGTGTACTCCAGTATATACGTAAACATAAATATTCAGCGTAGTGGCAAACATTCGGTGGAAACACCCGCGGAGGGCACATCATAGCGCACTGATATGGTAGGGCGCTTAAAGGCGGGCCCGAATACCCTGTGACAAGCCTGCCTGTGTCAAAAAAATTATTTTTCGTTGTTCTTGACATATTTTTCTAATCTTGTTTAATCAAGAATGAAGCCTGACGACTTACAATATAAAGGGAACGACAATTTATCATCAACCTATCCTCCTGCACTGAGGCGTTGGTCGCATGCTAACTACTGCGAAACACCCCACAGAGACTGCCATGGCGTCTCCTCTCAAAAACGGACTAGTAGTAAGACGCGCAGAATAAATGAACACGACCACACACAAAAGAGTTACTAGCGGGCTGGAAAAAACTGTATCCCTGAATTTTTGCTGTGAGCTTAATAATAGCACTCAATATTCAAACTTGCTGGAAGGAAAGATAAACATTATCTCTTAAAAGGCCGTCGTTCGGCTTCGCCCCAGTGCAAAATGACAACATCGCGCAGGCAATCGCTCAAAAAGTAAAGATTCCCAAGAAGGCTTTAGAAGTTTAACAAAGTTTAATTTTTTCTGCGCTTTGGTAGTACGCAGTGGACGAACGACGTTCTCCCTTCCCGTCGTGCCAAAGCTCGCGCCAGATGATGGAATTAAGTGTCATCATGACTGTGCCGTAGCGCTAACTGAATCGACCGCTAGAACACCTTGAGACTGAGCCGCTGGGTGTTTTTGTATGTACGTGAGAATTAGAAAACCTTGCTGCTTGAATTATTTTACGAATAGTGCTGATTATTCCGAGCGCTGTGCTTAGTTTCGCTATGTATAAAGCGCTAAAATATCATTTAACCGATACGCTGTGTTTAAAGCTCGAAAGTCCTACATACCAGGTAAGCATCAGGAGTTTCCCGTTGAAGCTTTTTCGGCCCTGAACCTCCATCGGACGGCAAAGACAAGTACAGGAGCGCAAGGGAGGCTACAAGAAGCTTGGATTTTGTCTCCATGGCGACAGTCACCGGTATGAGTACAGCGTTCGCCGTGTCCTTTTATACTCTATACCGCAGATGAAACTAGATAGCGGGATTGTTGGGAGATGAATTTAAAACATGTATTCTGCCAAATTCGCTTCAATTTGACGGGTAACTCAAGCCTTTCTCTCACAACACACAGCCATATTTATTATTGTGGACATTTCCAGGTCGCGCGAGAATTGTGCCAACTTCGCGGGAATTACCAGCTGCATAATAACCCCTTTGGGGAAAAAAATTGATGAACAAAAAACCGCGCCATTTGGGTCGAAATATGTAACTTTTTTAAAAATAGACCAGCGTACACACGGTTGTACAGGCACACTGTGTGCACAGAAAGTAAATGGACTTGTCACTCGTTCTTGGAGTTGAGCGTGACAGCCGGAAATTCCTGGAATAAAAATTGGTGTTTGCATGTACTCTCTCTGCGGGGTGCTTGGTGTTTCTCGACTCTCGAAGAGGGCGACAGTCCATGATGTCATATGTTTTGAGAGGAATACGTGGTCATTCAAGTAAAAATTGAGGTCACTGGTGTTCCAGGGTTTTTTGTTATTCTCACAGGGGAGTTACCTGACTCATGTAGCCATTATTTTTTACAAAGAGATCAAGCAACTGCGCGCACTTATAAAATAATAACTACTGTGGCCAAATTTATTTAAACGAGACTCAGGAATGCTCGCATGGCTGCATTTTTGATTCACATTTTTACTTAATTTCAATTTCGGCTTACAAAGTTTAGTCACGACAATTTATTTACGCATTTTTACACAATTATTATAAAACCGTAGGAAGCATACACCTTCATTATAAGGGCAAGCCGAAACATACAATTACGGCACCTCGAAAGTGTGTATAACAAAGAAACCTTATAAAGCACACTGCCTTTAACCTGAAATTGAAGCGAGCTGCTCAAGATTGTCAGAGAACGTCCTCCTAAAACGACAAGACAGATTGACTGATCCCCGCTCGCGTGCTCCGCTGGACTAATGGTATCGCAGAGCAAAGTGGTATCGCAGAAACTATCCTGGCGGTGCTCTCGGCGTACTTCAAGTAATACCAGGAGTACTCAAAGTAATACCAACTCTCTCCATTTACGCTATTGTAATCAATAAAGGTGCTACTTGCAGTAAATCTACGATTTTGCGGAAAAGCAGGGTGTTACACGTTTTTCTTATTTTCGCTATTGTATTCGTATTTGGAACATTTGTCTGCGTAATTTGTTTCTTCAGTCTTCTATTTTGGTAGGACATGTATCAAGTGCATATTAATTTATCTTCTCAAGTACTTTGGTGAAAATTTAACAATTTTCTTAAGTTTCGGTTTTTCGATATTCTATTGACCAATTATCTGAATTTAGGGTATTATAACACATACAATTGTTACTTATGTCACACATTATTGTGGAAATTCAGGGTGTTACGCGGTTCCGTCAGTTGGTATTTCTATTATTTGGATATTGACTGTGTGATCATTTTTCGTGTGTCCTTCGCTTTTTGGAGATGGACGAGATGCATATATTAGCGATTTTGCCATATCATTCTTGTAAAAAATACTTTCACTGTTTCATATTTCTTATTTTTTCAGAAATCTGCGGTGCCAATTATCTCCATTTTCGCTATTATAACCAATAAATGTATTACTTCCACCAGTAATGCATTTCTTGCGCAAATGCAGGGTGTTACCCTGATTGCTCATTTTCGGTATTTTTTGCGCGTATTTTGGAACTTTCTGCAGCTAGATTTCTATTGCGTAACATTCTCTTCAGAGTATCCTCACAGCCAGGGCGGTGTAACGTCCTGAAGTTGCTCAATATTGCAGATGTTGCGGATGTAACTCTTTAATCGTTACAAATAAGGGGTGGAGCAAAATTCTGAAGAAAAAAAAACAGAAATAAAAAAAATTTAAAAATTTTCAAGACAAAATGATCTGCCTAAGTCTAAAATACGCATCTTATCCACTCATAGATCTCCCGTAAAAACTGAAGACTAAACGAGCGATGTCCGCAAACGAACGTTGGAAATGCGAAAAAATAGTGAAAACGGGACAACCCTTCATTCACTACGCCTTGCATCTTCGAAAAAGTCCCGGGCCTGCCCCACTAAGCGTGAAGCCTGGGGAGGCGCGAAGGATGCAGTGTATAAGTGCATTCTTGGCGCCTTGGCGCTTGTTCCAACGGAGATGAAACCGTTAGGGGGTACAGGTATACAGCTTTGCTGTAGACGTCTCTTGTTTTTGAAGCACGAAGCGTTCTAGGGCGAAGGGTAAGCGAGTGTCCCGGTGCTTTTTTTAGTACGCGTTACAAAGCATTCCACCTCGAAGCGTAACCAAGTGTCCCGGTGTTTTATAACCGTGACTATATGAGACGACGGTTATGACGACATGAGGCGCCGACAGCATGAGCCCAACGGTGCTGCGCCCCTACAAAAACATTTAGCAAAGGAAGGGCACTTCACCGCTAAAATGTTATAAATTTGCATCATTGGCAAGATAAAAAGAAAACTTAAACAGAATAAAATATTCCAAATTGTATTGCTAGTCAATGGCATATTTGATTGTAAAGAGCTTTCACCGTAGACAAGCGGCATAAGAATATTATGAATTAGTAGACAATTCTCTGAGTGTCTGCAGATTTTTGGTTTAATGTTCGGTTTCTGGACGAAATGTATATGAGATCCAATTTTGATTTGGTATCCTATTTCTGTAAACTGTTTCTTCCTTATTCCTCCTATTTTTTGGCTTTTCAAATTTCTGTTCGACGACTTGTCTGCATTCACACATTTTAACCATTAAATGTGTTACTACTGCCAGTTATGTATTTTTGTGCAGATGCATGGTGTTACACATGTGTATTTTCGCCATTTCAGTATTCGTATCTGAAGCGCTCTCTAGCGAGCTCTTTTGGTTTAATTTTGAGGTTTTGGAGGACATCTTAAAGGTGCGTACTTTTGATTTCGTCCTATCAATTGTGTAAAAAAATATTTTTCTATAATTCTTATTTTTCGATTTTTCAAAAATCTGTTTCATTACTTCTCTTCATTTAGGCTATTAAAACGATTAAATCTGTCAGTTCCGCCAGTGATAGATTTTTCTCTAAATGAATGGTATAACATGGTTTGCTCATTTTCGCTATTTTAGCGGTATTTCGAACGTACCTTCGCGGGATTTCTTGTTTAGTCTTTGGTTCCTGGGCGACATGTATAACATGCACATTTTTGACCTCGTCAGATCATTTTAGTGCGATTTTTATTTTTGGTATTCTTCCCACGCCCTGGGCTTCCAAAATTTTCTTCAAACAAGTTTCTCTATTTACCTCATTATAACCATTCATTGTGGTACTTCCGCCTGCTATGTATTTTTGGTGGAATGCAGGGCGTTCCACGTTTGGCTCACTTTTGGCGTTTTTATTCGTAGTTTCAACGTTCTTTTGCGGCCTTTTTTTAGGCTTTGGTGTTTGTACGAGATGTGTAACGTGCATATTTTTTATTTGGTCTGATCGTTATTGAGACTTGTCATTTTTGTTTCTTTTCTTTTTCAAAATTCCGTTCTACGGTTTTTCGCTTTTTTCGCTATTAGACAGTGTTAGATGAGCGTACGCAGGGAGTTGCGCACACACGTAACGGCAGCGCAGCGCGTGCAGCAAAGGTCTCGCGAGGAACCCGTTTTAGTTGACCGCACCAGAAGATGATGCGTGGATAAACCGGTAGCGCCGAAATGTGCACTTTGAGTGTCCCGCAGCGCCACTAAACGCCAGATTGAAAAACGACACATGCACTTTTCGGCAAGCGCCAGGCCTATCCCTCGCCATAAGAAGCCATAAACAAGTTTGGCTGCAGTCGCCACTTTCGTTTCGTGGACGAGAGAAATCGGAGAGGTGGATTGGGCCTCGCGCTCCACCCGCAAAGCCGGCAAAAGCCCCTAACGCAAGAATCCCAGACGTGCGGGCGCACGCAAAGCTCGCGGCTCCCTCTTGCGTACTGGGCATGCGCACTCGCACCCCCGCAAGTTCCTTGCGCACGCAGAATTGCTGCGGGCGCTCAAGTTGAACTGTCTATTACAAATTTTAAATATGTAACTTCCAGAAATTCTGAATTTTTGTGCGAATGCAGGTTCCTGTCTATGCGGGGAATCGGCAAAAAATCCTAGGTATTTATGACGCATTCGCGATTTCCTTTACAAGTATCAGTAGCCTCCTATCCGCTGGGGCTGCAATTACGGCCTTCCTGAAATCCTCGAAACAGCGCCCCACCAACATACTTCCTCTTCCGCTAGACGCACCTCCATTGAGGAGCGCTCTTTTTCACAATTATACAATGCCGTGTTCGCCAATTCTATTTAACGTACGCCTTTTCAGTCGTCTGTGGCTTTCAATCTGAAGACAGAAATTATTGACAGCCCCGGCAAATCACACCACCAACTTTTTTTCTACGAGTTGCTACCCTCGCCAGCATAGATGAAGTGGAGCAAAACAGAATATTCCTGTGACCTCCCTCCTTGTTTCCGTAAGATCCCATTCTTCTCGGCGACCGCAGCCAACATTAAATCCCCTGCTCTCTTTACTCACACGTGAATCATACCCTCCCTTATTTCCATTATCACTTTCCTACAAACAGTCCTTCACCACTTCCGGAATCCCTTTTACTAATTTCGCCACATTCCACACTACGTACATTGCTCAACGCGCATTTTATGGCACGTATAGTTGAAATCCCCAGTTTAGGTGAAATTGTAATTTTCTTCGGCTCTCCCCCCGAATAACAGTTCAAAACACCTCTCTGCCTTTTTCACCAGGAGCAAACTATTTTGCGGGTTCGGACACCTACGCGACGACGCGGACTCAGTAACAAGGTCTTGCAACGGTATCTCGGACCCTACAGAATGCAACGGCGGATGGGGAAACTTGTCTATGAGGTTGCCCGTGACGGGGACTACGGGGCATAACGAGGAAGCACGGGGCCCGAGGTCAATCCCGTAGTTCGCCTGGAGGCTTACTATGCCAGAAGATGAACTTCATAATGCTTGGAAAGCCATTTTAATTTAGTATCTGATCTATTGACTTTTAGACGGGTAATGCCGCAAACCATGCCTTCGGATTTATTATGTTTGCTACCAGCGCTTGGTCATGAGTGGCTATGTGAGGTTGTATTTTATGCAAAACGCATGATTCCTTCTTCTTCGCATGCCGCATGGCAAGCGCGCTTGATAAGAAAATGGTCTAGATTTGGGGTCCCAATTATAGGCTGCTCCTCCCTGGTCGACTGTGTTTCGATTTAATCTTATGTTTGTAGAAACGACACCCCAACTGGCAAATACGTGTATAGGAAACGCGGCTGCATTCTTATCGCCTACGTTCAACTGTGCGTGTCCTCTTTTGACTGCGTCTTCGACGCTTGTATCCTCTTGTTGTTTACTGCGGCGCTCACGTTCACTCCATTAAACCTTGTTTACTTAAAGAACCCTGCATGGCTCATGGCTACGTGACAATAGTAGTAACCACTGATGGAAGGCGAAAATATTCGCCCCCTAGCATTGGTTCTTCAAGAACTAATCTGAGTAGTAACGTAACAGCCGCAATTCATTTCACGTACGTCGTAAGCCTTCTAAGGACCCTAGCTAACACACGTCGCTTCTGAGAGCGTAGTAGCGGGTACTGTGGAGCGCAAATTTCGGTAAAATAAATGCGCGACGGACCACACATGACCAAGGCGTACTGTTTTTCGCGCATTAAGAATTCCCACATGTCTGCTTTTACTGAAACTGTAAACACAAGTCTACCTATACGCTAAAGAAAACATCAAAACACCACTACTTCCACATCACGTTGCGCAGTAGCCCAAACATGAAACATCCTAAAGAGGGAAATCGGTGACCCGTACACTTTTCTCTGATTCGATATGTTTCGGGAATAATAGTACACGACGAAACGGGAACGCTGGAGCCTGGTTAGACGTTCGCTGAGAATAAGTGTAAAATATGCCCCTCGGTACGCAAAAAAATAAGTATTGCAGACTTATTTAAACTGCCAATGAAAAAGACGCGACATTTAGCATGTCCAGCATTAAATAAAGCCGCACGATGCCCACGCTGCGGATGTTTTTCAATTTCGGTTGCATCGGAGGCTTTACTTTGTGAACAAGTGTACTCTCAGGATTAAGGAGGGTAGACGCAAGCCAATGGTCTTTTCTTAGCGCCAGTGCGTATGCTTACGGATGAACAGCGTAAAGAAGTTTTTTCATGATATTAGCCAATGCGGAGAGTAGCAACACTACTAGTCAAATTTATTCAAAGACACACTTATGATGCCAAGAAAAGGCTAGGTTGTGACACACAAAATATTTTTGTTCCGGTGATGTAGGGCCTAACCAGGCACGCCATACGGAGCGATGGTGTGTTGCAGAAGCAGATTTGCTCACTCTGTGGCAGAGGGTTGGCGCAAAAAGGGGGCAGTAAGCAGAGGAACGGTGAGAACATTGTGTGAATTACATTGTTGATCTTTGGAGTTGCGGAAGTGTTGGATTTTACATGGTTGTGGCTTCGTGGGGCTTACAGAGCAGGATGGAAGCGGTGAGATCAGTCATGGCCACTTTTAATTCTTGATGGCATGCTTAAAAGTGCATTTCAGCCTACCTTCCTCGTTAGTTGTTGTGGGCTGATTCAGGAGATTACCAGAGCTTGTCAGGATGAGAGCAGGCGCTCTAATTCCAATCTTAGTTCCCACAAGTCACAGAGCTATCACACATCTACCTCAGAGTGAATGGTGGAGAATAAGGTACGAGATCGTCGCAGCGGGAATATCTTAGATTTGGAATTACGTTGCGATTTTAAATTTTTACGAGAGCGGCCTGGAAAGCAAGACGTGGTTAGCCTTTAAAGAGTCTCAATTTATTATTAACCCGCCCCAGCTCCTAGCGCAAAATGTGCGACGATTGTGTAATCAATGTGATGTTCAGAAACTAATTTATTTATTTCTATATAGCCAGAAATCTGCAGACAGATAAGCATTGCGCATGTTTGATGCAAACAAGCGAAGGGACACTCCTTATGTGGGTTGTGAGAGACAGCGATGCGAGGAGTGAAATAACACCGATTTTAAACATCGAAAATGCCCGAAACCACCCTTTGGAACTTGTTGCTCCCGAAAGCTACGGCGGAGGGTTTCATAACAAAGGTCAGAAGGTCAACCAAGGTGGGTCTCAGCCGCTCGTGTATGTTATTGAATCTGCCAACATGTTGCCTGGGAACTGTTCACTCAAACGCTATGCTGTTTGTCTAAAACTAGGTTTCTCGTCTTTGAAGCGCACTTTGTCGCTTTCCGTCATAGTTTCTGCGAACGGTTGTTTTCCCTGTCCAGGCCGTACTGTCAAAGCCTACGCGGCAGAAATAGGCGGTGCAGGCTACACGTAACTTTTTAGGCACTCCGGAACATACGATGCAGCCGGGCTTCCCAAAATAGCCCGACAGTGACAGATAACCAGCCGCGGTTTTGTTTTAGTTTGTTTTATATCCTACACAAAAGAATGTGCGCGCATTTCATGCCCCACACAAACTCAATAGGCGTGCTTCACTGAACCTGTGGCAACATGTACGCAGTTCCGCAGTGTTTGTTCTAATGAAAATCCTTGGTCACGTCATCCCTGCACGCTTCCACAGAGAAATGACAGATTTCATACGGGTCACCGCAGAAGTGGAAGTGGAACACGTGGCGTTTTCTAAAACAACAGCTAACGGGAATGCCAGGTCACACCCAGATCTTTCAGTTGAGAATGTGCGTGTAAGATCGAAAAGATGGCAAACAAACAAACGAAATACCTGGCACCTGATGAAAATATATTTACTGAAACATTCTATTTAAAACTGATGGCGTATGTTGCGTCCAAAACGCACTACAAGAAAGCCAATTTTCTCTGACGATGTCGATGATCGTGGGTGAAGCGAGAAAAGAAATTACGCATCTCCACGAAGTGAATCATGACGAGTGGGCGAAGCACAGGGGATCGTTCTACCGCAAATCACCGTGGCATTGCCCACTCGCCCATGTAAATGACAACGCGTGGTGTACAGTTGTATAGTTCAATCCAATCCAATTTGATAGAATTCAATTTAGTGTAATCCAATCCAATCCAATCCAATGCAATGCTCCTCGCGCATTGGCAACACTGTTTACACGGACGGCAAGGGACAAGCCACTGACAAAGCGAGGTCCTAAAGTGCTCCGCCCCTAAAAAAATGCTTCCCGTGGTCGGAAACGAATCTGGCTAACCGCGTTTGAAGCGCACGTCTATCCGATTGTGCCATCAAACATAATCGATGAGTTTGGATTTGGAGAGGGGCGCATGGACGGCAAAATTAGACAAAAAAACTATGCACCCCTTTCTCTAACAATGACGACCGTCGAAACCGGAGCTTTTTTCGCGCGAAACCAAACGGCGAAGAGTGAAATTGAAAGCCCTGAGATCAAAAGACCAAACTGCCCGCGAGTCAGCGTCAAAGCTCAACGAGTCAAAGTTCGATCAAAGTACAAAACTAAGACGATAACCAATGAATCCCTTACGAGAAAGCTTCGTGTAAAACTATATCTCTGTTAGATGGAGGGGTGCATGATTTTTTTAGTTTACGCGGGGCGAAATTGGATGCCCTCGCAATTTGTGTTCGTGTTTTATGTCGCAAGTTTGTGTGCCGTACATGGTCCGCGAATCCGCTCATGCGCACAACCGGTGTCATCCTGCTCTGCGCAGGCGCAGTGACGCCAGTGCGCTTCCATGTATCGTGAAGCGGTCCCCCGCCGTGCTATAACTCTGTAATACCTGCCGTGTACACTACCCTTGCAGTATCACGAGCCCTACACAAAGGCGAGGCAAAGGCGAGGAGTCGTTACTCCGGACTCCGGATGCTGGACTCCGCATGCCGGATGCTGTCTGTAGTGCTCAAAGGGCCATTTGTTGTTTTTGAAATAAAGGGGCTATTACAGTTCGACGGGAAGTTCGAACGTACATGAACTTCTTGTGCGTGCATATGATAACACTCCAGAAAAGAGCTGACGAGCTCACTTAACGACCTTCCGGGGGTACAAAAAGAGAAAGTTTTCGTGTTCCCGCCGACGAATCCAGCAGTCAATAACCGATAGTTCGCGACCTACAACCCGGAGTCCTGGCTACGCCCACATACTTGGATCGAAGCCCGTGCCTTGTTTTCTTAAGAGCGTTGACTGTTGTAGTCGGAGGTTTATTTAGTACTGAAAACACGGGAACACGAATTTATTAGCCCTTGTTCAACAACTTTCTTAAAAGCTAGTAGAATAGGCCTGCACGAAAGCAATTTGTAAATGTACGTGCCACGATGGACAATGATGCTCTTTGGCTTGCCCCTTGTGTCGGTCTGTTTGAGCCTCCTTTTTGCCGCCAGGGATGCACAATGTGCTGTAGGCCCCAATCAACTCTCACGCGAAGTCCCCGACTGCTTCAAGGTAAGAAATATTTTGAAGCGTCTTTACTGTTTTCTCGGGTAAAAGGCAGGAAAGCAGTATTAAATAGGTCAGAAAGACTTAAAGGAGTCCATGAAGAGAAAACAAAAGTTTGTTTTATTGGAAAGATTATGTGTTTCATAGTACCCTAAGCGCTTTCCCGGAAGCAAATGATGCGTTATTCACTGAGAAATAGGACAATTTAAGCCAAAATTTTAAATCTCCCGCTAAATTGCACATTTCGTGACGTGAACAATGGCGTCATACGAGCCGGTCCATGAAACAGATACTTAGTAGGTCGACTCCATATAGTACCCACACGCGAGAATCAAACAGGAACCGGAACTCGTGCCGAAACCGAGACGGCGGCCATTTCAAAAATACTAGTAAAACCTAGTGCACCCGCAGCCCTAGTCATGGAATCGCCTGATCCGGAGAACAAAACTCTCGCCGAGGAAGCTCGGGCTTGCATTTAACAACCTCACACCACTTGAACGCTCAATGCTTCTAAGTGCACGAGCGGCAGGAGTTGTGGGATACGCGGATGGACCGGAAAGCGAACATGCCGCGATAGCCACAGACGAACGCCCAGCCGTCGGCACCGCTGCCTCGTCAGTCCCGTCGTGACGGACGAATACAGACTTTTACGTATGTGCCGTACTTTTATTACGGTTAATAATAGTTCAACTTCAGTAGCAGTATCGCTTATGCCAGTTGGCCGGTGTCGTGTATGGAATGCCATTCGCGCGAGCTCTCTGCTTCGTCCAGAAAGATACGAGCGTCAATGCGCGGTGTGTACGGCATTTTTTCCCCCAAGGTCAGAGCGCTTTGACGGCGATTTGACGAAGTCGGCGACGAGCGCCAGCATGTCCCAGGAGTGAGCTAACGTAAGGGTCCCTGCCGTAATCACTTCCTCGGAAATGAAGCGAGCACACTCGTACTTCATTTAGCTCTCTTTCTCCTCCGTTTGCAAAGTTCACAAAACGTAGCCCCTTGCTTCGCCGAGGTTCGTCGTTGGGCAGCACATGAAAGGAGATCTCCTCACCGGCGGGGATGCCGCACTCCCTCGACGATTTGCCCGTACTACATGGACATTTCAAAACGTAGCAACGAAATGTCATTGTAAAGTACTCGAACAAACTGAAGTTTTCAGTGGTTGTAAACTAGAAATGAGCTCGTAACGACAGCAGCAAGCCAACACCATTCGAAACTTATGCGACGACTGGCACTATCTCGTCGCTTCTTGCTGTTCCTTACTCCCCTCGTTTCTATTTTTACCTTTGCTGGTTGGTGATATGACGGCCAACCTCCTGTGAAGGGATTACGATACCAAGCAAGGTCGCGGCTGTGCGTGCTGGGACGGTTCGTTGGCCCCAAAGAGCCTCGAACCCGAAAATTCGTCTGCGCGACGGTGGTGGCGGCGAGATGTCGAGTTCGGGTGGCGGTAGTTTCGTACGCATTGGCGTACACGCTTGCGTGTTTATTCGGAACTTCAACCGTTTACTCCACCGTTCTTAGTGTCATAAAAGGAATGTTCAGTATGTTCAATGGGCATATAGCTCACTATGCAAACTGGTAAGCCCTGCCTATTGCGTTTGCTTTGGCCGGCCTCCGCCAATCGCAGAGCATTCTCGTGTGACATCATAGGTTCTGTTGCGGGAAATGAGCTAGTGGTGCGCATGGTCATTCCCTTTTTTCCTAATTATGTCGCTTATTTGAGCGAAGTTTGTGTTAAAAGTGGTGTCAGTATGGTTCTAACGAGGCAATCTTTCGAATGAATCAAACTTATGCTTTCTCTTTATGGCTCCTTTAAAGATGACACGTAAGACAGAGGAAGAGATAATAGCTTCATTAATGAAGGTATCAATGTTAGTCCGTCCCTCTGACGGAGCCGTCCACTCAAGGGCTTCCGTTGTCTTCTGTAGTGCTGCCGCTGCCCAATCTGGGAGCCAAGCTGGGTGCGGGTTGGGAAGGGCAGCCTTCCGAGTGCGCCATTGGTCTATTTACTCCTCCTAAGGTTGTTTAGATTGAACCTTTGAGAGCAGGGCCACGTCGTGGGGAAGTAAATATCGCGTGTGGTCGCATTGCGGCCGTGGTGATGTTAGGTAAATAACCGGTAGTAGATTTTGCCATTGCGAGGATCAAACTTACGTTCATGTGAAGCTATTGGAGTAACATCGCCTTCTCTTCTGGTAAATGTAACAATTTGCTGAAGCAGACTAAACAAACACTTTTTACTACATCTTCATGGAACTACTTCAATAAAGGAAGGAAGATTGCATTCGTTATAAAAACATTGAGTAGAAACGTCGATATGAAAAAACAATGCTCGCCAATCCACCCTGTGGAGGTTGTTGGAAAGCGAAGCTGTAAACGACACCCACAGAGATTACCCATGCGAGGTCACTTGAATTCTCACACATTTGGCTCTACAAAGAGTGAAACCAGAAGAACCTCTTGAAAGACCATTGCGCATGTCAAAACGTTTACATAATAATTTCAGTTAGTCGCCGCGCATTTTCGGTCAAACATAAGCGTTCAATAGTTCTGCGTTCCCACGCGCCAGCTGCTTGGGGAACTATTTGCCCGATAACATCGTTTCCATATCAAATCATGCCTCCTTCCACCACCGTGTAACCAGCGATTTCTTAGGTTTGCGTCCTTAAATTGTTCACCGACTTTTTCTTGTCTGACGTATTTTTGTAAAGTATTTTGTAAAGGTTGCCTTGTGTATGCACTGCGCTTAAAATGTATAGTTACGTTTTGGCAGTATATTGTGTCCTTGTATTTTTGTGCCTGGTGTTCGAAATGCAGTGGTAGCCTCACCAGGTACACTGTTTAGTTGCTCTTGTATTGCTTATACTGTTTTTTGTCTCCCCTTCCGCTATGACCCAAAGAGGGCGTGTAAGGTTTTTGTAAATAAATAAATAAAAAATTTAAACAAGTGAAATGCACTTAACAACACACTTTATTACTTCAATGAGATAATATTCGCAAAGGTTAAATCAATGCATGATTAATGAATGGTGGTTGGTTGATATGTAGTGGTGAAGCCCATAAGTGGAAACTTTTTTATATGACTAAATATAGCTTAAACCCTGCCTTAGACGATCTCACTTCTCCTCCGTGTCTGCCACTGCCGACGGAGGCCACGAGATCGGCGGCAGAGGCGGGGGAGAAGTTAGATGCCATGTGTCCATGCGTTGGTGTGAGCTCCGTTTAAATTTTTTTTACTCCTAGCGCATGTGCAAGGCGCGCTTACCGCCGCTACACGTGCCGTGGGCGGGTCACACAGCGGCGGAAGTGATCACGCAACGCTATCCCGTCGAGGTTCCCTGAAGCGGGTGTTGCGCAAGCTGTGGCGTTGTTGGTTGCTAGGCAACTGGAGGTTCTCTTCGGGATTTTCGCCGGATTTTTTATTGGTAGTTTGGCAAAGCCGTTAGGCGTGCCGGCGACACTCGGCGGTCGCTGCGAGGCACGCGCGCAAGAGTACTTGGCATTTTCTTGGTATTTTTAACAGATTACGCGCCACACAATACGGCCAGCTACAACTGCTCCCTGTTGTAAAATGTTCGGCTATGAAACCAGTCGCGATGGTTCCCAAGTGAAGCTGAGAAGCAGTAGCCACGCTGGTATATTAAAGTATTTCTGAACTTTGTTACGCAAATATGCGTCACTTTTTGCTCCCCTTTATGCCTAGCAAGGAAGACGCGGATACTTCTGGCTTGTTTTGATCAATGATCGCCTTAACAGATAGCGACCTTCCCATGCTCGGTGATTCCACATGCCAAATTTCTTATTGCTTGTGTGGCATTTGTTAGTTCATATGGGAAACAGCGCAAAAAAACAAAACTTGACAACAAAGACAACGGGGACCAAGTTTTGTCCAAGTTTTGTTTTGGCTGTTTCCCTTATGAAACCTATACCAACAAGCCCAACTCGCAGTTCTTCTTTTGTTAGTTCCTCTCTGCGTCACTGCAACAAAAATGCGCTGCATTTGATGCCGATGTCTCTACATGTCTACGACTTGGATGGGCCTCCCGTCGTTGTTCTTTAGCATTTTTCTCGGTCCGCTGTGCTCAGTTTTGCCGATTCACCCTGGGCGAGGTGCACACCTTGCTGGCGACTCGACAGTGTACTCAAGTTTCTTTACCACAAAGTCGTTACTTGCTAGGTTGTCGGCTAGTGTCCACCGAACGCACACCAACCGGATATTTAACTAGCGCGTTGCATTGCATTCCACGGGTTTCATAGCACACTTGCATAAGAAAGAAATGAACACAAAGAAATGTTCAGCGCTTATTGTTCCATATCGCTTATCTAAAAAAATAGACACGAACAAGCACTTGGCGCGCAGTTCCATATAGTGTTTGAGGACAAAAGAGAAAACCGAAAAAGCACTCACAGCGCGTTCAATTCCTATTGGCTGATGACGAGTTTTATAGCACAAGCATAACAAAAAAATCCAAAAGCGAGCCTACGTAAGCTTATAATAGGTGGAGGCAGGGTCGACGGAAGATGGGTGCGAATTCTGGACGAAGTAGGTGCAGTAAGTCTGATGTCGAGGTTGTCGGCAATAGGCGACATCGCAGCGCTTGGCGACGAACCTAGCCAAGAGAAACGCTTCTGCCAAACAATATGCTGAAACTCTTTTGCGTCGTACTTCCAGCAAACATAGCATAGCTATGGTATTAGTTAAGTATAGCTGATCCAGGCCGGCCGCTGCAGCCCGGTAAATGCAATTTCATGTCGAAACCTTCAAAAATTAGCAACGCATGAATAAACGCGACACCAAACGAAGGGTGCACAGGACGAGCGCTTAATTACTCAAAACTGATGTCTAATCAAAAAAGGCGAAGAACATATACCCTCCAAGTATCATACCACGCATGTGTCTCCAGTAATGAGATAGGAACAACCAAAAAACCAACAACAACAATAAAAACGCACAAAAACAAAAACAAAACGAGTACATCACCAACTACCACGAGGTGTGCAACTCAATTACTACCAAGATATCAAATCTCTTTGGCGTTTAAGACAACAGAAGCCTCACTGACACAAGCGTCCCCTCTTTGGCTTACTTGGAACGCCTCAGCTATTTCTGTCGTCATCTAGCGCGTATGCTTGAACGCAATATTTGTATCACAGAAAGCGGCCTGCCACCACCATGGTACCGGCATTTGCTGCAATGCTCCGCGAGATGTGACGATATAGCCCCTTTTAGGGACTATTTTGTTTCACCAGATGTAGGGGCTTAAGTCTGCTATACGCAGAAGAGTGTGGCTTTCCATTGGATAAATTGCCGGGTATGTTTTTTAACGATCAATTCATCCGCCAACCCATTCACTCTTTTTAGGGGCGAAGCTCCTAAAGCCATGGGTCTGTCCATCCCTTGTGTCTCGTCGTACGTGACCGCCGCATGCTTTCGGAGATGTCGCAAAGTGGGCCGCGTTGCACGCGCAAGAACCGGCTGCAACCGGCAGCGCAAACTCGGCACCGGGAGCGCGAGCTTGTCTGTGTTCGCCAACGGAGGCGCGAGTGCACGTGCACTGCGAGGGGGAGATCACGCAAGAGATCACGCCACGAACGCAGGCAGTCGTTCTTGGAGATCGAACGAGACGCAAGGACCTTTGCTCGTTTCCTCTCGTCTTGTTCGGGCACACGTTCGCCCTAAATAAAAGTTCTTTCTTTACCGTTGTGTCCCATCCTACGTGACAAATTGTCGGTGGAGGTGCGGGGTAGTCCTCGATGGCGCGGGGTCTTTCACCAGGTCTGGGCCTGGGAGCATTGACTCCGAAAATAAAAGTTGATTTGTACAATGTACGGTCTTACGTCTTTCTTAATGATGTAATGGGCGAACTTTCACGGGAGAGTTACGGTTACCGATGATCTCCCCTGTCGAGGCTTCGCCCCACTTATCATCATTCATTCCGTGGATATGGCGTGATTTTTTTTTGTCCTCTTGTAGTGAGCTTTTGCGTAAAAGCGCTCTATTGCAATGTTGCTTTTTTTTGGCTTCACCGCTCACGTGATGGCTGTACATGCTGATAATGAGGATACCTTATGAAAAATTTCTTTTCTTTTTTGCGACTGTCTTTACAAATTATATATGTTGCCGCTTACAGCCACTAATCAACGTGGCCGATGGGCCAGTTAGGCTTCTCTAATGCAGTTTTTTTTTCACGGTTTCTTTTAACGTACTCCACAGGCAAAAAAAAATAATGTTTAAATGTTCGAGGCACCTTAAAGGGGCACTGACACAAAATTTTGAAGGCGAGATAACTTCGGAGATAGATTGGTGGGAACACATATACATCATCTGCAAAATATCAGCGGTGAATACAGCCTAGAACATATTTAAAATCAATTTTGAAGTGTGCGAAACGCAACCGAGCGGCCAGCAGAGGACCACGCGCAAGTGTAAATAAACAACATCCAAACACGTCACGAGTTTGTGTTTGCCGCTTCCGCACTGCCGGCTCGCCGCTCCAATCGGAGGGCCGGAGGGCGGAGCTTCTGCTCTCGAGAACGAACGACCCGATCGTTGGCAGCGGAGGCGCCGTGATTTCGTCAGCTCATCGGGCAGCTGGCCGCGACCAAAGTTCTACAGCGATTCCAGGCACTCTGTTTCTATTACTGTTTATTACCATTGGATGCGGAAACGCGCCGGAGGCACGAAAAGCCCACTGAGCAAGCCGCACGGTCGCTGTGCAGGCGGCGGCCACGGCCGCGAAGTGGCCCAGGCCGGCGCAGGTAGCTCGAGTGATAGCTTGTTACCGCTGCACGAAATTGTCCCCAAGTCCCGACCATGGTGGCTTACATGAGAAAGGAGTTAATAATGCCATGGCGGGTTGCATTAAAAATTGTCATCTGCACCGCTTACGAGAGCGGCACTCGAATATCCGCCGCAGTGCTAAGCCGAATACATCTGTAGGCGGACCTGTAGGCAGACCGGCCGGCTGCTCCCAGCGCGCGTCTTGCCACCCACCGTCTCGAGCGTCGCGCGTCGTTCGTTAGCCGCGGTAGCATTTGCACTCGCAGCGCCTGCGTCACATCCACGGTCGCTTTTTAATTAGGCGCCTCACGAGATCAGTACGGGGGGGCATTCGCAGAAACTGCCGTCGATGCGGATTCGACAGTGCTACGGCGGCTCTGCTCTGTAACTGTGATATCCCTCCGACGGTCACGTGGTCAGCTTTGTTCACACAAAATCCACAAAATCCATCATTTCGCGGCACTCGCTGAAACCGAAACTGCGACTGGCCGCATTGAAAATGCCTCTAATTAAACAACCGTCGCACGCTGAAGCAAATGAGGTTTCTACAGGTTATAAGTATGTCACTAGCTACTTATCGCAACAAAAAAAAACAAGATGCAAAATTTTTGTGTCAGTGCCCCTTCAAGGACGAGGCTTACCCGGCGTCCGACGTGCGTGTTCACGGCAAAGCAGCGGGTACATTGAAACATCTGAGAAAAAACAGGTTCACAAAAGGTTAGAGCGAGAGAGAGAGTATGTGCTCCTGGTGAGCCGTGCATGCCCATGCGCGAGGAGCATTGGATTAGATTGGATTGGATTTGGATTTGAATTGAATTGGATTGAATTGATTTGAAATGGATTGGATTGGAATAAATTGAATAGTATTGGATTGGATTGGATTGGATTGAAAATTGGTTTAGCAGCAGTAAGCACTCTCACGGGTGATTTACGGTAAGAACGATCCCCAGTGCTTCGCCCACTCGTTATGATTCAGTTTGTGGAGATGCGTGAATTGTTTGACTCACCGCCCGCTCGTGTGTGGTGAGTCACCTTTCATCGTTTGTCCGGGATGGCCAGGATGCTCGTCTTGCCGATGATGATGATGATGATTAGTGGCTTTCCCTTTGAATCGGGGCGTCGATTGTCAGCAACCGACTTGCCTGTTTTATTACGTTTACTTGCCCTACCCCCGAGGGAAAGGTTGTCAATGTCCTCTTGCGGCAAGCCGCACCTTTGCTGTTTTTGGCCCGAGTGACGCCCACGGCACCTTGAGACGCGGGGGGAATGCCTTTCTCGTTGTGGGGGATAATGGCAACATTAAAGCGTGCAAAGCGCGAGTGCGTTATGGGGTTAAGGTCGCTACGAGGACATTCGCGGGGCCTGTTACGAATCGGCCAGCGCCGCGGTACTTCCCCGCATCACTCCTCGGCTGTGCGGCGAAGCCACTCGTGCGCCTTCGAAAACAGGCGCAACCTATTCGCCAACAAGTTGCGACAAGCCGCGTCAGACGCTTTGCTCTCGCCGCATTTCAAAACTTCGGCGGCTGCCTGCGAGGCTTGTCTCCACGCTCTTCAAGGACACAGAGGCCCCGTCGATTGCAACTGAGTCCTCCTCTCTCCCCTCTCTCGGACTCAACGCGCGCCGAGGCTATGAACGGCTTACGAACTCTGGAAAGAGCGTTGCGTGTGTCTGTGACATTCGCGGCGTGTTCCCACTTGTTGCGTTTGACCGTTATCGCTTTTGGGTATAAATAGAGCTGCCCAAGCGTTGTAACTCATTCCTGTTAGAGCAGCGAATCGATGTTGTCGCTCTGCTCGAGTCCTGTATTGTAACCTTCCCCGTCGGGGCATTGTTCTTTGGCTTCGGCTCACCTCTCGCTATGAAGTAAACAGTTACGTTAGCCTACGGCTTCTGGACTTCTTCAAGGCTGCAACAGCGGCTCGCCGCTCGCATCATACACGCTACCACTCGTCGTATGTCGGAGGCCACGGAGCTCGGATCGGGTGCCCCCGCCCGGTCGCAACAGGCCGAATATGAACAGAGAAAGGCGCGCCGCCGCGCCTGGAGCTGCTGCACAGTCCAATGTACGCAGGAAAGTTCAAAATCTTTGTGTCTCTTGAGTGCCGCCATAACGGTGAAGATATGGGACGAGGGAGTGGCAGCTCCTTTGGTAATGAGCGCGCCGAGTTGACAGAAAGGCGTTGGACATAATTTAGGCACGCGCCATAACAACCTTTGATTGTTATTGGTGTGGCCAATCAGCGGCACAGGGGTTGTTAGTGGCTAGAATCACTAAAAATATTTAGAAGACCTTTCCCCTATATACTATGAATCCAACACGCCCACCTCGTTTTGGATGGAATCAAAATCTAGTAGCACTAGTGAGAGCAATCTACGTTTCACGCTATTCAATAATTTCAAAAGTTTATCACGCGTTTAAAATGCACATGCTCTGACAACTCACCGCACCTCTTGTTCGCGACGAAGAAAGTCATTCAGAAACCGAGTACGAGGAAGACGCAAATAAATAATTTGCCAGGCGTGCTCAGTTTCCTTTTGAAATGTCTCGCCTGCTTTTTATAAGAGGCTAAGTGCCAAGAAGCGGACGAAAATAAACCTGGTGCTAAGTAAAAAAAATGTTTGGAACCTCATCGCCCATGAATACCAGCACGGAACACGTGTACCAAGCCAGGCAGGGTTTCACGTGGGGGATGTTCCTTTTCAACCGAACAGCGCCGTTTCCAGGAATGTTGTATAGCTGTGCTGTGGTTTGCGCTGTGAATCGATTTTCAAGGTTCCCAGCAATAAGCTCGCAAGGGTAAGAGAAGAGCAGCGGTCAAGGGTCGCGGAAGAAAATAAACTATAAAGAAACTTAACTTACGCTAAATCTCCTATGCATGCCCACTGCTGAGAAATTTCTTCCGTAGTCAAAACACATCATTCCATCGTTTTCAGCGAGCGTTCCGCCTTGCACGGATTTTCCGCATGGCTGCAGTTATGAGACCGTGCTCCCGGCTTCGTTTTGTAGCAACCTTGAAGGCATAACTACCAAGACCATGTTTCTGTAGAAAAAGTGACGCCAAAACGGGCGCGCGTTGTGCTTCCGCCGCGCGGCCTCACACACGGGGGCCGCCGTGGCCGCTGGATGCTCTATGATCGGCGGCTCCGCCCCTGGTGGTAGTTTTCGTCCCCAAACGAATCTTGCGCAGGAGTGCCATGACCAGAAAAGCAATGAAGTACTCTGGTCGCACCTACTCTGCGAAAGAAGTACTCGTTCCCTTTCCTGTTGCTCCAGCCTATTTGAACGTCTGCACTTCTCGCCGACGATACTGAGTGTATGTAGGTCACTTCACGTGTTATTCCGAGGTGAAAGGCCCAGAAATTCCTTCTCCTCAGCTCGCAACTGCTATACAACTTGTTTTTTTTTTTTGTGTGTGACGCATGCGGACTGGTTCTTGCGATGGTCCCTCCTGGCTAACAACAGATGTTTTGACTAGGCACATACAGTTTTGATGTAAAAAATGTGAAAAGCTTGTCTAAAATACCCCGACCAGCCCATTCTATTCCAATTGAAGAAGATATAGTTGTATATTTAATTTGGCAGCGGGATTATGGTATATGCAATGCCTCCAAACAGTCCGAGGCATTGTCAGGGAACAAAGTCTTGTTTATAAAACGTGTATGCGCTGTCTCAACAAACCCACGTACCAGTGAAAATCCACACGATATCCTGCAATTCACAATTGATATGGAGAACTGTGACCAGGAATTTGTCGCCCAACAGTCGCATAAACTGCTTTCAAGTGATGGGTATTTACTGTTGCTAAGCCACGTCGTTTACTGTTGTTATGGTAGGCATCCAAGCTCATGACCCATTGCGAAATACTGAAACTTATTTTCGTACTTGGCTCATACCACCCCTGCCTACGCTTTCTTGACAGGTTCAGAAACCTGGGAAAATCAGCAGAAAATACACGTCCAATAACCCATAGGCGACATTGGCGGCCATACCGTCCCAAATCAATTGTGATAACAATAAATTGTGCTAACTATATAAATCAATTGTGCTAACAATTTTATTTTAGTACTGGCAATTACATGTATATGTGCTAGTGATGACTAGATATTTCAGAATATCGATATTACCTGCATGCGCCCATTAAGTGTTCTTGAACGGAAGGTCGAACTACTTTCATGAACTCGAAACTGAAACAAAGCCTTCCGCCCACGCTGGGGGGGGGGGGGGTTTGTCTTTATAATATTTGTTCTCTAAGGTTTGTGTCTCCTCCCGAGCGTAGGCAAGCTCCACCAACCCCGCATTTCGCCCTTCAAGACTTCAGAAGTCACATAATACAGGGCGGGAAAGTCTGTGGGGCCAGTTTCCGACACTTTATACTACTGATAAAAGTCACCTAGCTTTAACTCATCTGTCTCATTTTAAGATATATTCATTGGTGCTACGTGTCAAAAGCTCCAGACCTTCTTTGGCTCTCTCGATCGCGTCTTGCTTCATCGTTTGCTCAGTAGAAGGAGCACTCGATGACATTGGAGAGTGCGGTGCACTGCCATTTTTAGTTTTTTTGGAAGAACTGTTCGCACAATGACCCTAACTGATGTGTTTTGTTCTTACCTGTAGCCTATTATGCAGATTTTAGAAGGGCGGATTCTTTTTTGTCTCTACGGTTGTGTTCAAGGGATCATGAAATGCACAAAATTACTTTTAGGACTTAACTGCAGCTTGAAGTGCAACGTTGAATGGCCGGTGAAATACCATTAGCCTGAGCATTCTTACAACTGCGGTTGATATAAAAACTAGCCTATTTAGACTGCTTGGGGCGATTTTGAATCTTTTCTTTTTGCAATGCAGATTTTCGATGCCACCGCGCACCCCATTGGCGTACGGGACACAGACCGCAAGAAGATACTGAAATGTCTCTCGGCTTAGAGAACTGAGTACGATGCGAAAGCCAAACTCGCCACGTACGTGTGGTCGCTACAAAAAGTTCTTGACGAAGGAAGGTAAGCACTTATTCTCCGCAAGGTATTAGTTTTACTCGATTACTCACTATTGTACCAAGTCTTCATATACGGGCGTTAAAAGCTATCTTGTTTAATCATTCTATGAACTTTCCGAACCTCCCCCAGAATTTTAAGGAAACAACTCTAAGCAAATTTATTCTGCAACTGGAATAAGTTGAGAAATACCGCAAGGGAAGCGTAGATAATCTTAATTCGTTATCGTTTGCAGGGGGACTCCTGAAAGCATGAAATACTTGGTTATTACTGGAATACGGACTTTATAAGAATCAAAGTCTCTTTCTTAAGCGAAAGATTGTTCAGAGAGAGAAGTCCTTCGGGATCCTTCGGGTCCTTCGGGATCAGGTATTGGGGTTGAGGAGGGCCCAAAAGCCACCGCCCCCACCAAGGGCCCGGGAGATGGTCAGTACATAGCCCGATCCCTCGGGGTCACGCAACACCTGCTTCCAGAAGTGAGGAGAGGGTAGCGAACGCTATGGGTCTGCAAGGCATCCGCCGAGGAAATATTGGGCTTCCTCGATTATCCGTCCCGGATCATCCGCGGACTTCCGGAGACGCCATCCGGTGCTCGATTTCCCCATGTATTCCTATGGGACTTCAGATCCGAACGCAGTCCTCTGACTGCCTGCGGATCGTCCAGGACTGCTAAATCGAGGACGCCCGTAGTGAGTGTCGAGTTCCCCGCAGGCTGGACAGATAGGGGCAGTAAAGAGGTGTTGATGAGTGTGTATCAATTGCGTTCGGTGTGGGAAGGTGTGTGTATGTAGCATGCGCAGCATATGGCGTGAGGGGGGAAGGCAGTATCGGCGGCGGAGAAGGTGGTAGTGCAGGAAAATAGCCCTGCATTGCAGGAGGGAGGTTGGCTTCCCTGCTGGGGAATCGCGTGTAGGAATAGTTAAAATGGCGACCCGGTCAATAAGCTCGCGAGCACGTTCGTGCATCACTTCACTAGCGCCTACGCCTCTGTGGGCTGGTGTCCGCAAGAGAGTCACGATGTCGGATAGAGGATTTTTGGGAGAGGATTAGCAAGACCATGGGAGAGCTGTTGCCGCGAATAAAATTGGTGATGGCCTGCTGACATAGGACGAATTCGGTTGTGGGACGCTGGGTGAGCGCAGGGGCAATGGCTGCCTCCTCCGTCGTGGTTGTGCTGGTAGATAGGATGGTAACAAACGTTTGGTGGTGTTGGCCAACAACAGCGACACACTGTGTAGGTTTGTGAGAGTAGGGCCTGCATCAGTATAAAGAGTGCATGGTGAAGCTGGGTATAGTTTGGCGTGGGTGTTCGCTCGTGCTAGTCGTCGGGCCGCGTGGAAAGTTGGCTGCATGTGGTGAGGAATGGAACGGATTCGGATGCTGTTACGGATGTGAGGGGGATGAGGAGTAAGCGGAATAGGGATGGTGGGTGGTAGTATGTTTATACAGCTAATAATGTCATGCCGTGTAGGGGAGGACGTGAGGCGCGTAATTTAGGACATGGGGTCTTCGTCTAGGCTTAAAACGCGAAGCTAATGGTTAAAATTCGAAGTTTCTTCCATGCGAATCTGAGTGAAAGACAAGTTCCGAAAATCCAAACTGCTTGAACTGTGTCGGAATGGCGCATCGGATAGACGTCAACCTATATAACGCGAGAGACCCAGGTTCGGTTCCTACCACGGGAAGCGCTGTCGTAGATGCTTCGCGTTTCATTATCATCATCATTGTCATCATCATGTGCCTTTGCTGAGACCGATTGTGTAAAGTTTACTTTCCTGCAGTACGTTTTCGTGTTACGATCTACGGCGCAATAGAGGTGTACAAAGCTTCAATGAAGCGTGGAAGACAATTGCCGTCATTGTGTATTTCTGTGTTGTAAAGATTCGATAAAGACATTTTTGTCGCTCTGGACTTCGCTTATCAAAAGTGCATTGTGCTCTTTGTAATGCTCAGCTGCCTTGGCCTACCTTTACGCCCCTGTAGCTGTCATATTCGCGCTTTTGTTTTCCAACCTGTCCGCATCCCTCAAGAGGGTTATTTTAGTTCACGATCGGAGTTCCTGGTCATAGTAGTAAATGCCTGGATAAACCAGATATGTTCCGTTTCTTTGAGCTTTTTGTCCCGGGTAGCAATTCTGCGAATGAGAGAGATGACCTGATTCCACCGAGAAGCAAGATGTGCTAAGTGCTTAAGCTTGAGCGCTGCTGTACGTAGAGCCGAAGGATAAAATAGTAGGAATCACAATTTAATTACAATTCCATTGTTAGAGACCGCCTCTGATTTGTACAAACATAATAAACAATCCTCGGATTCCTGCACAAAAACACTAGAGAAGAAGGAGCGCTTGAATTTTTTTTTTCTGGGAAGCGAGGTAGGTCTCCCTCCTTTCTCATGTTTCGCCGACATGAGTATTGTGATATTGTGAAATTTGAGATAGGCCGCGCACTATTCTCAAAATGTGCCGCTCTTGCCTGCCCTTGCAAAGATGTATCTGACTGTGCTCTTATCAATCCCTCTTTGTCTTACGTTCCCCTTGCATTCTTTTTGTTTACCCACTTTCTCTGCGCCAAGGTTTATGTACTTGAGTGTACTGGCTACCCAAATCATTTTCAAAACTTGCAATTGTTGTCCTTTACAGATTCTATATCCCGCTTCACTTCACCGCTGGGGACACCCCTGACAAATGTTTTTATACTGTTGGCTCCAGTAAGTACATTGTTTCCGTGGTACTATCTAGAGGAAGAAAATATGTCTAGGAACTACTCCGTAATTTACGATCGCGTGCAGACGCCATTCCTTTCATGACGGGCAGACTGCGATAGTTAATTAGTCCTCGCAAGTCGGTGTGCCTGTTAAACTAATGTGGACTTCAGGCGCAACACCTGATTGATTGATTGATTGATTGATTGATTGATTGATTGATTGATTGATTGATTGATTGATTGATTGATTGATTGATTGATTGTAGGGTTTAACGCCCCGACGCAACTCAGGCAATGAGGCGCGCCGTAGTGGAGGCCTCCGGATTCATTTTCACCACCTGGGGATCTTTATCGTGTGCCGAAAGCTCGCACGCACGGGTGTTTTTCCTTTTCGCCACCATCAGCGGCTGCCGCAGCCGGGAATCGAACCCGCGTCCTCGTGCTCAGCCGTAAAACGAGGCGCACCACCTCTGTTAAGCCTAATTGTTTTTATCAATGTCTAACGAACGAAATCGTTAAAAAAAGAGTACTCCTACCATTGCTGCATGATGTATTAGTTTTAGTGTACAAGGAACTATTAAGAAATTTCTAAAAAATAAACGACACAAGATTGCTGATGTATTTTTAGGGCGTCCAACAAGCTCAATAAAACTGTTCTCACTTGTCACTTCCGCGACTAGCAAAACATGAAATATTTGCCTTAAGCCGTTTTAAGATGTGTGTACAAAAGGGCAAGAATTGCGGTTTGAAGGTTGATGACGGAGGCTGTGCAAAATGTGTGTATTTATTAGTTTTTATTTCCCTACCTGCTTTATAAGCCTTTCTGAACCACGGCTAACCAACAACCAATAATTATTAACGAGTTACTTGGTTCTTATCAAAAATACAGCGCTAAACAGTGAATGCTAAGAACGAGGCAACAAAACTTAAAGGCCAGTATTTCTTAAAGCCCGTTATTGTAATGGCTGTTGCTGTACCAATATTTTAGTGTTAAGCCACCCCGCCCACCACCGACGCTCAATAAGGCGTGCGATATATCTTCGGTAGCTAGTTATAGCTAATGAACTGCATTATGACATATTTCACTTTTTTGACACTGTGCTAGAATTATTAGAGCTGCTTGGATTTGCTTGATAATTACCCCAAATGAAGCGGTACAGAAAACGGTGAAAAGGATATCCACCGACAGCAGCCGCATTTTTGCATTGATTACAGTCCAGCAGTGATATATGGTAGGCTTCTTCCTTGTTTACTGGTTGTCATATCTCCAAGTAATGAAAAATATAAAAGAGAAAGCCATCAAAAGCGATTGTTGCGTATAGATATAGTTTCTTAAGACAATCTCAGGTTTTGGCCCTTTAAATGCGGATAATAATGAAAAAAATGTTCTTGTGAACAGGAAAAAAAATCCGTTGACCAAAGTGAATACGACATGCATTACATGCCACTCAAAAACAGTTAGCGAAGTGCAAAAAGTGAACACTGAATTTTTAATACTTCTGTTTTTTTTTTCACCGGAAACTTCTACCTTGGTATCATCTATGCTCTAGAAGAATGCAGGTGGAACCGCCCAAATCGAAAATCGATTGGAAGGAGAGCTGAAGACCTTTGTATCAAGTTAATTTTTCCATTTTCTTTTCAGATACTGAAGACGTTGAGGTTGCTACGTTTCACTACACAGACTACCAGACTTGCGCTGTTCTGGAGATGTACCACTTCGGAAACCGTAATATACCTCCCCATTGTTTTTAAATTGCATCTGCACTCTGTAGAGGCTGATAGCTGCAACCATGCAGGGCTTTGGGCTCACTGGGTGCACAGAAGTAGCCAAATACTTGTTATTATGCACAGGCAATATCGACGACAACATTTTCGGTTCGTCTGCGGAATAATCCTGCGTCAAGATTGTTCCTGAAAAAATTGTTACACAGATAATTGAGGTAATACCGGTAAGTGGGGGTTGGAATTGCCACCGACATACGAAATGGCAGTCATGGAAGGAATTTTTTTCATTTCTGAGCCTGGATTTGTCTTTGTGGAGCCATGTGACGTGTAAAACACGAATTGTATGCCTTTCTTTTGCCAGTTCGTGTGAAGTGACGCATATTGTATACTTAACCTAAGAACTGCCACTCCGCCACGGGTGTCTTTTATGAAAAAAGCAGTGGGAGTTATCACTTCATAAATAGTGCCCCATTGCCCACCACTACAGTTTACTACGCCCGGTGGCTTTCTATGGCAATAGACAAGCTAGAAATATAGGGTGAGGTTGTAAACCCCTGGGGTAGCTTTCCCGTTATCCCGTGGAACAACAACATACAAGAAGCAAGTTAACAAAGCATTGCTCGGAAAATAAAAGCTTTGCGGCTTTTAAGCGTTGTAAGAGTATTATTTATGCAAACAGCACACATGTATAATGGTTGCAAGATAAAGCAAATATTAAAAGCATGTAAGGTATCAACTTAGGAAGATGTAATATCCACTGCTAGCCAGTCCTGTGGTGAAAAATTATTGATATAATATTAGGCGCTACAGAAATGGATACACAGGAAGGGTAATAACGAAGAGCTCATTAGGAACATGTTTAACGTTTTTTTCAAAATAACACCTCCTTAATTTATCGGAGGAATTCCAGTCCAACACACGACACATAAAGAACGTTCTGTTGTAAAAAAGGTGGTACCACAGTGGTGCAACCCTTATGTCCAAATATGGTAAAAGGTAGGGCCATATAATGCAAGGAGTATTTTCTCTCTGACCAGACTTTTACACCTCTCACGATGTCACGATTTGAAGCCAACGTGCTGAGTCACCTTTCTTCAAATAGACCTTATTGTCAACTCACCGCAGTTTATACATTGCAATACCGTTTCTACAAATATGTGCTCACAAGCAAACCGGAAAATTTCAATATTTTTTGTGTGAAGAATGCCCAAGCATGTATCAATAAATTGCACCTGGACAACAATCCCGAGGAGTCGAAAAGTTATTACAGATTGTATATTTATAATACAATCGGTAATAGTCCTAAGGGGTCAAAAATGTATTAGCGATTGTATTAAAAAGTAAATTGTTCAATAATTACGTAACTATTTTTGGACTAAATGTGTAGATGCTTTAATTTTGCTCCATGGTATTTTTACCTTCCTGGCAATTTCGAACTTTCGTGGCTGAAATTGGTAGACGCGAGAGAAAACAACGTTGCTGCGGACAGATGTGGCATGAGTGTTTCATAGCAAAACCTTTCCTCGCTCACAGGACGGAAAAACAGTTTATTTTATAACAAAGCTGTTTTGAACAGGGAAAACTGCGAGTATTATTATATTGTTTCGTGCATGGTTGAGACTTTAAAGCCTTAATGACGTACTTTTAAACAAGTAAGTTCATCGTTCGCGGATAAAGTCGTCGAGCGCATTCTAACAACCTTCCGGTTCAGCACTAGTCTAGCAAGATGACCGCAGTGCCGTTAAACAAGTCGTCATCTGTAACCTCAGCCGCAGAATCGATCTATTGCTCCTGTTTTTTGTTTTTCGTGTGGGTCTGTGCCCTGTGCACTAGTAAAGATAGGGTGAGATATGTTGCTGGAACGCTTGGTATATATCGCCTCAACGGGAAATTGCAGATATATACCCCAAGGAGGCAAACACAAAACCCGAACTTGCACACCTGGAAAAGCTTACCTCACAACCCGAACACATGATATAAACGTGCGCAATACTCGCCCTTTGAACTGCGTTAGTTTTTTGTCCTCTCTTGGAATAAATTGTTTAGAGATTTCGCTTAAATGCACTGTTTCGTCTATTCGTTTTTCCTGCACATTCTGAACTGTTGTTTTGCTTTAAATTGTGATTTGACATACAATACAGTGTAGTGTGTCCAGTTTTTCAATCCTTTTTTTCTTTTTTTCTTTCTTCTCGTTCTTTTCGTTTAATTTAGTCTGTCTGGTAATGTTACACTGCTTCATTGGTTGTTATTTTGGCTCTGTAAGTGTAACTCTGAGACTTGTGATTATTTAAATTGTCTTTAGCTGCTTTCATTACATTTTTTGTATGTAATTATATATCGAGGGTCCCGGTGCAGTATCAAATCAAATCAAATCAAATCAAATCATTTGCCATCATACATAGTATCAACTATGGGACCCTCGTCTGTATATATCTTCATATGTAACCTTCCTCTTTTACAATAAACTTCTTTTTCTTTTTTCTTCTTCTTAAAAGCAAAAAACCTAGTGATGTAATTTTTAAGGCAGCGACAGCAGTTTTTGGAGCAACAACAACACTGCTACGCGGCAGACAACCTGTAGCGAACCTCGTGGCCCGGTGCCCTTCCCCTATTTTACTCTGAATAGTTACTGTCATGTTCTGAAGAAGCACCCAAAAAAATCCTACTGGTATTCGTACGTCATTATTTATTCTAAAGAATACATCAAGTTTTGATTGCTGTATAGTTATGATGCTTTGACGGCCACGAACCAATTATTGTTCGTTGTTTTTCAGAGTGCACGCTGTGGGCTGTCAAGAGTGTTCTGCCAGACTCAATCCCTGAAGAGTGCTTTATCCAGTATGCTGACATATGCGGTAATGATACTGTAGCTCTTTACGACGAAAATGCCTGCAAGAATGCAGATATATGACGCGATTCGTGACAGCAGAGCATTATTTGCTATATGCAATAATTTGTATTTGTAATTGTATTTCGGCAATAAATGCCGAAATACAATTTTCTACCTTTGTCCTTTTTGCCGAAACAACGAAAATAAACACAATACGAATGTAATGAGTTTCAATGCTTTGGTTTCGCTGTAAGTTGAGGCGTTCAGTTTTTACTCTATTCAACGGGTGTGCTCAGCCTGAACTGCAATGACGGTTGCAATGATTAGAATAAAATATGGCTGATGCAACTTAACAGTACCGTTTTTTGATTCACTAAAGCAATGCACTCAAATCAGGGTGTAAAATACAACCAGCCAATTAGACTTTTAAAGCGCGGACCACAGCCGAAAGACCACCTGGTAGCTGGAAACTTGGTTGGTCCACACATTAAAAACCGTGTTTCCGTGAGCTGAGCAGTTAAACTAGGCAATTTGCTTGCTTAACAGAATAGGTTTCCAACAATCCTACAGGGATATCAAGTCCCAGTCACACTAATGGACCTTTTCACAAGCCAAGTGTACGTCCAGCGAAATAGGCCAGCCTTTTCAGTAGCCACGGAGAAGCGCAACGGTGAAACAAGGCATGTTTTTGTCTTTACAAGGTAGTCTTTAGCAAGGTTGAATAGCGCGGGACGACGATACATTGAAGGCAGAAGCGCTTATCCCCACAGCCCGTTGGAAGCACATGGCATGGAGTCCTGTGGGGACATGATTTCCTTAACCTGCACGCACGGAGTAGACGTGGAAACACGCTCAGGGGCGAACGAGAGTGGGCACAGTTAAAAAGCACTATTCATACACTTGCGACATTCGTAGAGGCGAGACCGTCGAGCAGTGATAAATCGGAGAGCTACTCCTCGGTAGTGGACGATGAGTACGGTCGGACGACGGGAAAGGTTGCTGCCGGCATCGGACCGGTGCCTCGCTGGCAAGGAACGGTGACCGATGGCTAGCGGCGGGCGTGAAGAGCTGAGGCCTGGTTTGCAGCGAGGCCTCGCTGCCCGCGCTCCACCGCACCGGAACCACGATTCCAACGGGCGCAACAGCTGTCGTCTCGTCGGCATCCCAGGCCTCAGACGGGAGAGCCGTGACGGTCTCGGGCCTCACCGCGAGGGTGGCCGTCTTCTGCCGCCGAGAACGAACAGCTTCGCCTTCTTCCTCTTGGTTGGTTGGTACCAAAAAAAAAATGGCCCGTACCCACTCAGGGGGATTGGCAAGGAAATGGGCGCTAACTGAGAGAAGAGGAAAAACTGGAATTTGGATTAAAAGAAGTAAAGTGAATAAATACAGGAAAAAGGTGAGTATAAAAGGGAATAAAAAGATAATCCTCGTACCTTGCGTCTTTTGTGTCCGCTATACCCGTGGAAATCGGTGGATTGGCCTCTCCAGCCGCACCTCATCCCAACCACTTTGAAGATGAGACTAAGGACCGCGAAACTTCATTTCCGTTAGAGGTATTCTAGGCGTGGCTTCTATTTGGTAGCTGTCGAGGGACGGGTCGTTCGGAGAAAATTTTACAGAGCAACGGTGACCATGCCACCGAAGTAGCCGGTGGGTTGGAGAAGTGGAACTCATAGGTACTCTGGAGATATTGTTGTGCTCCTAGACTCAGCCGAACAAAAATTTTTTGGACAAAATTTCCTTAAGGCATTCAAGTCTTCTTACGTGCTTTGAAGGCGAAAGCGTTATGGCTGCCCCAAGCGAACTTTACAGAAACATTTTTAGTGATGCACCATGCCTGCGTCTCTTTCTTCGATTTTGCTTCTTTGTCCTTTAGTGAAAACTATGGCGCCTCGATGCAAGCCCCGCCGTACATGTACAGCGGAGACGAGCGTGCATCAAGGCGGCACCCTAGTGCGAGTAACTTCCGCCTCGTGGAAGTTGTAGCCCTTGATGTGCTTTCCCCCGAATCGCGGCCGTGTTCTCGTCTGCTCGCACGACGGGAACCATAACGGGAGGGCACCAGTGTGTTATACGGAGGGCTACATTGTCGCCAGGATGGAGGCGTTGACAACCTTCTCCCCTATCCTCCTACCCGAGAACCCTATGTATTCTTTCCTCCTGCACTCCCCCCCCCCACGCCACGGTTCGGCGAGGTCTGGTGGGTTGTCGCATGACGGGAGGACGCTATCTGGTCTTGGGGACGCGGTAGCGAGTGGTCGTTTCGGCGCGCCGGTCTGGACCTGGGGAACGCACCACAATGGGACGCGTCCGGGCGAGCTGGGATTACTGCACCCGCGCTCGCACGCGCAGCGCTCCGCATGCTCATCGGTATACATACATACCATACATACATACATACCTATACATACATACATGCATACACAACAAATGCTGCCATATGTTTTTGCCCTACTCCGCCTCCTCACACTCATGCCTCCGCAAACAACGGACCCGTCCACAGCCGGCGCTACGCAAGGCATGTTTGCTGAGTGCATGGCTGCCCGGTGGGACATCATACAACATGTAGAATCCCACATTGCAGCCTTGACATTGCATTACCAGAATCAGTGTTCTCGGTGGGTGGCGTGCACCTCTTTTAATTGCTCTCCCGTCACTCAGCAGGCACCAGGGGCCCAATCCTTAAAAAAATGGGCGTCATTTTGAAACGGCGCGGTAGCACATTCAAACGCTTGTGTTGTCGGATCGGGGCACCGCTTTGATGGGCGGAGGAAGGACGAAAACTAGTGCGGGTAGCACTGTAACAAGGGCACAAACCGACACGCAAACGACGTGGAAAAGTATGTGTCGCTTTGTGCTCTTGTTACAGGGCTACCCGCACTAGTTTTCGTCCTTCCTCCGCCCATCAAAGCGGTGCCCCGATCCGACAACACAGGCGTTTGAATGTGCTATCGCGCCGTTTCAAAATGACGCCCATTTTTTTAAGGATTGGGCCCCTGTTTGTCTCTTCTTGCTTTAGAGGCAACGGGGGGGGGGGCTGGTTGGGGGGCGGCGTAGCACAGAGCCAAAGGTTTCGGCTCCTACAATGAAGATATGGTTTCAATTCCACATAGCGCGCAAATAAAACTGGAGTGGTCGCTGGCGGCCAAGTTCTTGGGGTGGATCGGGGTGTACACTGCGGGCTAACATGGGCATCACGGGCAGAGGAAAGTGATTCTGCTGCTCAGGCAGGTGGTAAGGTAAGATTTGCCTATCGGGAAGTGTCGACGCTGCACGGAGTTGTCAGAGAATTATTGTGTTATTAACGGCCTCGAGTGGTCCCACGTCGCTGGGCCGCAGAAGACGGCCCGCTCCTGCTTTGCCTGCATTAATTGCGCAACGTCGGGAGCGCGCAGGCTGCTATTTTAGAGTCTTCTCACCTGGGAGCGGCCCACAGCACCATCTTGAGCCACGAGGGTCGCACTCCCTTTCGAACAGCATTTTGTTTGACCAACTAGTGAGCGCCATTGTCTCTGACGAATTTCAATTTTGCGTAGCTTAAATAAACATTCATACATATCTAGAAAGTTTGGCAAAAGAGGGACAAGTGCGGCGTCATTACAATGCCATTTCTTTCTTTTAATTTTTAGGTCGGATGCCCAATATGCTCCTGTATTTGTTTCCGTAGATTTAAAGTTTTTGTTATCCCGATAATGCATGTGCTTCTGCGGCTTCCTGGGGAACGTGCCCCGAACGTGCCCCGGGAAACGACGTAAAAATATTTTAATTCTCGGCGTTTTCAGATTTTTGTCACACTTTTTGCCACACCGTCGGTTTACTTCAGCACTTTCGTTTCCTCTCCCTGTTATCATTTTAGTTTGTAATTTACGGATTTGCTCAATTAGTTTTAATTTTTGTCTTTGGTATGAGGCGTGGTGAAATGGGAAGCTTCGCGTAGCCTCTACCATGAATCGGTTATCTGCTGCCAACTGTATGTTCACCCCATTTTATTGAATTGGTTTTTTTTGTGTTTTAAATTTGTTTTTACCTACGCCGAACGGGGTGCGTCTGTTGAGAAAGAAGTGCGTCGGGTGATACTGGCAACAGGTATGGTGCCTACATGTGTAATATCGTTTCGTGCAAAGTAAAGATGGAAGTCTGCGCTGGCCTTGTCTCTCTCATGTCGTCGTCCTCCGTTTTCGAAAAGTCTATTTCTCGCTCAGTTATGACCCAACTTGTCGGAAACAAGCCTTTCTACGTCAAACCGGTTTAATATTTTTCGGCTATTCTCGGAGCGTAGGCAGTTGAACCGATTGACCGCATTTTGCGCGTTCCTATTTTTTGGTTAACGAAGCCTGGTGTGCCCTGTTAGTGGTGATCGGCAGATACGACGCCACCGATGGCTAGTACCATGCAGCGTTTGCGTGCCATTTCATTTATTATAATAAACAGTACAGAAAAATAATTGTTCCCGAGTGGCCCTCAGATTAGTCAGTTTGGAGGTATCAAATGAAGTTCGCGTACGCCTGCTGCTTTACGTCTGTTGGTAAAATGAGCGATCCCGGTACTGAAAATTCTTTTCAAGTAATTAAGCTCGCTTATCACCTGCAATATCGCCACATGCTTAACGCTCTTGAGAGCGCCTTTAAGGGTGAATGAACGGGTTAAGTGCACTCCCTGGGCTGTATCGTAAACAACCTAAATCCAGATGATCAGAAAGACGCCCAGCGTTGACTGCACGGCGCAAAGCCAAGCGTACTGCCCACGGGGAGGTGGTGGTGTCCACGACGCAGATGTTGAAGCGGTTCGTAATGATCTGTTTGTATATTCTGCCTACACATGAAGTTAAAGAGATAGGTGTGAGGTGCTCTATACCAAGGAACTTGCCTGGTTTAGGAATACCAATGATTTCCAGTAATGCTACTCTTCGGTACGAGTCCTTGAGGCAAGAGTTAGGTAGATATACGATGCATGCTAGTCTACCTGCTCGTCAGTTATATTTCGTAGCATAGTGTTGGTGATTCCGTCCCTCCTGGGCTATTGCTTTTCCTAGTCGAGATAAAGGTATTGACGACTTCTGCTTTGGGGATTTTGTGGTTCAGGTATTCGTTTGTCTTGGTCCTGTACTGTATCAATGCTGGGAGTTCGCGGAACCCTGACCGCAGTGTTTCTGTTTGAAGGCGTGTCATCACCATCATCATCATCATCATCATCATCATCATCATCATCACCAGCCTATCTAAGCCCTCTGCAGGGCAAAGGCCTCTCCAATTATTCTCCAATTACCCCGGTGCTGTGCCAACTGTGACCAATTTATCCCCGCAAACTTCTTGATCTCATCTGCCCATCTAACTTTCTGCCGCCCCCTGCAACGCTTGCCTTCTCTAGGGATCCACTCTGTTACCCTTAATGACCAACAGTTATCTCGCCTTCGCATTACATGCCCAGCCCACGTCCATTTCTTCTTAATTTCTACGAAGATGTCCTTAACACGCGTTTGTTCCCTGACCCACTCCGCTCTCTTCTTGTCGCTTAATGTTGCACCTATCATTTTCCGCGCCATTGCACGCTGAGTCGTTCTCAATTTAAGTTGAACCCTCTTAGTTAGCCTCTAAAGTTTCTCCCCTTAGGTGAGTACCGGTAAGATGCAGCTGTCATACACTTTCTTATTCAGGGACAATCGTAGGCTGCTATTCATTATCTGAGAATGTCTGCCGTATGCACACCACCCCATTCTGATGCTTCTAATTATCTCTGCCTCATGGTTGGGATCCGGGGTCACAACTTGGCCTAAGTAGATATATTCGCTAACCACTTCACTACCTCGCCCCCTATCCCAAACTGCTGTACTGTCGTGAGGTTTATATCATTACTTTGGTTTTCTGCATATTAATTTTCAGGCCCATGGTTCTACTCTGCTCGTCCTGTGCGGAAAGCATGCTTTCCAATTCGTCCCCCGATTTACTTAGCAAGGCAACGTCATCAGCAAATCTGAGGTTACTGAGGTATTCTCCATTAAACCTTACCCCGACCTGTTCCCAATCCAGCGTTCTGAATACTTCTTGTAAACATGCTGTGAATAACACTTGGAGAGATTGTGTCTCCTTGTCTGACGCTCTTCCTTATAGGTATTTTACTGTTCTCCTTATGGAGGATGATGGTAGCTGTGGACCCATTGTAGATATCCTCTAGTATTCTTACATAATGCTCATCTACCCCCTGGTTCCATAATGCCTGAATGACTGCTAGGGTTTCGACCGAGTCAAATGCTTTCTCATTATCTATGAAGGCTATGTGTAGGGGTTCAGTATGCTCAGCGCACTTCTCTATCACCTGATTGATCGTGTGAATATGGTCCATTGTTGAATAACCTTAACGGAGCCCCGCTTGTTCTTTAGGTTTACTGAAATCTAAGGTTGCAGAAATTCTGTTAGCGATTACCTTTGTAAGTACCTTGTAGGCGTGTAGTAGAGGAAAACATCCGTCAGCTTCGTTTAAACAAATTGATCTGTTTTGATACTGATGAATATGATGATGATGATGATGATGGTGATTAATGACCTTAATGAGCTGCAGCCAAATTCTCTGATGATGAAACTGGTGTCTGAAAGACCTTTATTTCGGTAAAATAGGAAAAAATGTATTGCGAATGTAAACCACCCCTTTCAGATCCTGTGCACTGCTAATTCTACCAATTTATGCAGCTTCGAAGTCGGTTGTCCGGCCTGACGTCTCCAAAGTCTGCTGTTCGGCGTCAGGCTTTCTTTCCCGGTGACATTAGACGATTCGGTCACCCAGATTTGTCGGATGAGCCGGTAGGCGCTGCAAGGAATTGAAATGTGAAAGTGACTATTTGAGAACATAACCTGATGCTTACGGATAAGACATCTAAACATCATCATCTACAAAACTCCGCGAGACGCGGTTTCAGTTATTGAAGTTAATTTCTCTGCAGACTCGATAGAAGCATGAGCTATTAGTGCATAGATTCGAACATGAATACTATCACGCCTAACCGTTTTTTTACACTATTGGAGTTCTCACAACGGTTTGCTTGTATAAATTACTAATGAGCTTGTTGAATACTCATTTTAGGATAGTTAAAAGTTCGGTCTTGAAGCGGTAAATTGTTACTCCTGTTTTTACAAATAATTTAGTTACGTTAACGCTTCAGAGTTTAGGAATTTGTTTTGCAGCCTATATATTACTTACACGAATCCCCCAAAGCATTACGTTTTTTAAGAGTGAAATGCAAGTGGCGGGTCAGTAGCCCAGGCACAAGAGATAAAAGCCGCATAGGTGTTCTACAAAGTGGTGAAAAACCCATTATTGTCACTCATGCACACTGAACCATTCACACGAGCTTTTGTTGTGGTATTGCATATTCAGCCAACTCAATATTTCCATTCACTTTTCCTTTACCGTGTTTTCTTTTACGAAAATGCGACGGCAACAGCGTAGAAGTGCTAGTTTGTATTCAACATAAACAGCTACGCGATGTTTATACTTTTGGGCTGACAAAAGCCAATACGTGGAATGCGCCGGTCCTTGCGTTCTTCTCTCCATTGGTGTCGGTAGCTGTGTGCACATGCCCCAACTGACACAAGAGCAAATCCTCCTAATCTTATCGAGAGATTCCAGTGGCAAATAAACACGATGTAGTCTGCTGATTGCGCACATGAACCACAGTACACGCACTTTTTTTCGAAACTTATGCTCGGTTTAAATGCAGATTTTCCCCCGTACCGAAAGTCCGCCGAAATGAAGTGGGCAGATCTCCATTACGAGCTAGTGTTAAAGCTACTAACGAGACAGAAGATGGTGACTCAAGCTGAACTTCCTTAAAAACGCGAGACTCCCAAGCGAGCTGTACAAACCACCATATTACATCACTTAACCAGCCTACAATGCGTTGACCAGTAGTGATCGTTTTCCACCTGTTGACGGTATCGTCCATGCGAAATATTCATGGTCTGCATTTCCCGGTTTCAATCAACTGGCTGTGTGGCTGACAGGTTTGTTTTTCAGCCTCCCGCGACAAAAGCGCACCTATGTCATAACAGCTGTAGTTGCGCACAAAGCGAAACATGCACATACACTCATGCACACACAGAAGTATGCAAGCACAGCTTTCATAAACGCCATCATGTCCTCCTGCTGTCTAAACGGGATGCGTATTTCAAACCACTGCGCTAGGGAGGCATGTGTGATATCCCTTCGGGCGATGAAGAACATTATATAAACGTGATCAGAGGCGGCGCGCCGCTGCAAACCTGACGTAAAGCCTACCAAATAACCATAATCAATGAAAACAACGTGTAGAACACCCGTTAAAAACGTTTTTTTACTATTAAAAAAACGAAAAATTGTTAGAACCGCTGGGTCTCAAACCCAAGTGGTCTCCAAATCGACTCTCGAACTGGAGGCTAGGCGTATGGAACTCGAGGAAAACCTAAAGCCGAACGGTGGGTTCCTTTAAGCAATTTTTCAAGAGAATAGCGTGGGATGTGACATCACACATTTCGCTGGGAGTGAGGGGAGGATGGGCGGGACTGGGCCGCTAAGCATTTGGAAACACGCAACCGGGGAAACGCATGAAATTCCAAGAAATAATCGGCAATTCGTATAGATTTCAAATGTTTCGCAAGTACAGGTCTTCAGCCAAACAATGCGTCGGATTCAATGCAAATTATCACAGATTAATTCTGGCTCTAGTTTTTGAACAAAGAAATTGCTTTCAAAAATGTTCTTTTGCGTCTAGCGCACTGGCGAAGCGTATGACCAGACACGGTAACTCCACGCGATTTTAAGTAGACCTGATAGGATTTGAACATGTTTAAGAACTACAAACCATTGACGAAACAAATATACATTTTTAACCACGATGTTCACGAAAATTGGAATTTGGAAAGTGAGATACCTCGAAATACATTGGAAACAATGTGGCATCCTAGTTTAAATTAGTGCGTGGCCCGCGTACTGCGCGTACGGTGTTCTGACCGACCATGCATTCAAGATAACAAAATGCTTTCGACAGGTGGCGTTGCTTCAGACTGCCACTTAATAGTCAGTAATCAGTTACAATAAGATTATGCGGAGTAGAGATAAAGAAAACCTAGAATCCAATTCAGTGTCCACTTAGGGTCAGAAAAGTGCGTAGCATGTTGAACTAACTCGATGACCACAATTGATCTGAAGAACACGCGTGTTCAATTGATTTATGTATTTTTTTTTCAATTGTACGCAAGCGCCGACAGGTACATGTTCCAGTGCCTTATTACAGAATTAAGCAGCAAAACCAAAAGAAATAAAGGCGGCCATCCAGCCCTGTGCAAGTGGATGTCCAGCGCAGGAGTTGTAAAACCCTACGCAGGCTAATGGGGGAGGGTATGAAATGTTCCTGGTTGTCTCGGCGGACTTGCCGCTTGCACTCTTCTCTTGCGGAAGCTGCTGTGTCCTGGCGCATGCGCTCGGACGTCTTGGGCGAAAACTGCCGGGTGCTGACTAGCGTGACGTACTCGCTAGCTTTCAAATGACGTCAAGCCCTCTCCCCTTCCGACAGCAGCTGCCCCCCTAATCTTAGCCAGAAGACACGGGTTGAGGTGTGTTCCCATTGTCCACCGGCGCCTTATCATCCATCATGGGGTTTCTACACTTGTTTTGTTGCCTTTTCTTTTCACGAACACTGAGCTCTATGCTGCACGCCTGAGTAGCCTGGAGCAGCTCGGCGTCTTGGGCGAGAACTACTGCGTCCTGCATGGGTTTTTGTGTTTACGACACATAATTTCCCGACCAACGAGAGGCTAACAGCTTCGCTGTGAAAATGAAGGGCAAACCATTGATAAAATCGCAGATTGCCGGTGAAAGCTTAGGTTCCCTTCAGTTGCCCACATTTACGAAACAAAATGTCCGAGGACGCCTAAACACTTCTTATGTGTCGTAAATGCGAAAGCGAGTGTGTTCCCTTGAACGCCCGAGACGCGTTGCTGTCGAGGCACAAATGTGTTTCGCGATAGGCTTTAACGCTTTCCAATAGCTTCGTTCTGTCTCCTTCGCGTTGTGACGCTGCTCCTTCCTGCTACAGTGCAGTAAGAGCGCTGACGACTATGGTAAATCTTGGTTCATCTCTTGAATCATTGAATCATCTGTTCGCTCGATTGTCAGCGTTCTTCCACTCTATTCACCTACGGCGTACTGGTGTGGACGGCCACCTCTTGCTTGTGCGGAGTTCGTGCTCATTTTATGGACAGTGTCGTGGTGGGGTACGCCAGATATAGGGAAATTGCGTCACGATGTCGTTCTCTCTATCATGATTTAGGTTCAAGTCTATTTCTCGGCTCAGGTATTGCCGCTGAAGACTTATTCTAGGAATGCACACAAGATTTAGAAGTACCGCTTCGCTGTAAAAGCTAAATGCCCCGTACGGAAAGGAGACGCCAGCAAGATCAGTTTTTCGCGCACACTTGTAGCTCACGCGTTGAATTTGGTATTTTCTGCACCCGTATTGGCCTGTTTATTGGGGCGGTCGACGCTCTCGTGATATTGCTTTTCACCGCCTGTATATCTGTATCATAAAATCGTGACCAGCAGTAGTGATACACGGGGCGAAAACTGGCGATTCAATAGAAAATGACAGAGGGCCAAACGAGTTCTTTGCCTCGGTCCAGAAAAATTACAACGGATTGACGGAAAGATTGGGAGCAACCATTGTCAATGGTGGTAGTCAGGCAGCAAGCGAAAAATGATAAAGTCATTTCTTATCAACACGCCATTTTCGCGAGGCTGTAGCGAGCGAATTAGAAACACGCACAAGTACCGCTAAATGGAGGTGACCCACGCCCGTTCTGGCAAAAAAAGCAAAACTTTAACTTGTAATTGGGAGTTGTGCGTGCCGATGGCATCAAGCGAGCGATATTTTTTTTACTCCTCCCTTGTGAAATACGGAAGAACAAACAAGACGTGCCCGCACACTCTCCAACGGGCTTCCCTTCCTTTGCAACTGGGCAGCATGCACATGGCAAAATGCCCAGCTCGATAACAGTGTATATGACCGTATTGTGAATTATGGTGGCCTATAAGATTGCACAAAAAGCAATTTGTTTCAATGACGGTCGACGAATAGGCATACCAGCGCCTTATCAGGGCACCTACAGCAGAATTAACTACAAAAAAAAACTACTGGTGAATCTCGTAGCAACACGACCAATTTCGGCATGCGTGTTCTACAAACTGACGTGCCCATCCTCGTCGGTGTCGCTACTTGCTGTCAAGGCGCGGAGAGACAAGGGCTGAGAAACCCACTATTGTACAAGTTGATTGATTGTAGGGTTTTAACGCGCCGACGCAACGCAGGCGATGAGGCGCGCCGTAGCGGAGGGCTCCGGAATAATTTTGACCACCTGGGGATCTTTAACGTGCGCCGAAATCTCGAACACACGGGCGTTTTTGCTTTTCGTCTCCATCAGAAAAGCGGCCGCCGCGGCCGGCAATTGAACCCGCGACCTCATGCTCAGCAGCGCAACGCCTTAGCCACTGAGCCACCGCGGCGGGTCTATTGTACAAGTTACGGACTGCTGTAGACCGCTAGGTGTTTCTAACGTAAGCCGCCGCAGCTTTGACAAACGGACGTTCGGTTTTCGCCTTCATAATCAAAACAGCTACCGAAGCAGAGAAGTGGTCCCTTGTCGTCTGCTTCAGTGGAGCATGTTCTTAGAGTCTGTAGAGCACATGTCATCGCCCTTGCTTTATTCATCTAGTGGTAGAGGAAATGATTCAAAGGGGTTTACTCGCGTGATATGCCAAACCAATTTATCAACCCAAAAAGAAAACCATCATCCTTATTCCTAAAACACCTAGATGTAGAGAATACTGAAGCGTTATTTGGTCAAGAGCGGCATTCAAAAGAGGCGACTGGAGTATCATTCGGGAAAACATAAAGACAAGAGGTAATGATATGATCATAATCATGCTTGTTTGATTATACAGTCCGACGCTAAAACAGAAAGATTAGGAAAATATGAAGAGCAAAACGTCTGTGGTAGGTGAAGGAAGTTTTAATCTTTTTTGTGTGTATATATGAAGGCAGTTTGGTGAAAGGTAATATATATCGACGGAACTCCTTGCTTCTCGATTTATGTTGCGCCGCGCTAAAGGAAACGCGTAATTGCTGACCAGCTGCTCAGCCCCTTACGCGCTATTGCGAATTCCCAAACATTGTATTGTACGATAGTGTTCTGGCCAACGTGCTATTCCGGCCTTTATCGCATCGTTCGCCAAGTCACTGGCGTAACATAACAAATTGTTCCTTTGTGATCTTAGATAAGATCGAACAGAGTGTGGCTCGTCGACCTGTTCAATTTGCTGTAACTTTTTTGTATCAAGTCCTAATTATTCAACAGTCTATATTCACCAATATGTTCTCTACAAAATTAGTCCCCAACTGCGAAAAAATTTAGAATGTGATGAGGTGGACCCCCGCCGCTACCTGCCCGTACACCTCGGCCAACCTAGCTGCGTGTATCTACGAAAATATGCATAAGGGGAATTCGAAATGTTTTGCCCAATTTACGCCTGCTGTAAACTTTAAATTTTGTTGCTGGGAAGGCTATAAATCTTTCGCAATAAAATGTCAAATTTCACTCAAAGGCCAATTTGTTCAAACTTTCAACGTGAATTTTTCAAAAAGTGCTCAATTTACAACGTTCTAATTTTACTCCCGTCTGCTTCCTGCATTTCTAAGCAAACGTATGGTATAATAAACTTATGCAGAATACCGTTAAGATGCAACGCGACGGAAGTTTGAAGAAAAAACTGAAAAACGCGAAGTTCAGACGCTGTTATAAAAAACAACACATTTTCGAGTTTTCTGATATTCTCCCCAGATGTAGGCCTTTCCATGTACTTGCATTAAAATCAATAAAATGTTGTAAGATTTCGTTCCTGGCGCGCACAGAGCGCGAGAGAGGAGCCTTATCCGCCCGGATTTCCAGAAACTACTGTTGAGATAGCAGCTCGCCTCAGGTTCCTATAAATTATATATGGTTTGCATAAAAGCCAAATGATTCCTCCACGCATGCAATACCTCAGAACGAAACTGAGAAAAGGGCATAATAATTGTCTACGTTGGCACCATAACAACCAATCTGCGGCAACTTTAATGTGTACAGTTTAGGGGAAAAACGACAAAACTCACAGGTCCAGTACCAAATTAAAAAAAAAAAATCACTGTCATTTTTTGTGAAGCTCTCCCAAGATGTTCGCGGCCATTAAATATACTTTGGTTCCCTTGGGTTAGTAGCGCGGACGTTGTCTTTAGACAGTAGCACTTTGGACTTTGGACTTTAATGAAGCAGATTATGGACTTTGATTTCACTCAGTATACACGGAGGAAGCTTTTCTTTTTAACTATCTTTCTCTTGAGAAAAAGACTTTGTTTCTAACAGCGCAGTTGTTTCAGCTTGTGTTTTATTCGTGCCTAGCTCCTCTCACAACACAGTGCAGCAAAGTTGGGAGAGGAGAAAGCTAGGCGAAGAATTGCGAGGGAAAGGGGCGAGGAGGTTGGTAGCTGAAAAGCAGGTGTGGAGGGTGCGCGTCTCAGCGCAGATGTTCGTGTAGGGAGACGCGCATCGCGGATGGCTCCGCCTTGTCATAACGTAAGCCCTGACATGGAGGTGTTCTCTTAGTCGAGACGTGCGTTCTGTGTCCCCTTTACCGATATGACAGGCAGACCTAAGAAAAGGCAATTTAAAGCTAGTGAAGACCAGCACCTCTGCTGTTTCATCAGTCTTCGCAGCTAAAGTGCGAATTTGGCGGCAATTTTTTATTGCAGGAATTCACACATCTCTTTTTGCTAGTCTTTTATGCTGTGCAAAAGTCTGTTTTCTGAGCTCCACACATTTCTGTTCCCACATCATTTTTTATGCGTAAGCATTTTCAATAACCAAGAAAAAGTTCATAATTTATGCCTGAATTGTTGAAGCATTTTGTTTTTGTTTTAAATACGAAAGCCGCTGCTTTAGTGAAAACCGCCGGCATTCGTATCATTTCACGGCTAATAAAATTGAAGTTGGCAATGTAAGTACAATGCGGCCATGTGCAATTACTCTACGAGTGCCTAGGAAATTATTTTTTTTATAAAAGACGCTGCTTTCACACTTCGAAAAATCCCGCCGTTTTCTGAAACTGCAGGTGCCTCAAGCGCGACCTGCTGGAGGCAGAAATTTGAGACTAAAAGTTGCAAAGTGTTAAATTGTTTTTGAAAATGGGACGGGTTGGGCAGTCCTACCTTTCCTTCTTCATTGCCGTAGGGTTCTTCTCGGACACCACTATCGCCGCATGGCTCAGCTCTTCCAAGGCTTTCAAATTAAGCTGCCGGACTTCTCGCATGGACAATACACGGCCAGTGTGTCGCTCTATAGTATCTTGCACTGCCACTCCCGTTAAAGAGTCCAGGCCAAATTCACCAAGGGAGATGTGCGGCTTTAGGCTCGATGATTCTGTCATGCCTATAAGACAAAACGCAGAAACGTGAAATTTAATGGCGCGAATAATGCTGAAACATTACACACAAGGCTTTTCCGCGCTGTAAACGTACAAGTCGGTTTCTCGAACCGGTTCCACAGATGACTTCCTCTCTATATAAGAACTTTATATTTAGAAATACTGACTGTCTTGCACTCATTCAACATCTGGCCGCTTATATGCAGCCATTATCAGTGCACGACATTGAAGTTGTGGCTTCATACGGGGGGAGGAATAAAAAAATTCCCAAAATCTTATGCAAAACAGGGAAACAAAATGGCAGACAAAAGGAGTACGCACTTACATGCAGAATCACAATACAGTCCTGGTTAGACAGTCTAGACCAAAGAAAAATGGCGTGAAGGAAAGACGGCAAATTGTCAGGGCGTACCAAGAATATGCGCAATGGACTGGACGAGATCTGGTTGATCGTGAGCGTGGGCACTTGGTGATTTGCCAGCCCTGACAAGGCTGGCCACGACCGGGACCTTCTGGCTTAGAAACCGGTCCAACACTTCCAAGCAGGATGATATTCGCTGAGGGAGCGTCCCACGAACCTCGATGTCTGAGCCCACGGTCTCGTGGAATATGCCGACATCAGCAACGGCACCCCACTGGATGGCAAGTGCTTTAAGAAAAAATATTCTCTCATTAGGTTCTCATGGGGAGGTACATTCGCAGCACTGTTTACTGCATGAGTGTCATTCAAAGGGACCCTGAAACACTTTTTTCAACTTTGATTGAAATCTTAAATGCTTGCAGAGCGTAGTCAACCAGCACATCCAGTACTTATAGAAGGGGGTCGCAATGTATGTCAGTCAGAAAAAACTGCTCGATAGCCATCACATAACTTAGAAACTTGCTCAAACGATTTTTATCTCTGTCCTGGCCTTGGCGTTCTTCAACTGCTGGAATTACATCATTAGAGTGGTGCAGCGGCTATTCTCCGGCTTTCCTTCACGTGGAGCAATGAATGAATTCGATAGTCACTCTAAAAAGATATCCCCCGAAAAGCATAACAGAAACCGAAGGTGTATTTGCTGCGACGAGCAAATCACACAGTGCCGCTCCGTGCTGGCAATAGCTATATCTTTCGCAGTGCTTCCACATGCGAAGTAAAGAGCCAAAGCGCTTATCGAAGTGTGGCTGAGTGTCTATAAAGAGAAAGCATTACGCATAGTTAATGCGAAAGCGGTGATTTACTCTGTATGGAGTAGGTGTGAACGCAATACTCCGATTTAGAGAACTGATTGATTGAGGCAGTTGTGGGGCTCAAGCGCCAAAGCCACACCAGGGATACGAGGCGCGCCACACTGGATGGGCTCAGTAATAATTTGGACGATCTCGGGATCTATAGCGTGCTCCGAAATCTATACACGCGGGCGTATCCGGTATTGGTCTCCATCAGCAAGTATCGAACTACCGTACTTGGGCTAAGCAGCGCAGATTTATAGGAGCAGAAACCATTCCAACTTACATACATTATTTGGACTGGAAATAAACAGGGCAAGTTGGCGGCACTCTACTCTCAGAAGTCCGGAATTCGATTTTGAGTTGCCTGCTTTCAATCCCATAACACCCCAAACAAACTGCTTGCATGCATGCTGTGAAAACCTAAACTGTACTTCAGAAATCCGAAAAAGTCTACAGCTCACCAGGAAATCCGTCAGCGACGCGGCGTTCGCAGATGCGCTCCATAAAGGAGTTAGCGTAACCGTAGTTGGTCTGTCCATTACTGCCCCGACCGCACGCCACAGATGAGAAGACAACGAAGTGGTCAAGCTCGGGGCAAATGTTTCGAGTGAGCTGGTCGAGACGCTGAGAGATGTCTACTTTTGGCTTGCAGGCAGTTTTGAAATCCTCTACAGACAGGTTTTCAAGGAGCGCATTCGCAAGCACCTGCAAAGAAAACCCAAAATTCAGTGTTAATTGCTGGCAAGGGTACTAGTTTGGGCATGTTGGCGGGACATTGAAAAAGTTTGATTGCGCTAACAGACTGCTAACACGGACGAAGGGACTAGACACATACAGGGCTCTGACTTTCAACAGTTTTATTGCGAGGTTTTCAAATATACACGTAAAAATGCCACACGTCATAATACGTGTGTAATCACGTGACGTTCTACGCAGAAACCGATCTCTTTCATAGGTAGTGTGACAGAGGCAGTGCTGACACACTGGTCCTCCACGTTTGTTATCTGTGCTTCTATTATGGGTCACGTGAGTTGATGTTTGTGTTTTACCAGAAATTGCACACGGAATAGCAGAATTGCTTCTCGTACAGAATGTTCTATCCACACTGCTAGCAGTGCAAGCCAAGCCGTCCTCCAGCCGTTCTCTACATCGTTGCTGTGCTCTCTGTGGCGGTCAATAAGGTACGTGTCATCTGGCCGACGTGCCTTTCTCCACGATACAACGGAAGGCTGTACATCACGCTTTCTGTACATGCTACAAAACGATTGTTGTGATTTTTGCTGCACCTAGGCCTCGAAAAGAGGCTAGGGTTCCTCAGTCAGCAAGCTTTTTTAGTTTATTTGGTGCTAAAGACACCACCTTTACATTCGACCACGCAGCTATCTTTTCCAAATTGTGGGAGAATTTTCGTACATATATGACTGTTATCTTCTGCCTGTCCATTAGCGTTGACTCAATGGCATCGTTTTCACCTTTTCTCTCTTCTGAGGAGTGTTTTAGTTACGAAAGCTAACAAATGTTTGGGGTAGCTAGCTTTCGGTCAAGTGTGCATTTCCAATGACCAACATCTTGTTTACTAAATACGGGCCGACTTTGTTAAAGCAATCTTGAAGCATAGTGTACTGATTGCGGTTTTCATCAGTTTTGAGTGCATCCAGCTCAAGGGCAATGGTGGCTCGTTATCTCTCGGTTTGTTGCATCTGCGATATTCAGAGATATTCAGAAGCCGGATAATCCCATTTCGAGGAAGTTCGTGTGTTATTTCAAGCGGTGTGAAAAACTACGTAACATTTGTTTGCGTCTCCACTCACTCAGTCCTTGCCTATGTTAGCCCTATTAACGTTTTGCAATATCAGACGCTCTTTACAAGCAATTGTTGCCAACACAAATTGTGATTACCGTCACACAAGTTTCTCCACAAGGAGGTAGAATGTGTTAACGCGATTGAGGCGGGTATGATAAAGAACGTGTGGAGCAGCCTTACTCGTGTCAGTTTGCCGCCGGGCAACCAAACCGGATGCATCAATCATGGGGGCTGATTTTTGCCTGCAGCCTGAAGTGGCTAACATACTTCGATAAAAGGTAAAATGCCTTCCCTGAAAACGAACACAGTAGTGACAAAGGCGCCATTCCTTGAACAAAATTGGGTAGCCGCGTCATTTTTCAACGCTGGTCTGTTTTGGCTGATACAATATCTGAATCTCCATGCATTCGTACCCCTAATGACTCCTGAGAATAACTTAGTTCTCACCTCAGATAAATCCCAGGGAGTCGTGGGCCCATATTGAGAACAATTCCTTGTGAAACATGACTGCGGCTAAGTACTGCGCTCGCTGCGGTACAAAGTTTGAGCACGTATCAGCGTGGCAGTGGTGACGCTGAGCTAGCCACGAGGTTTAAAAATCAGTTTTAAGTAACTTTCCTTGCGTAGCACCCACTGTGGAGCTGCTCATTCGGTGCACCTGCTGATCGATCGATGAACAGGAGCCGCACCCGCGAGAATTCGACAATCGAGTTTTTGCTCACTCATTGTGATCACGATGAACAATGGCTTAACGTTGCTCTGCAGTAGAATTTCCTTAGCGGCATATTTGGAGCAACCAAACATATCTTTTTTTTCTCGTTTTTCTGTACTTACCACTGCAGAATTGAAAACCCCGCCGACCGCTCCAAGTGTCATGGCGGTTTCGATGATTTCCCTGGCCCCACTCTCAGTTGAAGCATCTGCTGTGCTAACCAGCACTTTGGCACCGGCCTGCTCCAAACGATGCAGACAAAGTCGCTGGTATCCATTTCGCACGGGAGACCGGGAGCATAGTAGGAGTTTGCGGCATCCTCTCGACACCATCCAGTCCGCGAGCTCCAAACCGAAACCTCCCAGCCCTCCGATGATGACGTACGACTTGCTCTCGTAAAACCATGTACGCGCAACAGCCTCCACACTGAGTGACGGGGCTGCAACAGCCTTCCCCTCGCTCTTCTCTGGTCGTATCTGCAAGAAATTTTAGTATCCTGCAATCAATCAGGAATCCAAACTACGGCGTTTCGGAGAAACGGGAGAAGCTTGTAATAGCAGGCCGGTACGTACTCAATACACCAGCTCGTTCTGGAAACATCGTTAGTGACACTTTTAAGGAGGAAATAAATAGGAGTTTCAAAGACAATCCGAGACTTTGATTTACTTTGAAATAGGAAAGAAATACTTGGTAACAAATATTTTATTCTGCTTGCACTGGTGTTTTAGAATATAGAGAGCTGTTCGCTCTAAAATCGTGTTGTTTAAAAGTGCTAAGAATCATAAATTGTGCTTCCGTGTACCAACTATTTGTACCACGCTGTTATACATATCGCACGAGGCAGAAGCAAATAATCATACGTATTGTATATGGCGCACCGCAGTGATCAGGCAACGGTGGAAATATATTTCTTGCACTCAGAAAATCCCATGGGCAGAATCCGACGAAATTTCTATAATGTGTGGTATTGTCTGCTCGTTACACAACTTTTACTTCATTTTGTGGTTAACGATGGTTCTAACCAACTCAAGCAGTGCGGCCTTGCCGGTTCTTGCTTAGTCCTTCTCATCAGGTTGCTTTTCGGTAGAAAGTTTTGCATGTATGGTTCTCAGACGCGAGAAAGAAAACATGAAAGTAGTTGCTTCTTAAACGTCGGCTTACCTCGATGACCACTTTGCCGATGTGGATAGAAGATCCCATGAACTGGAAAGCTTCTTCGACTTTGTCACGACCGAAGACAGTGGTGTCCAGGGGCCGAACGGCTCCAGAGGCGATGCCATCACGGAGGAGTTTCGCCACGCTACGTTTCACCGCAGCCGCTGAAGGGTCGTCGCCGAAGAGGGAATACACCGGAATGTGGTGGAATGTGATATTCCTAAGAAACATTGAATTCTCCAGTGGCATGTGTTCAAAAACGTCATCGAATCCGTGGATGTCCAGGAAACGGCCGTTAGGAGAGATGCAGCGCAAGGTAGACTGGAGGGCGTCTTGGGTCCGGGAGCTGAGCACCAGGCTTACACCTGGTAGGTTGAAGAAGAATAAATGGTGTAGGGATAAAACTACCGACTATACGTAGAGCCCTGAACAGAGAAGAAACCTACTTTAGTGCGGACTGTTCTACACGTTGCGAGAAAGTCACCCTTTTTTACACCGTATGGAGCTGCAATGTTATATGGCCAACCGAGAACAATAGCGTCCGTTATTTACTAGAAACCTGGGAGGCGACTCTGGCCAGCTAGGCCTTGGATGACGAGTGCCAGCTGATTTGCATAAGAAGTGTAGTAATGACTTTGCGTTGTGCTATTTCTCTATTACGATTGTGCTATCATGCTTAAATTTGTGAACAGACGTGTTGTTATGTACGCTATAAATCGGGTGGCTGAGGCCTCTGTCAGGCCACGTCCGCCTTTAGTCTCAGCCTCCACTTGGTTGTTTCCAAGAAATAAAAATCAAATCAAATAAAAAAATCAATTGAAAGGGCTTGGGCCGGGGTACAAGCTTCTGCGTTCGTGAAAGGGGACTACACCCAAGTTTCTCCCTTTTTTCTTTCCTTGACCTTAATAAAGTTTTACTGAACTGAACTTGACTAACGTAATTTACGTAACCTACGTAAATTCACGTCAGACCTTTGAGTGTCAAGTCATGGGAAAAAGGTTGTCCCAAACTGGCTGCGTTATGCAGAGCTTCACTACGAGAACGCAGATCTTTACTGTGGGTACAGGGAGGGCGATGCAATGTAAGATGGTGTGTATTGCTTGCATTCACTGGCGAGGCGTGCATGCAGGCAACCACGTAAGTGCGCCGTCACTGGTTACGTCGGGCTCCGCGGGATGGCGGTACTTAACCGTGCTAAGCACATGACTGTGTTGCACGTCACAAACTCTACCTCACCGAACGCAAAGTACTGCCTCGAGTCCACTGTGGGTGCCACCGTTGAGGATCGGGTTGAAACGTAGCAGACGACGCACGCCGGTATTTCTTTTTTTTCGGCGTGCGGACGCAGTGGCCCAAGCCGCGCCATGCCTGTGGCGCATCGGCCATGTCCGTGGCAATTTCTAGTGTTTCCAAGCGAAGAAATTGACAGCTAAACTTTTCAACAAATACCACCTATACTATAGAATCCACAGTAAAGCGAAGAACCACCAAACAACTGCTTGGCTGTCGGCCTTGAGTGGTTGCTTTCACGTACCGCATTGCTAGAAGCAAGTTTGCGCATAGTTGTCCTTGTGTGAACTTTAATGATCTTTTGAAGTTTTTTGAGTGGAGGAGCTTCCCCTGCAGTTTCTATGCTGTCTTGTGCCGATACTCCCACATAAACTGCCCGGAAGCTAGCAGAAGCGCAAAATTATGTCCTAGTGGAAATACTTGAGCAGGCACAACAAAACCAAAATTCTGCGGTTTAATTCATACTTCGCATGTGTGAAAATTTTTAAAAATATTTAGGTGATTAGCAGGCGCTTCTAGAAGGTGTGGTTCTACCGCCTTCCCAAATCCCATATCCGACTCACCTGTGCCTTCCGTCTGTAGGAGGATGTGTTTGTCGAAGGACGTTTCTTTTGTATTCACGATATGCCTCTCCCCTAGCTCTGGAAAGCGGCATTTTAGGAACTGGTGCTCTTCCGCAGATCCTGCATGAAGCGCGAAGGAAACGATCAACGAGCTCCGACTGATAAAGTCGTTCTCGTAACACACCGTGACTGTTTCAGTTCTTGCATCATTGTCAACTTTACTGAACAGTTGCCGGTGTCTGGGCAGTAGTTTCCAGCAGTACATTTATACATATGTATTCAACTGGTATTTCGGTGAAAACGCAGCCATAATGTTCTCAAAAGCATGGGTAATCTTCCGTACAATTGTAGGCACTTACCAACGGTTGTAAACACCATGCATCCCATTGACAATGCAATCGAAATGGCGGCCTGGCCGACATCACAGCTACCCCCAAGGATGAGAAGAGACTCTCCGCTGTGCATGTTGCCCCGTATCAGCAGAGCGTAGTAGGCCACGGAGTAGGCCACTGGAACTGTGGATGCTTCTTGCAGACTCCAGGCGGTGGGAACTTCCCAAAGTAATTGCGGGTCGGCCGCTACCACTGTCGCTATTGCTTCGGATGCCACCAATCCGATGACACGGCGTCCACACGGGTCACGACCTGAGAACTCTATTCCGAGAGCAGAGCCAAATGTGGCCAGGTTTTCTGAACAAGAAAATACAGAAAAAATGGTTCTTTAGGAATGCTTGCCAAGGCTCGGCCATGTATGCAAGGATGACGTAAATGAGTGTAAATTGATATTTTATTCTTGTGTGTCTACAGCTGCAGGATGATCATTTTTTCTCCCCTTTCGTTCTTTCCAAATTTGTTATCTAATTCAATGACCTACCATATCCTCCCCTTTGCTTTCTGAGGTTTTCTTGACTGCCAAACTTTATTTCTGTCTTATTTTCAACAAGCCACTCATTTTCTATTCCGATTCGTTACATGCATAGCGACGGCCTCTGTTCTGGCAGTCTTGGTGCCATAGGAAGCTAAAGAGGGTTCAACGCTGGTCGACCACTCTCGACATGTCGTAGACACTCGAGTCACGTCCCGGGGTTAAAAAGAAGGCCCCCTTCACCCCGAGAAGTCGGAGTGGCGCTGGCTAGCACCCCGAAGCACAGGAAAGAAATTACATTGACATAAATACCCCAGAAAGTGGAGGGTAAAAATAGCCCCGCCGGTAGCGTAGTGGTTATCGCACCAGACCGGTATTCTGGAGGTCGTGGGTTCGGATCCCACCTGGCGGGCATTTTTTCTCCACTTTCTTTCTTTCCAAATTCGTTATCTGTATCAATGACATACCATATCCTCCCCTTTGCTTTCCGATGTTTTCTTGACTGCCAAACTTTATTTCGGTCTTATTTTCAACCAGCCCCTATTTTCCAATTCTGATTCGCTACATGCATAGCGAGGGCCTCTGTTCTGGCAGTCTTAGTGCCATAATAAGCTAAAGAGGATTCAACGCTGGTCGACCACTCTTGACATGTCGTAGACACTCGAGTCACGTCCCGGGGGTTAAAAAGAAGGTCCCCTTCACCCCGAGTAGACCGAGTGGCGCTGGCTACCACCCCCAAGCGCAGGAAACAAAAAGCTTAACATAAATACCCCATAAAGTGGACGGGAAAATCGCCCCGCCGGTAGCGTAGTGGCTATCGCACCAGACCGGTATTCTCGAGGTCGTGGTTTCGGATCCCACCTGGCGGGCATTTTTTCTCCACTTTCTTTCTTTCCAAATTCTTTATCTGTTTCAATGACCTACCACATCCTCCCCTTTGGTTTCCGAGGTTTTCTTGACTGCCAACTCTTATTTCTATTTCAACGAGCCCCTCACTTCCTATTCTGATTCGAAATATATATATATATATATATATATATATATATATATATATATATATATATATATATATATATATATATATATATATATATATATATATATATATATATATAAGGTTTATTTCGCTCTCAGCGGAATCTACGTTACAGTCATGGCGATGTATATATACCTTTAGATGTAAAAGCATTCCTCAATAAACAAGGGCATCAGCATCTTCATTGCTTTCAAAAGAGGGATGTCGTGAAGATAGAGTACATATATGCTCACCCAGCACGGAAGTCTGGCGAAGGTTTCTGGTGGCAATAAGGCTGTCCTGGTAGTTGAGCGGGGCGAAATACACGTTGCAAAGTACTCGCTCGGTGCTCTCGGTGCTGGGTGCTCTCGGTGTACACGGGGATTTGTACGGCAGCGAAGACTCGTACCAGTGCACGCTTGAAGGATTACCGGGAGATACGTTCACGCACGCGAATTCCGCCGTCTTCTTCAGGGCACCACCTGTGAGGACCATTTAGAGAGCTATGACTGCCAGCGATTAGAGTTCCTGAATTGATGGCGTAACAATCACATTAATGACGCTGAAGGAACCTGGTTATATTGGAGGAATCTGATATACGACACCCGATAAGCGACATGACGCAATATAGCTACAGTCAAATGAATTAAGTCAACATTGCTTGTTGCTTAACCATTTTCAACCCAAGATTGTCCCATAAAAGCTTTTAAACCACCACGAAGAATCGGAAACTGCAAGTGTCTTCCACTGCGAAAATATATCATCCCCTCGTTAAAATTTACTGTTTTTTGTTTATTTTGTAGTAAATAATTCAAATACGGAAAAACTTATCTGCGAGGGAAAATGGTTATGGTCCCTGTGGAAGAGCCAAAAGGATGAGTGAGGTTAATGGTTTAGCCTGTTTTTGCGGAGAGTATATCGAGCATTGCCATCTTCTCGGGTTATAATTAGAGTGGAAAACATGCGTCTTTACTGTGACAAATTAACCAAGTCTGTTGCCGCTTCACTCAACACAACGACAGTGAAATAAACTGAACATATCGCTGCGATGTGCTGTTCCTTACCCAGCAATTCATTTTTATTATGACAGATTCTTAGCATATTTCAAATGGTAATATTACGCAGTACGTTATGGCCGAGACAATTTTTACATAAGCATGCGGCATCCTTCACCTGTTAGAATGCAATCTCCGCGTGTGGGTTTGCAGAACGCAACAAAATCCCCTCGGCAACAACTGAGGTCTTCACCACTTGCCACGGCTGGACTCGACTCTCCTCTCCCGCGCTTTCCTTACGGCCTTCGCTTTGGGGCGTCTTCGTGCCTACCACCGCAAGTTGGGAATGGCGCTGCTCACCCACTCTTGTGCCTGCGCCGCCAAGCGCGTTCACAGACGCAGTGTGTGCGCCGCAGCGCCGGTTACTGCCACATGTGTGACAATTTGTGACGGGGAAGTGCATGGTTGCACATCCTTCGACGAATACGCACTGTTGTCCAGTAAGCTGCCAGCATCTAACATAGTAACGTTAGCCAGCACTCATAGCGGCGAAAATTAATGGTGGAGCCATGAAAAGATGTCCTGAACATCGACCGCAACGTGGAGAAATGGCTTCGTGTTCTGCACGATCAATTGAAGGACTTAAAATCGCTACATTCACATAGTGACCACAGTATGGTAGTGCTGTTGCTTTAAAACAAGCTAGCCTAATTTGGTCAGTTGAAGCCTCATCGTTTAACTGCTATCCACTCAACAGTCGGATTTATGATTCGTCAAGGAGAATTGCCAAGCTGTATATAAATATCCAGGCGTCACCGATTTTTTCCGGGAAATCAACCGAAAAAACTCGCCAGCGGGGGAGGAACACAGCTAACAAGGAATATATATATTTTTAATATACACTGCAACTCAGTGCACATTGCCAGAAATGCGAATGCACGTTTCTTTTTAATGAGACTGTAGGGATAACAAAGCAGAAAAACCAGCTCGCAAGAGAAACCATTGGGACGTTTTAGATGGATCACCTTCGTCACACTCGCATAAGTAGGCCGTCATTGTGTTTATCGGCCAAATAAATTGCGTGTATTGCCCCTGAATAATTCCAAACGGCCGCACCCTGCTTTCTCTGCCTTGTTTTTTTTTTCTTTTTTTGTGTGTAGTTCCGGGTGTCACACAGTTGTCGGTTGTTGCCTAGTTGTTATCTGTACTTAAGAACATGAGCTGTGTCAGAACATATTGCCATTTTGTCGCCTGACAGATGGTTATATACGCTGCGGGATCTATATTTTTCTGATGTGCGCATTTTTTGTTTAATATATGAGCGTTTTTACAAATAAATGCTAGCTGATTGGTTATGGGGTTAAATGCACCGACGCTACACAGGCGATTAGGCGCACCGTAGTGGAAATCTGCTTAATTTGGCCACCTGGGTATCTTAACCGTCCGCCGAAATCTGAAACACACAGCATTTTCGCTCTTCGCCTCCATTAGAAAAGCAGCCGCCGTGGCCAGGAATCGAACCCGCATCCCTGAGCTACGAATAACGGATAGTTGGAAGTAGCGCTTGTGCCTGTCGTCCTTGGTGTAATTTGTTGCGTTTTACACGCCTACATTAGGCATTTCATGTGGGGTGTCTTGCTTCTTTATTCAGGTATGGTCATACGGAATACGCTTCTTTCCGAAAATTGTATAAAGCTGGCCATAAAATAAAACATTATGTGTCGGGAATGTTGCAAGCATAGTATATACGCGAACAGCTTTTGCTCTGATCTTATTCTGTAAACAACTGCCTTCCGTATATATCGTTTATATAAACGAACAAAAATATCTGGGCCATATCAGTTACACCAGCTGCCTCATTTCATGCGGAAATGCCACAGCGAAAGCTCACTGGTCGTGTTGTCAACACTCAAGCTGCGTTGCTCTTACTTTGCGCGGATAGGCGGCGACACGGAGCTTGCGGTGAGGTGGTGCTGCCCTCGTGCGGTCAGCTCCCCCAACTACGCGTCACAAAAAATCCCACGCGCCGAACCGGTATTGCGAAGGCCGTAAGGGGAGCGCGGGAGGAGGAGAGTCGAGCCCGGCCGTGCACTTGCTTAGTAAAAACAACACCAATCATTGCTATATGAATGTGGTTAGAAGTTGCTTTAATTTGTAGTGCTATACACATGTTGACTGCAATCATGGTATTGGCACTAACGAGAAATCCTGGCAAAGCAAATGCTGCAGGACACTTTGACACTTAAGGATCCGGATGAACTTCAGAAACGCCAAAGGCATTGATAACGATTCCTTTTGCCTAGCAGCACCAGTAGCGCATACATTTAAAGCTTATACAAGTATACTATGATCAAAAATACAGAGAAAGCTATTTAAAACGGTGTACCAATCATTCGAAGGTGCTAATCAGTTTTTTTAGGATCTATAGCAACGGAAAATGTGGCTAGTGACCTTGTAAACGTAAATACGATGACAACCACGAGCACTTATATCAAGTATGCAAAAAGACAACATGTAGCGCGGTGGGACCTTGCCTGCGTCGCTAGCGCAAATGAGGATGCTCTATTTGTATTAGCGACGGAATATATACGTTCTCGTTTTATCAGTGTGGAAAACGTCACATCACAGTCAACACTGCAGCTCTACTACATTTTATTTACATATTAAAACTACCTCTTCTGTAGATCTGATTGCTTTCTTTGAAGGAACACAAATAGAAACAATCGATCTGTATATTTTCGGTGCCGTTAGAGAACGTTAAGAATATCGGTGTCTCTCTCTCCATCGAATGAATGGTTTTTGAGCGTAAAGAAATTGAGGTAACGAAATAAAAATTCGGCAGATTAAAGACAAAAAATTGGCGCACGTTCCACTAGTGGAACAAGGCTGGAGAAACAGCCGAGCTGGCGGACCCTCTCCTTCCGTCAAAGACCCGGCTGTTGCACATCACATGGATTTTCCAACTTGTCGTTAAATGTTCTGCATGACTGGCAGGCCAGGATAGTTTTTTCCGCAGGCTTCCACGTCTCTCCCGAAGTGGACCCACGGGCTAGAACCCGCGGCAACCGGCTTCGCGAACTCGGCGTCTGTAGTGCCAACGTGATGGCTGTGCTCCTTACTTACAGGCGCGAACGCACGTAAACCGGCGAGCAGAACAGCACGCGAGAGATCGCGCCATGAACGCCGGGCAGAGTGTTTTTTAAGGTCGAGCTATCGGACGCCTGGCGCTCTTCACAAGGCCCATGCTTACCTGCGCTTGGTATTTTTTTTTCTCGGTACTTTTTTATGAGATCCTCACGTGGCGCAAGCCCACGCGCAAGCCTGGCGATGCCGGGCGCCCCTCACGAGGCGGACGCTCACGTGCGCTCGCCTCGTGGGGGTGGGGGCTGCCCGAAGCGCCAGCACTGCCCACCGCAGCCCCACCTGCCGAATCGCAGGGACAGGGCGAACCCATCGTCTCCTACTCGGGACACGCAAGATGGAACGCGCTCCCTGTACGGCTGCGCAAAGGGCGACTAGCAGTTGAGGACTAGCCTCCAGCAGAGTTCCCAGTGCGCACGCGGTAGTACCCAGACAACTGACGCGTCCACGAGTGGTGCCTATCCATACACCCACGTAGTGTTCAGGGCCGAGTAAAACCACTCGCGAACTCTGTCATATCAGACAGGCAGCTGGTCCCGGGGGACATTCCCCCGAACGCAGACCTCCGGCGGATTGCTCACCGGGGTCCCGGATGGGGTAGAGGTCCGCCTGACACAGTTTGTGCATGATCCGCTAGGTGGGTAGGTCGAGTCCGTGGCCACCCCGGCTAGGCCGAAGTGGTTGTCAAGTCCAGGATTACCCGCACCCCAGGTATGTGGTGGTTGGACGCCGGGCTGCAGTTGGCCCGGCGCTCCTCACACATTTGAACCTTGGTTCCACCACACGGCCGCTTAGGCCGGTTGCCACGCACACCTTTAGCTGTTCGGACTCGTGAGTGCGGACGTTGCCCGTGGGGCACCACATGGAGGTGGTGCGGGCAGGGGGGAGTGTACGCCAACTCCTACTACTCCCCCCGGAGCAGATGGTCAATGCTCCTGGTCCTGGTAACGCACGGCGGAACTAAAGCTTAAACATCTCTGCTGCTAAAATAATCCACAAACGCTGCAAAACCACACGGAATAACAAACAGCTGCGCGGACTGGCCCCACCAAAACAAAAGCCTATTTGCGGATTAGAGCGGTGCGTATGAGTGAAACTAACAGCTTTTGAAACAAAGGCAACTAAAACAGCTCCTTTACCGACGTGTACTGAAGGGGGGATGACAATGAGTAGTTTTTTGTCCAGGTTATTGTGGGATAATATTGAAACCAAACCGGCAACCAAAAAGTATTTCAACACGAAGCACGTTAGTATCAGCAACAACGCGGATCGTTCAATGGGTACAGAAAGAGAGAAAAGAGCACGACGTTTGACGCCGCGAAACATTCAACCTTCACGTGTTTACGTCCTCTTAAATTTAAAACGCTGCGGAGCGCCAAGCTAGAGCAAAATGTGCCCAAGCATTTCAGGATCATCAGCAAAGAAGGTTCCACTGATATTACGCATGCAGTAGCTAGAAGATGTTTATCAAGGCATTAGTATTATTGTCGGTGCTCTTTTCGGTCACGGTGATTTGGCCCGCACAATGGGCTGATCCAATAGGTATTGAAAAAACCGGTTCTCGCAATTCCGCGCGTACGGAGAGAGCCCGCTCGTATAGTAGTCCGTATTTTGCCTCAGGTTCTGCGGTCGTGTATAGCTTTGCGATGTTTTCTGAGTACAAGCCCTACTCAGCGCTTTGTTCGCCAAGTCTAACAAGGCTGCCTATAGAATTATGCGGAACGCTTGCAATGAGTTAGAATACATGTCCCACCAGTTTAATGATTATCAGTAGATAAACCTTTCACAACTCGGGAAGAGCACGTTCTCAAAATTGTATAGAAGCTGTCTGTTTCTGACCGAAAATATTGAGATTTTCCACAAACTTTCGTGATTTCTTTGATCATACCGACTACGGTTTTTGTTAGCGTCATTTGTGATCAGATGTCCTGCCAGAAAGCTCTAATAATAAATATTGCTAATATCTTAAAAGCTGCAATTCGGTTTCTTACTGGGCTGCATAGCGATGTGCCTGTAGGAGCCCCACTGTCCATCACAGTACACGTTCATGACAAGATCACGTTCAACGATGTCTCTGTATTCTGGGTTGCTTGGGCTAAATTCGGACAACTTCTTGCTTCCGCTCCGGCCTGCGTCGAACACGCACCTGGAAATTGAATAATCGAATAACAAAACTTGTATTTGCACAGCTACTGCTCGACTTTATTGATCCACTTTTCTTACGAAACAACAATGTGGCCAGATTTGCCACGAACCTTAACTTTTTGCTACCTGCATCGCGTACAAATTATGGGAAAGTGACCTCTGCTTTTCGGCCATTTCTTTATAGAATGACCTGCCTCTTTCTTCAAAATTGATGTCTATATTGGCGTCATTGAAAAACTCGCCTAACTTCTTTCTGACAAATTATTAGCTGCCTGTTTTGGGATGTTTGGTTATATTATTCAGATAATTGTATTTTGATAGAAAATGTCCGCCGTTGAATAGAATATGTTAATTTCCTTTTGTCTCTTTTTTCCTTTTTTCTTTGCGTAGCGTTTGGTTGCATATCATGTCACTTAGCAAATATTCATTACTCACCCCAAGATATTGCATAATTGATTGCCATTCATTTTTATCACGTGTTGCTTGTTTGCTTGATCTAGTTCCTTGTTTGTTAGTAGTCATCGATGCTCCCGTTGCAGATTTTAACTTAGGGAACCTCGCCTGTACAATACTATTACTGTACTAATTTCTTGGTATCACTAATAAAGTGAAACTGAAAGGAAAGAGGACGAGCTTGCCCTACTTTAAAAAAATTGATATGAGAGCGCAGAAGAAGTGACAACTGGGCTAGTTGGTAATGGGACATCTTGAAGGTAGCGCACTCAAACACGGACACTAGCGAAAGAAACGACAAACCACAGCGCTGTGGTTTGTCGTTTCTTTCGCTAGTGTCCGTGTTTAAGTGCGCTACCTTCAAGATATGAGAGCGCCAGTTTCTAAACACCGCCACGGTTGCTCAACGTAGCTATAATAGAACGACTATTCTCACAACTGCTGCAGCGAACATTTATATACACGGGCACCCATTACACTAGATTACCAGGTCTTGTGATGGTAAGCACTCTCAGGGTTATAAAATCTGCAAAATCACCAGTTTCGTAGTTTCGTGGCGCGAACTTTCACTCGCCGAGGCTAGTAAAAACGTCGTGGGCGAGGTAGAAAATCACGGGTTGTTCCAATACGTCTGAAGATTCCTGCAACTGCGAGCTTGATATACAACGTTAAGCTTCTGTTAGTTATATCTGCAATTACGGTAAGAACACGACGAAAAATACTACAGGATTTTAGACCAATGATGCCTTTGGTCTAATACACATACTGATCCTTCAGTCCCAGCAAATATGTAGCGCTTCACTAAACACTCATTCGCATCTCACCGTGAGGTCAGTTGGTAAACAAACTCTCCGTTCTCGTTTCGGATAATGGGTAGCTCACTGCTCTGTAGCATTCTTTGTTAATAATGCAGCAGCCTCTCCGACACTATTGTAGCACATAAGTTCGCGTACAGCACGATTCGGCCAAACTGATTCCGCAAATATGGCGTTAACGCAATTCCATTCAATATAGTCATGTCGTGTGAGTAGTGTGCGAATATCTACCTTCGTCTTCTGTGCGGTTGTTGCTTGTTAACTGATGTGAGTCCGGTGACCGGATGCGTTATTTGACACCAATTAAAAAGGGATCACTTTGGTCCATACGAAGTCGCGCAAGGGGGGTTCTGACAACCGGAATGAAGGAAATTTCTTAGCATCAACGCCGAGCAGGTCATCAAAGGACAACACTCGTGGTACATGAATACTGGGAATAAAATTCACAAGTAAGAGAAAACTCTGTTTCGTGACACGTATAGGTGGCACAAGGGCTCGCGTGGATTCGAGATAACTACAGGAGAGCGGGTTCTAAGGTTTAAGCGCAGAGTTGATATTCCTGGTGACGCCGTTATTGTGACCACACATAGCGATAAGTACGCTTGAGACCATTATATAAACGACAACAAGAAGTTGAAAGTTGGTTAGCCCTATGGATACAGAGAAGTTAATTCAGATATCCAATTGCGGAGAATTTAAATAGCTAGCCAGCCTAAACTTTCAGCAACCTGTTTGAGGCAAGGTTAAATTATAATACACCACATTTATAACAGTGAAGTTCACTGTGATCTTGCTAAATACCTACCTTACGTTCCTGCCGACACTTTCCTGCCGCAGACATGTCATAAGACCCAAGGTTCCGTCCAGCCCGCCATTTTCGCCGACAATCCATAAAGTTTGTCCGGGCTGCCCGCTTTCGCAGTTGAGTGCTTTCTCCTTTAGCGTCTTGACCCAGTCAAGGTTCGCGCTTTCTACCTTGACCACTTCTTGCGTGGACGATGCACAAGGGGGCGAACAGAGTCGGAACAGCAGCAGGGATGATAAGTTGTTCGAGTAGTGCGCGATTAGACGGAATTGGTTGTCTTCAAACGCCGCCTGTAACTCTTGACATGAAGAAGATTTATGTGGCGTTTCGCAAAAACTTTTTAGAAACAGTTCAGCCGGTGTCATGCATGTTCGCATGGCGATGAACACAAACGCATTTCTTTTGCAGTATGATGACAGTTTCTCAAGAAGGGAATGGACCTCAGTGGGGTCGCCGGTGTGTATTCTTGCGACGATTAAATCGGCTTCAAAGAGTCCACTTTCGGAGGAAATAGCCGAAGCCAAGTTAGTTATCGTTACACCTTCCAGGGGTTCTTCCGAAATGAGGCTACCTGGAAATACGTGTCCTACCACGTACTCGATCTTCATCCATGTTTTCGACATGGACAACAAAGATCTCACCCAGGGTGCCAGCAGCAGGCTGTCTTTTTCCAACGTCAACTCGAGGACTCTGATTTTGGTACCATATATGTTCTCCGTGACAATGTCGAGAAGGAATCTCAACGGGTCTTCTTGAAATAGAGCTGTGTTCAGTATGTCCTGTTCGAGGTCTGTTTTGTTGAGAGATTGAGCTGATTTGACGCATGTGTCCAACGAAGATGGCGAGTCCTTTACTGAGTTGAGAATAGTGATGAGCGTTCGCAGGAGGACACAACTCTCAGCAGGATCCTCGGGAACATGGTCAAGTGTTAAAGCGATCCCGCCAGGAAAGGAGCTGAAGAGGTTTGTGTTGTGGGTGCAGTTTGGAGCGCAGAGGTCTAGAATGCGTCGGACAATGGCGGAACACATCTCTATGTAAGCTTGCATGGAGTCCTGCCGTTGTTGCCTGTTCGAATCCCTGTCGAAGAACGGCACAAAATTGTACTCTTCCACGAGCGGAACTTGGTCTTTCCAAGTCGATATGGGGCTGAAAACAACATCCCGTATGACGACTCCTCCAGCACTGCATGTCTGCAGGTAGCGTTCGTATGCTATGTCTACACCTGCATAGAAAAATGAAAAATGAACATGGGTTAACTACTTCCTTTTGCCTTCATTGCCGTCTTTTAAAAACATCTACTAGTCAACCCCCAAAAATATGCGCAGGGGATAATTCCCCACTTTTAGAGCTCCTCCCACCAATGTCCGAATACGAAAGCCCGAAGAAGTGCTTTGTCGGAAATACGTGTAACAAATACCAGCATGTGAAAAACTGACTCTTCCTTTGTGAGAAAGCTTTATCGCCTCCACAACGCTACTCTTCTTGACGTTTACACAGTGTAAAGGCGCTGCAGAAATGGTCGTACTTCAGCTAAGTAGACAGAAGTCATTTTCCGCCAAGTTGTGCCGTGTTAACTCTCAGACAACCACCTTACTCATGAAATGTCAGTACACCATGGGGACCGCACACTTGGAAGCTTTCCCATTCCGTTTATTTCAGTGATTAGTACACCGTTATATCAAAACTTTTTAAAGTCTAAAATAACACTGATGTCAACTTACCGGCGTGTGCATTGTGTCCAGTGACGTTGGCGTGGGCCTTGGGGTCTACACTGCAGAACTCAATTTGCACTGGTTGCGTGCTTGCTCGGTGATGGTTGCTTAGAGCAAGAAATTGGAGCATGGCGTCTATAAAGGTCACCCAGTTGTCCTCCCACTTGAGCTTGCCGCGACGAACTGGGAAAATGTTATTTAAACAACCCGTTTGTTCAGTCAGTGGCAACTGAGGGTACATATACTCAGTAAGCAAACTCTGCGACTGAGATGGTAAAGCAAGGATATAATTTTTCACAAAGTCTAAGCTCATGCACATCATGTAATTTTCTAGCGCTGCCTAGAGGTGCACATTTCCATACTGCCATTTTTATAGGGGGTTGCAAAAATGAATGAACTTGTTTATTTCCATGAAACCTCTGCTGCATCGAGCTCAAAGGTTGCACAAAAATCGCAATTTATGGCTTATGTTTGCCAACACATACCACTCACAATTACAGTTTTTACTTCGCAAGAAAATAAAAATCTGGCTTCGCATATTGGAGCAGGTAAGGACTGCTTCGTTTCTTACAGCTACATCGATAAAACAAATAATCTAGAAGGAGGCCATTCAGACTTCAAAATTGGTTTAATTTAATGAAACATGCCAAGAAAGCTTCTTCCTTCACTAGTATTGAAAAATTACGCGCTTTATTGGTACTTCCATGTAAAGTTTTCCCCACAGGACGCGGGTTCTTTTCCCTCCCGCTTTTCTGATGGTGGCGAAAAGTAAAAACGGCCGCGAGTACGAGATTTCGGCGTACGTTGAAGATCCCAGGTGGTCAAAATTAATCCGGAGCCCTCCACTACAGCTGGCCTCATCGCCTGCATTGCGTCAATGGGTTAAAACCTAAAACCAATAAATTATCAGTCGTTTCCAGACATATAAATGCTGCTGCTTTTCTTTTTCTGTTACACCAGATGTCCCCCACTGCACTCTGTAGCGCCCTTCGGGCCCTGAGGGTATTCAAATAAATAAATAAATAAATAAATAAATAATAAATAATAAATAAATAAATAAATAAATAAATAAATAAATAAATAAATAAATAAATAAATAACCCAATTTTGATCCTAAGATAGTTTAAAGTAGATGATTTATTTTTGAAACTGCATGGATGTCTAAAACATGCTTTTACGCTTTTGAATATATAAGCAGCACCTGAGTGGCCGTCGCAAGGTATTCTGTTTCACTGCACCTGCACAAATCATTTAGTCACGTGAATAGAGCATGAACTGAGCATTAGCCCAAGCACTGCACGTACACCTGATGGCCTAGATGAATTAGATCAAGGTGACTTGAACGTAGTCATACGTTGCGTATCGAACTTTTTGTGTTGTATTAGTTTCTGTTCTGCAGCGAATGTTCGAAATTAAGGTTCAAATGTTTTTCCATGGCCATGCATCTGTAACGTAACAAATAAATATCCGTAAATTGCAGAAGCTAAGAAACCAAGAAAACCAAGAAACTCACACTCAACATCACTTCTCAAAATGCCCTGAAACATCCCCTTGCACTGGTATCCGCGCAGTCTTAGTTCTTTGTAGATGTCGGCAGCCTCCAGCTCGAATAAAACTCCTTCTTCAGGTGTGCAAGGTGGCCCGAGGTTGAGAGGTTTTACGTCTCCATCAGCCATGCGAATTCGGCCACTCGCCCCAACGATGTCATTCTTGCTGACTTGGAACCGTCCCGACTCGCGCATGACGTTCACCAGCAGACGGACCACACCTGTAGGTAACAGGTGAGCCTGTTACGTTGCCCTCCCGCAGTGAACTTTCGTTGGGTACTGTTGCACATTCCCTTGCCACCTACGCATTTACAGATGTACACCGCGTGTGCAGCTTTTCTGTGACACACACTTGGCCGCCTAATGCGTTGAAGATTCTTGAACTATCGTTCATCGTCTTGTGTAAAAAATCATGCAGTGTGTATAAAACTAGCGATGTGTACTTTCATAAAGGTCCTCGAGGATTGTGTCTTCAAGCAGCAATGTTTGTTTGGTATCAAAAGCAAGGAGTAGCTTTCACACAGACACAACGTTCACTGGAGGTAGTTAGGCGACCAATCAAAAACGAATATATTTGAGCCAAATATTAGATCAATACAGCCTCAGGAAATGAATGCGTAGCTTGCACAAGGTCGGTCATACCTAAGATTTTCATGGTGGGAAAAACATCTGCCTAAATTGGGAGGTCCCTCCGGTCGCGCGACACAAACACACACAGCACGATAATGACATTACACTCCACTCCTTCCTTGAAGAGGTGCAAGACCGGGTCAATTGGCAGTTTATCATATATACCACTTCGGAAAAACAGGGACCATAGTGAACGCTTACCAGATGAACGCTGACTTCTACCTTAATTTCTACACCGAATCATATAATTTATAAGCACCCGTAGATACACATTGACAAAATTGGTCAACGCCACAAATAATGATGCGCAATAGATAAAAACACAGAAGACGCCGTGAAACACTCCCCTGGCAAACAATTTTTGAGTCAACCTTATTAAGACAGTCTTCTTACGCCAGCAGAGATTTGTTTGTTTGAATGTTCAAGTTCCTTGTTCACCCTGGCTTTAGCAGACAAGCCTACCGATGCGTTACTTAGCTTTGGTATTTCCGCTGCCTAGAATCTTTCTTTTTTACCTGATCCCCATGTTACAGAACTTATTTTTCATTGGTCAAACTACAGAGTGCACTTGCAATAACGGCAATGCTGTATGCCAAAAATTTCCTCTCTCGCTGATCTGTGCATGGCAAAAACATTCCCGGATTCTTTTGTTCAGACATGTGGCCGTCTCACCCTCGTACTTTCTGCGACATGACAAAAAAAAATCTCACGGGTTACCGACATACCAAATGCCAGAAATTCTGTTTTCTACCCAATAAAGCACGCATGGGATTCTTTTTTTGAAGGCACAAATTTTGCAAAGGATTGGCAGTTTGTCTGGGGGCAAAAAAACACGCACCCCTCCATCTAACGACACCGATAATTTAAGGCGACGCTTTGTCGAGATAAATTCCTTCGTTGTCGTTTGAATTTGGACTACGGCTCGCAAACGGTTTGGACTTTGAGTCGTTGAGATTTTACGATGACGTCCGAGCAGATTGGATATTTGGTCGCAGCGGGTTTGACTTTGACCCTTCACCACTTGATTTCGCGCGAGGAACTTTGCGCTCAGCAATCACCCCTTTACAATGAGGGGTGCACAATTTTCTACCTAATTTCGCACGTCCATGCACCGCTGTTCAATTCTAGCGTTGTTGCCGGTATTGGAATGGCGGAATCGGATAGACGTCGGCTTCACAACGCAAGGGACAAATGCTCGATTCCCCCACGGGAAGCGCTTTAAAATTTCTTCACTTCCTCCACGATCTTCATAGTCGTCAGAAATAGATGTCTGTCCTGCAGTGCGCTTTCAATACAAAATAAGAAATAGGCTTAAAAACCGCCCTTTCCAGTTGTAGGCATTAACTATACTCTGTCGTAGAGGGCTAGATCAGGCGCAGGTGGCAACAAAGTATGTGCAGGCGATCCTCATCTAATGCAGGCGGCAATCTGCAACGTGCCGACTCTTGCACTCCAATGCATATCCAAACCGTGTAGCTTATCGCCGCATGTGTTCAGACCTTTAATAAAGGGCTCACGGCCTCCTATTCATCATCGTCGAAGGAAGGACCGACACAGGCTCACCTTCCGGAGCTTTGTCCCTACCAGTTTGTGCAAAATCAAGTTTCTTCAGCATCATCCCTACTTCTCTGGACTGCTAATGGCACTCTAAATGCAGCAACTACTGCATTCGTGCCCGAGTTAAGGTCTATACATTGCCCGGTGACGTATTTTGACGTCAGTGAGTAACTGCAGCTTGCTTATGTGCAAAGGATACCCGTCGTCTACGTCCAGTCCTCTAGGTGCGACGTTAGTCCCAACGGCAACTAATTAGGCTTTACGTAAAAAGCCTTAAGGCTGATACTAAATGGCACTCGAAGCAGCGTCTTACTTACTGCACGTGAAATTTAACTTTTGGGCGATGATGTCCATCGTAATACACTGTAAAATATTGGAGTTCACACATTTGGTACATCCGCCGAGGTAGGCTATCAGTGATTTTGCGCTAATAGCGAATTGATATGAAAGAGACAATTGTTTCTGAATTTTAACGATAGTTCCAGGCAAACGTATACGCCCCCCAAAAATGGCAATTCTAGGTTTTTTTCTCTTCTGGCAGCAGACTACAAACTGCGGTATGCACGTGAGATGTCGTATCATTAACTAAAGTATTGCAAAAATACCGCCACGAAATACCTCGGGCTGCCATGCGGCGGATAATTAACCCAACATTGCTGCTTCGCGAAATCCGTAAACTTTTGCTTTTAACGGTACAATTTTACTGTATAGGTAAGAACCTACGGCGTATCGTGAAATTAGAACACAAATAAACTTTCCGCTCACCGCTTTTTGGCAGTATGATGTCTTCATGAATAGTTACATTCTCGAAGATAATGGGGGCCTCATCAAAGGGCTTAGCGGAATGTTCTGCCCAGACTCCTCCACACCAGGACCATGTAAGCGGCAGCAGGAAACACCACATTTCCATTCAACATGCGCTCCGCAAGGTAGGCGTCTCGGTCATGGGCTGTCAAATCCACCTCTACAACCTCCTCGGACACCTGTGAGTACGTAAGCACCCCGGCCATTGCAGAGTTAGCAAACGATTGTTTTTGTTTCTCTAATGTCTAATAATATATTCAGCATCCAGAAAGGGAGCGCGTTTCTTATTGTGTTGACTTGGAAATCTATCATAATTATCAAAGGAGAAGATTAGGGTGGAAACATGCTGAGTGCTAGTAATCTGCACTTTGATCTTGGGCCAACATAGAATTTTTACCAGCTGAAATGGCAAGCCAAGCTTTGTCCGTGACTGACATCTTTAGACTTCTTAAAGAATGTTCGCGTCTTTTAGGAATTTACCGGCAGGGCGCTGAAAAGATTGGAATTAGAGCTCGTCTAACCTTGGTTTTGTTGAAAAAGTCCTTCCATCCGACGACCTTCCAGCTCTGCGAGTGGTCCCAGCCGACAAAATGCGAGATGCTTGGGGTACCTCGAGGAACGGGCCACGGCACAGGGGGGTAGAGTGAACGCAGATCGAGTTGCACACCGAGTGCGTGCAGTCGGCCCAGCGTCTCCAGGAAGAGAGTAATGTTGTCTGAATCGCGCTTCATAAGGCCCAGGCACGTGGCGTCGGAGCCCAGTACCCCGCAGACGATTGCCTGCAATCGATATAGTATACAACACGCGTGGGATTTAGGTACTTACAAAACTAAACTTACGCCAAGAATAAGAAGCTGCTAACAATTCAAAGGGCATGCCTAGGATGCTGCTGATAGGAATTTGTCCGACATCCCAGCTTGTTAAAACGGTAGAGCAGAGAAGCTGTATTCGCGAAACCACGGTAAAACAGTACGAATACATGTACGCCTCATTTTATTGCATTTTTTTAAGGCGGAAGCGTTATCGCCGTCTCCACGCTGTGTCTAGCTCTCAGCGTCGCGAATCCCCTCTTCTATGCCTCCCGCGACGCAAGACTGGCTTAACGGTCATGATTACCTTCCGAGAGCTGTGGATGCTCTCGTTCTTTCATCGACACGTCGGCGACGCTGCGACGACGTCGATCCCGCGGAGTCGTGACTCGCACCAAAACGCAATCCATTGAAAGAGCGTAATTTTCTCCCTCTAGCTCGCCAGCTACGTCTTAAACACGAGGAGATGGCACGTTTCGGGGTGCAAAAAGGCATTGGCGAGACCCCCACATTCTCTCCCTCTTTGTGGCTTGGCACCCCTCCCACTCGATTTCTATCTCCCATGCGCACTCTGAGTTTGGAGCGTTTTCTGTTCACTTTCGCGGAAACGTTTCCGCAGGTATAGTCAGATCCACTGTCAAAGCAGTGCTTGTGCGGTAACAGTTGCCGTAAATGTCTATGTGAAATAAAAGGAGTCCAAAATATGGGAGATGTAAAGCCCTGCGACCAAGCAGAGAACCCAGTTATGTTAAGAACGTTAATTACGTTTTTCTGTGCCAGCTAAGAGTTGAAAGCCGCATTTTGGGGCCTGATTGTGCTCAAGTGAAGTGCAAAGTTTCTTGTTGTTTAATTACCTGCAGTAGACAATGGGGCGCAATCTCGATCACGATGGCGTCCGTGGGCACATGCTGCAGAGCCTCGTAGAAAAGCACAGGCGAGAGAAAATTGTTGACGAGGTACTCCGCAGAACAACGCTGAGCGATGGGCTTGTTCCAGCAGCTTTCTGGCACTGATGAGCTGACCCAGCGATAACTGCGCAACTCCGGCTCAGGTATCACCTTACCGACAGAGAAAAAAAACAGCATTTTCACGAAAATGCCTCTCTAAATGTATTCTGTTTTCCCGATTCGTGGTGATTCCCAAGAATACGAGTACAGCTCATTCGGGGCTAGCCCCCGTTCAACGTACTTATATTAGGGGCCAAGCACCTTAGGACCTCGCTTTGTCCGTGGCTTGTCCCTTGGCATCCGTGTGCATAGTGTTGCGCATGCGCGAGGAACATTGGTATTCGTATTGGATTTCGATTGGATTGGATTGGATTAAATTGAATTGTATCGGATTGGATTGGATTGGAATTTTATATACTGTACACACGCGCTGTCACTCATTTACATGCGGGAGTGGGCCATGCCACGCGTGATTTACGGTAAGAACGATCCCCGGTGCTTCGCCCACTCGTTTTTACTTCGCGGAGATGAGTGAAGTTTTTTAACAAAGTGCTTTTTTTTTTGCCTTAGTGAAGGTAATTATCAGTATGTTTTCTCACTCAATGTTTCTGAAAATGGCACGTTTTGACCGCAAAGTGAGGACGGAAAAATGTTGTACACGAAATTCCTTTGGCTGCTGAGGTTGATGCCTGTGTAGGCGTAACATGAAGTTTGGTGTCCCCGTAAAGAAACCCACGTGCTTTGACCTATTCCGCAGCCCTCTACTTCTGCGATTTATTCCCAGTTGCAGTACGTGGAGTTCCAATCCAAACAATAAAATATTTATACTTCCGTGCATAATCTCCCTGTGACGAAGTTGTTCACAAAAGGGCCTTGCGATGTTAAACGACAGAAAACGCTGGTAGGATTGGCGTACTATGAAGAAGCAAAATCAGGCGTACCGTGAATCTGCGAGTTACAACTTTACCTTTTCGAGCGCCTCTAGCAATGCAGGTCCAATGCCCCGTATGCAAGCCGAATGGAAGGCCACGTTGAGGCTGTTCACTTCGCAGACAAACACATTATCCGCCTTGAGCTCTTTTACAAACTGGGCCATGGGATCCGCGAGGCCGGAGACAGTCACAAGGTCCTTGGCATTGTGACAGGCACAGAATATTTCACCTCGGCCGCGATATTCAGCCTCTTCCCAAGTAAGGCCTGTGGAAAAGATGTTCGCAGCTTAATTTATATATTTAGGGCATGGTGGATGGGATTACTACATAGAACGTTTGATGTGGTGATACATTTAAATGGGTCATGTGGTAAAATTTCTAAACTTTATCTTACGAAAGGAAGTGATAGGGAAACACCCACCAAGAGTTGGGACTGAGGCCACGCCGTGCGATTAAGTAGATGTTTCATACCTTACCGATTCGGCTACCCAGGCGATGGTGTTCTCAGTCACTTTATGAGCATTTAAGCTTAGTAATTCTCCACCGTGCACTAGAGAGTGCTAGACAGCGCCGCTTTACAGTTAACCCTGGATACGACGAAGGTGACAAAAAACCTTCATTTTTTGTTACATGCAGGTTTTCGTTATATGCAGGTTTCGAGCTAAGGCTCCCCAAAATGAAGCAGAGACGAAAGCAAACTGCTAGACATCAGTGATGGAGAACTCACCTTAAAGTATTTATTTCAAAGTGAAAATTGGCGTTATTTGCGCCTACTGCTTTCCAACGAACGTAGTTACAACACGGCACTCCAAAGGCGCAAGGGCACTTGCCCCCGTATTCCCAAACGCAACTTAAGTATCACTTTTGCCTTTTGACACTTCTCGTTGCCTCACCCGTTTCAAGAACTAAACGTTTCCTGCAAGGGCGCCTTTAGGGAATTTGATACTCTTTGCCGCACTCAAAATCGTGGAGAGGGTGCTAGATGGGGTGCTATACGTGGCGGCGAGGTTCTTCTTTCTCGCCGGCTGAGACGGTATGTAAAACTGCGAGCTTGTCTTGAAAAGGCGAAACATGTCGTTTTCTAGCCGAATAACTCGTCACCACCTAACTGACACCCCAGATGGCAGTGAATACGCGCGACTACACGCCGGCAAGCAGGCCTAGCCCCTTACCGACACCTGACTCACACTGTAAACGCACGGTACTTCGCCGTGCGGGCGAAGCTCGGTAAATTGGTGCATTTCTTCAGCCTTTTTTTCGAAAAAGTGCAAAAGACAATTGCTCTGCAACGTAGCGAATTCATTACATGAAATGTTAACCATCGCAACTCCTTCGTTAAATAGAGGTCGCGAACACATGGGTTTCTATTGGGCTGTCAATGGGGAAATGAAAAACTTCGTTAAATTCAGGAATACGTTAGGTAGAGGTTCGTTACATCCAGGTTTAACTGTATAAGCTTGTGGTGACTCGATATTCCCTTGAATTGCCAGGCTGTGGGTCGAACTTCAGAGCCTGTCAAGAGCCCACGACTGACAGGAAGCCTTGTTACGCTACCGTTGGCATGAAGGTTTAACATCGTTGGGTATGAGGAGCCTGTGCTTCTTACTCCTACAGGGTGAGTGCGTGTGCGGGTTAGGGCGGACTCAAGTGCCTTCGTGTGCGTGTGTATGTGTGAGCCTTTGTACGTGCGTGTGGGCCCTCGTAAATTTTCGTCATAGGAATAGAGATCTCACTGCCACGCAAGACCTGTTGGTCAACGTGCAATGGTCAGTAAGCGTTCTTCTCTTGTATGGCCTTGTTTGTCTGGCGATTTTGTGGGTGCTGAGTCTACATTCCTATCAATCTAATGAGTTGTAAAAGGGCTCACTACGAGGGGTTATGTTTCTACGCGAATGCATGTACGCCTTCACGAGATTTTGTTCAGAATAAGTATGTTAAGCTTCCCGCAGACATCATAACACAACATTATACAATAAGCCCTGGCAAAAGTGACGCAAATGAATGATCTATAGATATAAGCCCCCCCGTTAACCAAAAAACCGTTGAAGGCCTCCAAATAAAAATTAAAGCAAAAAATGAACCTTTCAGAAGCGCTTCTAAAACTATAAGCACCAGTGGCAGCACCCTCGCTCTAGTCCTAATTTTTAATTACGCAAAGAGAAGAAATAGCCTTCAAGTTACCAACAACGGCCATGGATCCCTTGGGCACATTTCCATTCTCGACGCATCGTCCCCTCCAGTACGCGCAAAGTATGGCCTGGGCAGCGCACAGAGCCCCATCGGCGTACGCACACGCTATTTCACCCAAGGAGTGCCCCACGAAGCCGTCGGGGCGAACACCTACGGCGCTGAGCACGTCAACGAGCGCGATCTGTGTGCAAAAAAAAAGAACAAAACACAAATATCGCTGAGATGCGAAATTATCTCCTCACCCAACATTATCGTTCATGATCACACAAGCCACAGAAAAATGATATGAGGGGAATCAGGGTGACAGTACTTATGCGGTACTGTTGATTTCAAAAATCATATAATCGTCCTAATTAGTTTTAAAGGTCATTGCCTGTAATTCAAGGGTTTCATTTTGCCCAGTTTGAGTGGGTAGTACAGAGGAAAAAAGCTACCAGCGCCCTTAATACGGGTCTGTATAACTAGAACGGTTAAGATCATTTGTTGGCAGCACTTAAGATTGCCGATTCATTAGAACCCACAAGGCTCCAGACAAAGGATCAGTTCTGTTTTCATTTGTTTGTGACCCTAGTTTGGTGAAGACCTACCATACTACAAGTTGGAGTTCTACCGTGCACTTGGCTTTTAATCCAGCGAATGTTAAGGAAATTACCCCGTGTAAGTGGCAGCGACAAATGTACTGTGCTCGCATCCAGTGTCCTAGGGACTGCTGAACAGGGCATAGCTCCTAACCCACAAGAAACACCTTCTTTTTCCCCTGACACATGGTTCCCTTCTATTTTGCTAGCTAGAAAATAGACGGATAATCACCGTGAACAGCGCAGTCGAAAGCTGGGAAAGTTGGTATACATTCATTACTGTAAAAGTTCGTTAATTCGATCTCGGTTAATTTCAAATGACGCCCTGGTCCCGGCACATCCCTGAATATTTCAATGGGGGAAAACTGGATAATTCCAACTCATCGCTTTCACGAGGGGTTAATTCGAACTGGGATCCACTGGTTTTTGTCGCTGTTCGAAGAAGTCGATCCAGAGTGATTACAATGTGTTGCACATCTAAACCAAACCAAATTTACCAGAGATGCAGAACAGCAAAACAAAAACAACAGCGTAGCGCACTTGCAGCGCTGCTGCGACAGCCTATTTCGCTTCCACAGCGGGCGCCGCGCCGCCGGTGCCCTTCGCTATTCACGTCCCATGAACATTATTTAAAAATCAGGCTGCAACAAACATCTTGTAATGCGCGATAACGAATCCAGATATGTCTTTTTTTGTGTTCTGCCCGCGCGGTGTAGCGCGAAGTCCATTCATTCTAGAGCCCACCCAGTAATTCGAACTCCGATTAATTCGAACAATATTATGGTCCCCTGCGAGTTCGAATTAACGAGTTTTTACTGTATGATTAAATAGCGCAAACTAAACGAGACGAGGGAGAAGTGCACAACACGAGCGGTACTAACCACTGAAGATTAATTGAAAATCTGCAAGAACAGTAATAGCACTAATCATAGCCGTGACGTAGACTACGCGACCAACAGACTCACGACCACACATATACAAGTAAATGTCAATTATTTTCGAGATAAGCAATTCCACTGCCCATCCGTATAACCGAGCACGGAACATTACTCCATGCCATCTACCCAATGGTGTGACAGCCATGCGTAGAGCAATACGACCAAACGGGGAACGTTGGCGTTCCCTTTAACGTGTTGCGATGTTTGAGCAGGCGCTCACTGACGCACGGCGTTGTCTGTCCAGTGTATATTTTATCACATGACAAGGGGAGGCAGTATACAACGTTGATTTTGCATTCAACAAACTGTTACTGAGGTTTTCTACCACAGCCCTCTTTTTGCGAAGATCCCCTTTTTTTCTTGGCTAAGTTTCTGTCTATCGCGGGACAAAGCTTTTAGGTGCTGAGCACATTAGGGGCTCGCCTTGTCGTCGTAGCTCACTCGCTGGACCCAAGTAGAGCCACACGGCGTTCTGTTATCGCGGCGACCAACAGAGGCTTCGAAAGCCAAGCGGTTTCGAAACTCGTGAAGCGCTGGTGCTTGTCATACATATCGCCGTTGTTTGGCGCAGTGACTATCGGCGTGAAATCACGCCGATAGTCACTGTAGGTAAGTACATTTGAGGCAAAATATACGTAATTAACCGGCAGCGCCCACCTTCACTTAGTTAGGAACGCTCGTTCGGTTGGTTTTTACGATAGTAAGCGACAAAAAAGTGGCGGTGCAATGCCGGCACGCGCGGGAGGAAAAGCAAGCACAAAAAGAACAAAAGACCCTCTGACAGAGTTCAGGAAGGGGCGCGCGAGCACTGCGAAGACGGGAAATTTGAAGTGCGTCGGGGCAAACATCAGCTTAATTAATCAGGAGAGAAATGAGACAGGGCGGCGAAGAGGGTGGTGGCTGGTAAGGGTGAGCGGATAAGACCGCCACAGCCAACTATGGCGAATCAGTGCTGTGTACTTCCGGCAGCTTCCACATTGAGTGGAACGGCTTTATTTTTTCTGACGTATTCTTTGCCGAAACAAAAACACTTCCACGTTAAACCTGACAGCTATCTTTTTCAACCTTTGCGAAAGTGCACGCAGATACAGGATAACCGCAAATCACTGGAGGTTTTCTTTTTCCTGCCTTGACCTTCAAGAAATTTTTGATTTTGTGAAACCCTTCTTAGCGGCAGAAACAAGCCCATGATCTGGGCATGCAGCCAGTTTAAGCAAGCTAACTTGGCATGCGAGACTGGAACCCATACTATGAAAGCACAACTTTGTTAGAGATCAATAAATCACCTCATAAATAGTCATTAGGTGATTATTCGTTATAATAGGGAATAATCTTAAGGAATCACAGAGAAGCGAAGGTCGCGGTAGGGTGTGAGGTCCACAGTATGGTGAAATACAATGCCGATTGATTGATTATGTGATTTAACGACCCGACGCTACACGGGCGATGAGGCGCGCCGTAATGGAGGGCTCAACAATAATTCTGAATACATGTGAAGGTCAAACACACGCTGAAATTTCGACCATAACGGGCACTTTCCCTTTTCGCCTCCATCAGAAAAGCGACCGCAGCGGCCAGGAATCGAATCCGCGTCATGGTGCTCAGCAGCACAACACGTTAGCCAACGAGCCACCACGGCGGGTCAGAATGACATTGATGCATGCATGTTTATGCTTCTAAAAATAACTCCTAGTGGTGTTTGAATAAAAGTTCAAGAGAGGTGGTCAAATACGGAACACAGAAGCTTGTCATGCATTCTCACAATATACAATAGCACAATGCGGTATTTTCTGACCGCAAACTCTACTGAAGCCCCGAGGCGCGCTTTTAGTAGAATGCTCGAATAAATTGAGACTTTCCGATGTTCTTTAACATGGCACAATTTTAAAATATTGCTATATAAGCACTCTTAAACATCGGTAATCGCGTTCACTTTCGGGAACCGTCGCTAACATATCATTCGTCCCTTCAACGAGAACTGAGAAAATTTAGGCCACATTTCTCAGTTAAAGTGGTCGAATGAAACAGCTGTATATTGTGGTTTTTAGCTTATCCTTAAAGGGTTGGAGCGAACACACTGAAGTCGAGGGAAATGTGGCAAGCAGCTGCGTGGTTTCTACTGAAACAGGGCATGTTGGCTAAGACCCGCCTTATCGTGTACTGGCCGACGTGTCTGCTAGAGGAGAGGAGCCATGTGAGAAAGACCAACGGGACAACACGGGCCGAATTCTGTAAAACAAGGGCAGTTATTTGAAACGAAAATAAATGCTACTACTGTTTCACCAACACTCCAGCAGCCTAAATGCAAAGGCACTGCAAGTTATCATGCAGGTAGTCAGGAGGAACTGTTTCGTCTGTATATGACTTATGACCCTTTGGTTGTTAAAGATATGGCCCTAGCGTGTTCGCAAGTTCAGGAGCATCTTAATGGTGTGTCTAAAAGACTAGGTTAGTCTAACCCAAGACGCAGTTTTTAGTTTTTGCCATGCCTGGTTTGCCAACGAATATATTGAACGTGTTAGCGCGCTTTTAAAAGACAATTATCAAAAGAAAGAAATACTACGTGCTATAAGAAATACTTCAGCGAATATAAACATTCAAAATCGCACCTGAACAGCGGTGATAGATACGAACGTAGATGTCACGCTCGTTCCGTCGTCCCCATCAGTGGTTAGCAAGCTCAAGAGGTCGATGTCGAACTGCTCCAACACTTCATGTGACCGGTGGATGGAGTGGGCAAATTCATCGAAGTGCATCATCTGCCATGCCATGCCGCTCCACTGACAGCCGATGCCGGTGAAAGCAAACCACACCGGCTTGTTTTTAAACGGAGTCTCTTGGGGGGAACTTTTAAGAAATCTTTTGCCATCTACGTCGGAGGGTACCACTGCAAAGCCTCGATAAGGAAACTGCTTCACGCTGGGCTGGCCGATGTTGTTTAGAAGGGCGTACGTGGAGTCAGGTTGTGGTCCGTCCATTTCCAATCTCGCCAGCCTGCTCTGCGAAAACAAAAAGCACATTTAAGGAAAGCAGTTGGGTTTGTTTGTGTGCGTAAAGCTCGACACGGTTTCTTCGCAGGATCTGTTGGTTTGGTATAATACGGGTCCCATTTTACTGATTCTTTGTTCATTTGTTATTTGTATTTTTATTTATTTATTTATATAGACAATATAGCGGGCCACGAATGGGCCTGAGAACGAGGGGAAGTGTTACAGTGTATTTAGACGAATATACAATTTCTTGCAAAATGTTCAATCTCCCACTGATGAAGAAGATAAGTTTTATTGTATCGCGGGGTTTGCAAAAAAGGATATATATAATTGCATTCAACATTTTCTTTCTGCTTCAGGGCGTTTGAATTGCTGAAGGGTGCTCATTAATGGGTAATTCGGGTATTATTCGTAACTAAGTTTCCTTTTACAGCCTCTTTCCGGAAATAATTTAGTATTTTGGAGTCCCCACGTATTTAACAACCGATTTAGCCCTGGCCGATTCCCCCTTGTGGGTACGTGCCAAAATCTTTGAGGACGTTATCATCATCATTAACATTAACATCATCACATGCGATATCATGTAGTGTCTTTAAAGTGTATGTTTATAGCTTCCGGCTCGTGTTCTTACAATGCTTCTACTTCATCTAGTAAAAAAGTGATTCGAGTTTTACATTTTTACTTCTTCTTTATTCTAGGTAAATTTAGAATAATACCTTTATTCAAAACAATGGCATTATTATACAAGCGCACAATGCGCACCCATTCAGGACGACTAGTTTGTATCGTTCTTAGACAGACGCATCGCTGCCTGCATAGACTCCTCGTATGAATGAAGCTTTTCAGAGATATGCGACTGTTTTATGAGTACGGTGAGCGGTCTGGAGCTCGACTGACCAGGGGCAAAAGTATGGCGGTGCGCTTCGGCACAGTTGCGTCTGGCCTGGCGGGCGACGTAGAATGGGTTATCAGTGTTCGAGTACTTGGTGTGGTTTTCCATTTTTCGGGTGAAGTGGCACGTAGTACGTAGAAGCGCCTCCTCGAGACAGCGGATCATCGTCTTGCGGTTGCGTCAAAGTACAGACTTTCCCTCACAGAGCGCAGCTACGTAATAAAGTCGTCCGTCTCGGCGGCGCTTTTTTATGTAGCACGCGTAGCGAAACCAACGCGCCATTTCACCCGTCAGCTCGCCACGAAGTCTGGGTCGTTCTTTTGGGCGGGCAAGACAGAAACAGTGTCGCGTGCGCTGTTGATATTGCCCAAGTCAATGGGTGGTTTCAGTTTGCCTTGCTTGAAAACCATGTGTAGCGTGCTGGCCATAAGCGCCGTGTTCGACCTTGTGGACTCAAATGAGTACCCATGGAGGGCGCTGCTGAAGTGCGTTCTGGGAACTTCCCGCTCAATGTTTTATGACGAACGCAGTGCCGGTCCGTCTGCCGAGCAGTCACCGCCATTTTATGCCTATGTTGTCATAACACTGAGAAACGTCCAGTCTACCTTGCCAAGCTTAAATTTTAGGAAAATTACAGCAAGCAATTTGTGCGAAAAATTTGCAATAAACCACTTAGATAATCAACAGATTACAAGATCACGCGGAATCCGTTGGCATCAGCTGACATCGGCGGTACTTCCGTCTGATGTTCGGGATTTCGGGTGGTTGCGTGGCTGGGAAGTTCTTCCGACCTGTGACCGTCTGGCGAGATTCGGCATTGTGCGTTCCTCACGGTGCCCGCACTGCCGGCACACTAAAAAATTGGAACATGCCTTGTTTCAGTGTCGTGTAGTGGTAACGTTTTGGACCGTGCTAAGCAGGTTGTTTGGTCTTACACTTAGAATGAGCAGGCGTTCAAATGACGTGTTGGTGAACATCCTGATGTGTGCTGGGGCTTTTGTATTGTGGCGAAATCGTGGTGCCGCGTATCTCCGCGCCCGACCGGAACGGGCGATGTTTCCACCGCTGTGGTGTGTGCTGTAAATCCTTATGAGTCACTTGGAAAATGATTTGGCAGTGCTAGGCGAAGAAGCCTTCCTGTTACGCTGGTCCGTGCGTTTCATAGTGTCCTGGAACAACATCCTGAGCACCCCTATTGTGCCGTATTGACTTTCAAACACTTTCTGAACTCTTTCTGTGAACACATGTGGACTTTTTATGGATTGATTTCGGAGTAGCTTGTTTCACTACCATAGACATTTGTCGTGCAAAGTGTTGACTGCCCGGAGTATTTGGAAACTGATTGGGTTTTTTCGCTTTCTAGGGCAGCGCTGATACTACTAGTCGCTGCGCGCTGATATGTGGTTTATAATAAATTCTGTTTATGTGTGTATAGTAGGAGGATTGTATGAAAGAGCAAAGGCTAATGGTTGTAAAAAAGTCATGTCTTTCAGTTTAAGACGACAAGGCTCATGCGTTTGAAAAAAAGTACCTTGCAGTTTTTCGTGCTTACATCACGTTGAACCAAAGTGTGTGTTGTGGGCTTACTAAACTTGGGGAATGAGAATGATACTTTAGTTTGAGACGGCGCATCTCAAGGACTGAAAATAAAAATGACTTTTGATACTCTTGCTACCCCTCTCCGTGTCTGCGTAGCGTGCCTGCTCCTCTTTCTTTGCGAACATGAAGTACCTGACCGTGTGCAAATGCAGTTAAAATGGCTGGCAAATGCTGCCTTCTCTAAGGAGACGGTTCCATTTCTCACTGTTATTCTTATTAATATTGCCGTCAGGTGAGCGGGTTGGGCAGGTTCAGCAAGCCACGGCGCAAGCGCATGCATTGAGAGTGCAGCATGTTCAGCAGGTCCCGCAGAGCCTTAAAAAGGTTGGGGGTAAAATAGGCATACTCGGGTTTTGTTTTGGTTTCTGAGAAGTTAGCATTGTTTAGTTACCTTCCTAACAATAAAAAAGCAGCTCTGGCCCAAAAACGTCACGCCACACGCATTGTTGACTCTACGCGCAATGCTTTATGCACGACACTTTTATCGCGCAACACGCCGTAAAGTTGGGAAAACTGCGCTGCCTGAACGGCAAACTCTAAGGGGCAGAAGTGCAGCAGGCGAACTACAGCGGCAGCGCGCTGCTTGGCTTGAGCTGCTCAGCTGTGACCATTGTCCCTTATGCTTGGGAGGAAATGTTCACTGCGCTTCTATACCGCGCAAATCTAAAGAGACATGTATGAAGCTTTTAGAGCAAAGCTTTCCTACCTCTACCAGCCAACGGTTCTTTCGCGGCATGCGGGAAAAGAAATTCCCAACACGGCGGAGGCGGCGGCGGGGGGGTTCGAGCCGGAGGGTTTCACTCACGGAGCACACTGTAGATAGCGCGGCTAATTTAGCCAGCGTTCCCCGCGTCGAGGTGCCTGCTCGCCGGGCGGAAACGTCGGCGGTACAGCTCTGTCGTCTACTTTAGCGGCGGTTGTTTTGGGCCTGCTTTGGCGCAGCGTTGTGTCCATTGCGCGCTTCCATCGCATGGCTTGATTAAATTGTTTGACAGCACCTCCTGGGTTACCCGGATCCGACAGAAATAAGTGGTCGAATACAAATATACGTTAAGGATTGGTTTGCAGGGCGGGAAAACAAGCAGTAGAGGCCTCATAGAGACATGTGGCCGCTAGAGAAACGCCATTTTTTGCGCACCGCTAGCCACGAATGGGGCTTCGTTTTCTAAATTGGTTATTACCACCGCGGTTATGTTTTCAGAGCTATTACAAAAGGCGAGAGGAGCAACTGGTTCTGATAAATAGCGATCAAAAAAGTCCCCTCAGCTTTCTCGCTATTCTCAAACTTACTGAACTAACTAGTTTTAAACGGCATAAATGGGAATCACCAAGCTCACATGACGAATTGTTTCGGTGTCTGCGCTTGTGTCGCGCGGTGGTGTAACCCCGAGCTAGCACAGCAGGATGGCTAGGTTCCGCTGCCTTACCCTTCGAAACGCGCTCCTCTCAGTTTTCTTTATGCCGACGAACGGCCGGGCTACTGCGGCTGCATCTACCGCTCTAGCCGGGCCGTGGCCGATGTTGCTGCATTCGGGACGCCGCCCCGACGAATTCCATGTCACGGCTGGCGGAATCTTCCGTTAACTCTATGTAGAGCCACGTCTGTCAACTGAAGTTACGTCGCATGGGCAAATCTTATGGGTGTCGTTTAAAGCTTTGCTTTTCAAGCCCTTACCCAACGGAGATTGGAGGCAATTGTTTTTCATTTTCATTCTACGTGAAGTCAATAAGCGCGCGAGCAACCCCTCTCTGGATTTCTGGAGTAAGGAAACAAAGCATCCCTTGTTTTGAGACAATTCTTGAATGTAAACCAGTAGTTGAGGTAAGGCGAAGGTACCGTCTTGTTTTATTCGTTCAATGTTTTTCTTTCATTGCTTGTTAACACTTCAAAGCAAAGAAACAAATCATCTCGAGTCGAACGGGTCGTCTTGAAAACTAGTGCATAGGAGGTGGCGTACGTAACGTATAATCGCCAGAAAATCTCGAAGACAATGAGTCAAACGAAAGTACGCCTGTGGCGGACGGTAGTCACTATAACATCCATTAAAAGATGCTTATTGTCACCAATCGACAAAAGCAGCAAGCCCTCGCTGACTTCCACAAGAAGGCGATCAGCATCTTCCAGGAATGCTGGAGCTTCGACCCGAGAGCGGCAACAAATGTTTTTGTCTTTCTACTGGTCTGCCCAAGTCACGTCGCACGTATATGTACGCTAAAACAAAACAAAAAAACAATGAATAGAGGAATATACTAGGTACTACCAGGTTCTTTGTTTTGGTTTCAGTAGTAAGTGCAAAATTGCTCAACTTTACTTTGCGTAGCGGTAGTACCCGGTGAAGGTCGCTCGTACTGTTATATTATCCTGCATACCACATACCGAGAAATCAATTTACACGCATATTTTGGCGAAAAATCCCGATTTGCCTGATTCAGGAGTAGTAAAAGAAGCCTAAAATTGCTCTGTAAAATTTTGTAAGCATACCAGGCATACGCAAAAAACCGTTTAATAGCAAACGAACCTGCAACATAACCAAAAATATTCGGAAAAAAGAAGTTCCAGCCTTTTTCTAGCTGTTAGGGTTTGCAATAAAAATATACCTTTAAAGGAGCCATGAAGAGAAAACACAACTTTGGTTCATTCAAAAGATTGCCTCGTTAGAATCATACTGACACCACTCTTAACGTAAACTTCGCTCGAATAAGCTAATTAATTAGGGAAAAAAGGCAATGGTCATTGGACCACTAGCTTATTTCCCGCAACAGAACCTATGATGTCATACTGGTCATACCAGCCAGCCCTGCGATTGGCGGAGGGCGACAAAAACAAACGTAAATTAGGCAGAGCTTATACGCTTGCCGAAAGAGCTATTTGCGAATAAATTTAGGGCACATTCTTTTTAAAGCCCTAAGAATGGTGGTACAAACAGTGGAAGTTACGAAAGCACACGTAAATATTTGAAGTAGTGATGCGCACTGCTGTTGGTACTGCGCGCACTATGCTTGGTTTAGCTGCACAGGACGGCGGGGCTTTCAGGTTGTCTCAGACGACACTGGCCGATTGACACAAGCAACGGTGTCTAGCGTGACCATATTTGTCGAGTGAGCACTATGCTTCCCGAGACGATTATTTGCTCCCTGAACAAAAACAAGCCAGGTTTAAATACGGTCAAAAACAAAGGCAGAAAACGGCTTGCTATGGTATCTAGGTTCTCCAACGGTAAACAAGGCTTCCCAATTGGCTGATGTCATTGCAGACCACAAAAACGCACAATTTTGCGGGAAAATCAAAATTTTAGCCTAAATTAATTAATTTCGCAAGAAATAAAGCATCGTTTGCATTCGGAAAAGCGCTGGGGGCACGATGAAACACGAAATCTTTCGAATAACACAAACTTGTATTTTGTTTTCATGGCTCCTTTAATGAACTTCCACGCCACAATGCAATATTACTCCAAAAGTTCGAACACCCAAAGCCCACTATTTTAGTCTTTTTTGATGCCACGCTTTAGCCATGCTGCGATTGTTATGGTTGTAATATTAGTAATGCTGCTCCACCTTTAACAAGCTTCTTAGCCGGAATCCGGGACTTGATTTCGGGTCATCTGACAGTTAACATATTAAGCAAAAGTCAAGTGGTTATAGCAACGGGCTGAGCACCACAGATTGGGGAATCCATCAAAACAGGCTAGTTACGCCAGATCCATATTCGCCCAGTTAGTGCTTGGTTAGGTCCAACATTGTTAAACCATCTTTAGAAGTTCGTACAAGTTAGCGATTGGAGTTGGCATTGTAATTTGAAAACCATTTCGACATCTTGGTGAATCTTCGGTAATGGATTATTTGGGACATTTTCGCCGTTTTAACTGCCTTACGGATCTCTTTTTGCGGACCGTCATATCAGCCTTTCAAAAGTGACGGGAAAGTACTACGGAAATTTGAATCCTCTAGGACCAGCCGGTTGGCTGCACGTCGATGGCACATGTTAGTACTTTTCCATGGTAGGGGTCTGTATGGTAGAACTCCCGCTCTCTCGTTATACTTCTGAGTCCGAAATCTTTGAATTTGTATTGCTAACACTTTTCTGCATAGGACCTATTCGGTGTATGACCAGGCCACCACAATATTGAGGAATTCGTAAAAATACACAATATACGGCGTTAATTCATATTTTCTTATTGGGGTTGGCGAGGGGAAACTCTGAAGCTGATTTTCCGATTTGTGCATAGGTTACATATATGAGCGAAAGCCACTTGGATATCGCAAAGGTCCTGCGAAATGTACACGAAGTTGCAAAAATGTCATTTAGCGTCTGGTACTCTCTTAGATGAGTGATTTTCAATACTTCAGCAGTAGTGAGCTCCTGCGCCAGGATAGATAGGTGCTTCGTAATGTCCGTGTCTATAGACCGACCTGTTTCCGCTTGACGTTAGTGAGCCAGCCTACCAGCCAGCCGAAACTTCTCGTTACGATAATAGGGCTTTTATCTTCACTCGTTTCTCTTTAGGCGCCAGCATTTACTCTTCAATTAAGTAGAGAAATTCATGGTGCAAGAGCAACCCCAGGCATAAATTATCTGCAGAATACATATCTGAATCATTGTGAGTGCATTCAAACAACAAGAAATGTGCCGATGCGCTAAAAGTATCTGCGGAAGCACGTAAGCCACAATAACACGCATACCTTAATGCATACTTACTTCCAAAGCCTCCGCAGTCCTTGCTGCCATTAGTACGAGCCTGGGAAGCTCAGGTTGTAGGCGTGGGAGGCTTGTGACGTGTGGGCCGGAGTGAGCTTTTAGGATGGCGTGAACGTTAGCGCCGCCAAACCCAAACGAGTTGACACCGACCATTGCACCAACTAACGGCTTGTTGCGGTCCACTACTTCAATGGTGCCATCAAGCAAGGAAGAAATGTCTGGGTTGGGTTCCTTGAAGTGCATGTTTCCGGCGATGGTCCCCGTCTCCATTGCCAGAATCACCTTTGCTATCGAACAGACTCCTGAAGTTAAAGGAAAAGATATCAGTCGCCTCAAGTAATTGATTGAGAACAAGCAAGAAGGTTGGAGCGCAAAACGCCGTGATTCGGAAAAGTGGGGACTGCCGAAGCGCGGAGCATATCAGGCGCCGAACCCAGTGGTCGGTTCTTTAGATATGCCGAAGGTGCTGTTTGGTGTTTAAAAACCGTTCAGTGGAATTGCTTTAAAGTAACTAGTACAACAGATTAATAATATTTACGAACACAATTTTTGATGCATTTGTTTTTAGATGGGTAGGCAGTTTAGATAATGCGGTCATAAACATCGCGCTTCAATTCAGTGTCTACAAAACTTGTCGCTATCTCCATTTTTCCAAGGCAAAAAGAAACAACTTCAGCGTGCGTCGCTGAAAAGAATAACTACCGCGGCATTCCTTCTTTTTTAATGTACGGCCCTCCAAGCCGAATGTTTTATGGCGTCCTCAAAATCAAGCTTTGACAAAAGGCAAAGAAGTCACATAGGTAAGCGCATGACTGCCAATAAATAGGCTTTGTGATGTTACTTTGCCCACGAAAGCTCAGGAACACTATTGCCTGCATTTGGGAGTGCGCTATTTAAAACATTGTAAGGTTGAAACTGAACACTCCTAGTACTCTCTTTCATTTTCAGTTTTTACCGACCAAATATCTTTTATAGAAAATCTAACAAGTTAGCCAGTCTTTTCACGTCATGAGATGACGGAGAGACGCATACCCAAGTCTTTACAACCGATGAGCAGCAGTTGGAAATTGATACGAAGGAATTTAATCCGGCGTTCCTCTCAGCCGGTAGGGTATTTTGCCATCTTGCTCGCTAGTGTATCTCAGCTGTTCCAGGGCTATCGGTGATACCGGGCGAGATATGCAGCTTGTGGGGCACAAGAGTTTACTGATTGCTCGAAATTTCTGTATTACGTGGCATAGTTTTATTTTTTAATTCTTTCTACTAAACTTTGAAAGCGCGAAAAATCTACATTTCACTACCACAACGAATGCAAGTGTTGACTTAACCAAGCATGAATTTACTTTGCAGAAAGAGGGAGTCACGCGTTTCCACTGGGTCGCAAGCCAAAAATTGCGGAGTTAATAAAACCGCAAGAATAGTTATATATTAACTCTGTGCTCGACAAAGTTTTTTACGCAGCTGGTTTGCGGAACCTCACCGCCATATAACACTTATTTTACTGTTCACAAGAGTTGTAAAAACATAGCGTGCGATTACAGGCGCCACTGCCGACCAAGTGACACTTGGTCCTTACAGTTCATTGGTGCGAACTACACGCCGATGAACGCTGCACCTTCACTGCGGTCCAACATGGCCCACGAGCAATACCGGCATATTCGTTCTCAATTCAACACTAGGTTTTCGCACTATGTACATCACAAGGAGTGCTTAGGTGTCCTTGAAATTTTACATTTTGTCTTGCTGGTACAGAAATGTCCGAGTTACGATTGATCAACACTGTAGGGGACACCGGGTGATAAGTTCAAAGGCCACTTACCAGCAGCACCCTCGGCGTGGCCGACATTGCTCTTTACAGATCCGATCATGACTGGCCTTTCGCGCGGTGACTGGCAAAAGAAGCTACTGATGGCGGCAACCTCCACCGGATCACCTGCTTTGGTTCCGGTACCGTGGAGCTCGACAAAGGAAACGTCTCGTGGGTCCACGTTGGCCGCAGCGTATACATCGCGGAAGAGCTTCTCCTGCGCTTTTCCAGACGGGTAGGTGACTCCTGCGAGATTTGCAATGTAAGCGGCAACGCGGTTGTTCTGTTTTATGGAATGTCCCAATGCTGGTGACCTCACATCACGGGGAAAAGGAGGGAGAACAAGTTCTCTGGGCACGCTGCATTCAGCAGTAGCAAATGATGGTGCCCTAAAAATGGTAATAAACAAGTTGATTTCCCACACAGTTTTCTACGAATTCAGGCTTAGAAACAAGCCGATTCCACAACTGGATTCCGTCAACCTTTGTTCATTATTACAAATTAATGGCTATGAACATGGTCCTTCCCTCTTCATTTACTCGATTTCCATGGCCTTCGTTTATTTGATTGCTGTTTTGTTTGTTTGTAATAAGCCTATAGAAGGTTGGTTGGAGCAGGATTACCATACCAACACCAAAAATAAAACGTCCACTACTCGAAAAACTGAAAAGAAAACGGACAACGAATGGCTCACGTATGCTCAAGAAAGGTATACACCGAAGCCTGGGTCCTTTTAAATTCTCGTAGGTGTTACAACGGAGAAGAGACATGTGGGCGGTAATAAGCATGAACTTCAACTGCTTTATTTTCATTTGGAAGCCGGTGAACCATGTATAGGCGAATATAAGAACAATGTAAGTGTAAATATCGATGGTGTGAGGCCAGGAGGATCCCACATATTCATTGCGTCTTGCAACGATTGAAAAAGCTAGCCGAAAAGTTTAAAGTAGATGTGGTTTTCTCAACAACGCAAGAACTAAAAGCATGTGTTTCAGACGCAAAAGATATAAGGACGGTGGCAAAGGTTTCGACGCGTAACGTAGGCAAAAATTGTTGTATGTCAGCAGTCTGTGGTCTACAAAACCCCACTGTCATGTGGGAGAGCCGTTGCTGGAGAGTACAGACGGAGAGTAAATGAACGTTTCGAGAATACCGATACACAAGCCTTCCGACACAGGCATCGAAAAATTATTCACTACTTGAGGAAACCAGTATGCGCATGACATAGTTCCGTAACCCATCCGTATTTCCCGTGAGTACATGTAAACTTTGGGCATAGCCAAGGAAGCGGACGGGTGCCACAGAACACTTTCCATCCTGCTGACGATAAAGATGACGACTTCCCGCAAGACATGCTTACATCGGGACAAAAAACGATGAAGAAAATTCACGCCAATCCACCTCGTGGAGGTTGTTGGAAAGCGAAGCTGTAAACGACACCCACAACGATTACCCATGCGACGTCACTTGAATTCACAAACGTGGCTCTACAAAGAGTGAAACCAGAGACAATTAAAAGCACTTAACAGCACCCTTTATTACTTTAATTTAAGGAGGTATTCTTAGCTAAGGTTGAATCAATGCATGATTAATGAACAGTGGGAGTTGTATCGGGGAAGCACATGAGCGGAGACTCTTCTTTTATAAAATTAAAGAAAGCTCAAACCCGGTGTTAGGCGATATCACTTCTCCGCCGTCTCTGCCGTCGCCGACGGAAGTGACGAGATCGGCAGCAGAGACGGAGAAGTGAGATGCCATGCGTTGGTGTGAGCTTCCTTTAATTTTGTAACTTCTAGCGCATGCGCAAGGGGCGAGCATGTCCGCTACACGTGTCGTGGGTGGAGCGTACAACGGCGCGAGAGGTGGCGTGATGCTATCACGTGGAATTCAACGAGAACGCAGTGGGTAAACAAGCAGATGTGCTTGTTGAGAGCACCGTCGGTCAACCCGGTCTCTGCGTGGGCTGTTAGCTCAAACGGTAAGACAAGAGGCTCTCGCTCCGTTTCTCTATTCGTTCCAGGTTTGATTCCTGGCGGCGCCGCTAGCTTCTTTTATTTGTTTGCAGGAGGATTTTGTTTAGGCCAATCGTTGCGAAAGAACCCCTTAAGGGGGGGGGGGGGGGTGGAGGTAAAAAGCTTCGCTTTAAAGCAATCATGTCCACTGTCACCCCACATGCCATAAGCCTGCATTGTGGCTGTGATCCTCTGTCCTTCGTGTGTACACTATTTTTGCGTTCCATCTTGCCGCGCATGAGTAACAATAACGCCTCCCTATTTAAACTTCCCAACTTTTGGTATTAACGAAACAGTTGCGTGTTTTTGCTACATCCCGTCCGTTTGCCATCATTCCGTTGTCGTCACGCCTAGCGCAATTCTCCATGATGTACTACCAACTTGCCCCTTTCGTCGTCCTTTTAATAGAAACTGTGGCTGAGGAACTTCGAGCTGGAACATTATTCTGTGACGCCAACATTATTTCACCATCAATATTTCAACACCTTAAAACGATTTCTGCTGCATATAGTTGTTTTCAAGCAGATAACGTGTTCAAATGGAGGGCATAATGTGCGGTTAGTATGCGTTTCAGTGCATTTTTTTAAGATTCCATGAAAACCAGTGTACGTCACCTTGACCATACTTAGGTACGCCAACGTCACCTTACCGCCTAAGGTGTCATGTTTATTCAAGATCCTTCTTTTGCACAAAACTTGCAATAAATTGATCTTAATTGATGCTGATGTGAAGGGCAACATTAAAGGTCTATTTAACGACTGAGACCCTCAAGATCATCTACGATCATGTACAAAAATGTTAATTGTCGACTGCAACAGGAGATTTCCGTGCGAAGACAGCCGAAAAACATATAGAAAGACAAGCCAAGTGAAAGCGCTACCAATGATCACTCTCGTAGTTTACAAAATATAACTTAACGAGAAAAGTATTACCTACTCGCAAACTTAACGCGCCCGCAACTGTCTCTACCGTCGAAGAGCTCACAGAGAATATCTCCTTGTTTTACAGTTTGGAGCTCCCTGCTTGAATTATTCCTTACAACCGAATAGGTGTGCTTTAACCCTCACTGCGTAGATGACCTGGCAGTAAACAAGAAAGAAAAAAAGAAACACGTTACCTTCCATTTTGTAGCCATCCGAGTTAGAACTGATGTGAATCAACTTGGCGTACACTCGGCGGGCGTTGGAGGCCAGTTGAAGAAAGATGGCACCGACGGTTTCGCTTCTGACGTAGCCATTAGCTGTATAAAAAATGGGTGTTTCTGGCTACATTACAATGCTTTGAAACTTCAGGATTTTTGTTCTAGGGCTATGCCTTTATGAACCACTGCGCAGTGGCGAAATGCACCGTATCGTGACACTCTTAAACGTCTGTGAAAATCTTGAAAGTAGAGGTGCGTTTCAATCATTAGCACAGCCGCCATGTTTTGAACTGAAATGTGCAAGCTTTACCTAAAGAAATTGTTTTTCCTGCAAGGCCACCGAGGATGGATGATGCTGTTGCTGATGGGTGCAAATAAAAAAAAGTGTTTGAAGTGACTAAAGAGATACGCTTTCTCAGGCAAAAAACATTCAAACTTCTTGCCACGGTCTGCACCTTTCATAATTGAATGTTTTTTCACATATTTGCTGTGACCTTCCAAAGCAAAACAAGTGTCCACAGTGTATGGATAGAGTTCAATGTTCACAGCTAAGCACTCACCGCTGGCGTCGAACACCTTGCACTTGCCGTCTTCGGAAAGCATGTTCATACGGCACATACTCTGTGAAACCACAGGGTTTAGAATGAGGTTGCTTCCTCCCACAATGGCCGCCTCGCATTCCCCGGCACGAATGGCCAGCACAGCGTGGTTGAGAGCAGTCATTGTAGAGGCGCAGGCTGTGTCCACAGTTTCGCTTGGCCCTGCGTTAGGCGTTGTACAAATGGTGAGGCAAGGAGAGAGAAGCAATCACGAGCGAACCCCGTTGGTAGAAAATGTTCCGCGCATGCGTGGCCTGAAACAAACATTTACAGTGGTCAGTTACTTTCTCCATCGCTAAGGGTATTTTTAAATTCCAAACATATCAGACAAAAGTGTCCAACCAAGCCCTTACCCTCTTCTTCTGCCACTCTCCCCCAATCGTGGTAATTTCAGCACAATGTAATTTCAGTCTTTAAGAGACATACTCCTACGCCGGTGTGGCTTGATGTCAGAGATGTTGATATTGCCGGACATATATAAAAGACTTGCTAACAGCAATATGAAGTGCATATTTTTTAGTTCATAGTTTTAAAAAACTCCAGCGAGGCCATCACAACCAAGTTTTGATAGACAGCTGCTTACTTTTAGACAAGGAGTTTATACGTTCTACTGTTTAGCTAACCTAACTGTGGCTGGTCAGATGTGGTGTTTTCATAGCATGCCACAGTGCATTTCTAATATGCTCTGACACACAGACACCGAAGTATGGATAAATACGAATCATATGCCACTATCAAAAAGTAGTTAATTTGAACCGTGAACTTTTTCAGGTGTTCATTGCGTAATCAATATCAAAGGAAGGAGGCCGACAATCCAGCGGGCAATTTTATGTTGTACTTAAAAAAATCCTTAGGCGAGATGTTTAGGGCATAGATAGTGTGCTGTTTCTAATATGATCTGGTCCCATAGTGTAGCAATATTTTTTTGGTAAGGGCTCCCAGGTGTGAAGTAGGCTTGGGTAATGCCCCATCGAAACGGCTTCCAGCTGGAGGACGTGCCGTGAAGGCTTTTTTTAATGAGAAACTTTATTCCACAAAACATGAATTATCTGCAAAACACTGTTTGGGCCGATAGCTGCAAATGCTAGTGGCCGGTCCAATATAAAATTACAAGCAATTCACAAGCAATTAGGCCGCAGAGCGTGAAGGGCTCAAGAAAAAATGATATGCACACAAGACTACATGTCATACAACTGTTTTGTACATATTCGCAGATACACACAACCAATACCAGAATAAAAATAATGACACTGTAACGAAGGTTCACAGAACAAGAATTTCAATTAAACTTTCACAACACTTGTAATGCTATTATTGGTCATTTTAAAATTTCCGGCGGTTGTCCATTCTATCGGAAGTTCAGCTCTTATTTTTACTCCGCTGAACTCGATCAGGCGTTCACCATATACACTCTTGCATTTGGGAAGGTTGAAATTAAAATTGGAGGCTTGCCTTTTACTACGAGAGAGGAAGAGGAAAAGGCTTAACGGAAGGGGGGGATTGATGTTTATTATATGGTTGATCAAGAGCTAATTTTTTTAGTTGCGTTAGGACCAAAACGACATTACATGATTATAACAAAAAACGTTGCTTCTGGAATGACCTGAATCAGTTGTCATCACGGTCAATGCTCAATTTTGCATACTAAGTAAAGGTGGTAGGTAGGTTTTATATGTTTGCCCTCAACATGCTCAACAATAACTGATATGTGAATGACAGAAATCATAGTAGAGGGAGTGTTGTACATCGTAGGAAAAATAATATCTCGCTTTAAGAGCGCGTAGCCTCCAAAATTATCAGGCAGTGTTGAATACGCTACAGCTTTTTATATTCGCCGTGAATGACTGAGCAAAGCTAAAAATTGGAGGCAGCAACCTGAATGTGCTGCTCTGTATTCTAAAGCTTAGTTTTCGCTGTCATGTAACAGAAAGTATTTTAGCAGCAAATAGAAGAAAAGAACAGAAGCGTCGTGCTTTATACTCATCTTCAAGATATCTGCATACAACAGCGGCAACGCAGAATATACAAGAGGCTGGGCCACCTACCATGGAAGTCGAAAGAGTAAGATATGCGGTTGGCAAACATTGAGAGGCTGCAGCCAAGCATTGCGTAACCAGAGTTCTCTTCGGTAACCAGTCCTCCAATAGTCTCCGACAAGCAGCAACCGATGAAGACGCCTATCTTGCGTCCGCGCAGAGTGGCTGGATCGTACCCCGCGTCAAAGATGGCTTCGTATGACGTCTCCAGCAAAAGCCTCAGTTGGGGATCCATCACTTGTGCCTGCTTCGGGTGCACCCCAAAGAATTGGGCGTCGAACTTGGACAGGTCTTGAATTTTGCCCATGCGATCCGGGAGGCCCAGGATACCTGTGAGACAGTTCACGTCAGAACGCGCTTCATAAAGGCGTTATATGGCTGTACTATTGCCCAAAACTTTTAAAAATGCTTTCAACACGCTTCAAGGAGCACCAACGTATGTGGAGGTTAGTATGTCTGATATCCATTTCCCATTTGCAGTTACCCCGGGCTGCTGCTTTAGCTGCATCACCAACGCAGGGGAAAATATAGATCAGAATAATAGCAGAGGAACTGACTGAGGTCGTTTATAGCCACCATGTAAAAAAGAAACGGATCGCGGTAATAGGCGTTTTGCTAGTCCAAAGACTTTCAGAAGTGGAGCGTTTCTAGGCCGAGCCTTTTCGTCCGTCTGTTCCAGGTTCAGAATTTACCACTCCCGAGTGCAGTGCAAAAAACTATATACGCATGTCCACGAACTGAATCATGACGACTGGGTTAAGCACGGGGGATCTTTCTTATCGTAAATCACCCGTGGCATTGCCCACTCTGACATGTAAATGAGGTTCCAGGTTCCAGGTTCAAGGTTCCAGAGCCACCAGCGGGTTCCAGAGCCGGTTCCAGAGCAACCGCCGGCGTCTACCGGTGGGTCTGAAAACCGCCTCGCCGTCGGTTCCCAAACCCACCGATAGAGGTCAAAATAGTATCGCAAGGCCGGGTTTGTGCCCCTCCCGCTAGGAAAGGGAGAGGGAACGAGCCTCCAGCCTCCGATGTTTAGTTGAGCTTCTTTTGCGCGAATAGTAGAATTTGCGCGGCGACCAAGCTCCAATTTTTGGGCAAGCGCCCGTTGACGTGCGAGCGTACACAACAGAATGACAACTCCGCTGTTTCAGCAGGTATCACATTGGGTGGAAAGGGATTTATTTTTTGCAAGAATAATGTCTAATTAATGCTCAATTTCTCTTGGCTGTTATTGTGTAGGCCAGCACCCTTTAAGGCTGGCAGTAGGTTTTCCTCGTTTTTTTACGCGATTTCCGGTGGCTGTAGTTTATTTTATTAAGTAAATGTCTAACCAAATGTTCTCTCTACTTTACCTCTGCCGCATTATCCTAGATCGAATCCTTACTGAATAAAGATGCAGAAAGGTTTCAAAAGAAACCCATGACTGCACTATTTCGCCTGTCCTCTCTCGGAGATTCCGTGTGTTTCAGGGAACAATTTTTCATGAAAGGGACTCGCTGTGCCACTTTACCTTTGTTTATTTCCCTACTACCCCCTAAAATGGCGGAAGTGTATCTTAGAATTCGTGCCCACCTAGGAACGTGCCCAGGCATGCGTACGTTCAGGATTGGGCGCACTAGATTGTGCACCTGCATTTTGAAGGCTTTCAACGGTGTTCAGGAATTCCGAAAGGACCGTCCAAGTAAACTCAAATGTTTAGTGTAAAAAAATGGTATGGCAACGTAGTTCTCTTTGGCAAGAATTCCACGGGAAAGACATTAAACTCCAATGCAATGTTGACGCTACACATGTCGACGCAACAATCTACGCTAAAAGCAAACCACACAAGGAACACATTTCTAAGCGCAACAAATCTCCTGAAAATGGTGAAAGTAATTTAATATGATGCCAAAGGGAAAAACCTGCTGTCACTACAAGGTAATCAACACAGTTTGTTGATTTATTACGCTCGTGGTGGTACAGCCAGCGTGATAGTACAGCCTTCATTTAGAGCTGGCGTTTTTGGCGGTAATATACATGTACGTTCCTATTACGCTTTGAAGCATGTTTCAAAAAGTAGGCTACTTTCGATTTACTTCGCTGGAAGAGAAAATCCTGGAGCAACCGGACATCTCAACGACAATTATTTCACTCTTGTTTTATTAAGCAACAACAAATGAATATTTTTCTGTCTGAGAAAACATTAGTCGTAACGAGCACATCCTCCTCGAAAGAAATACTAGATAAATTTGGTGCATTAGTAAAGGCTTAGTCACCTTGAAACCACTTACCTCGGGGCCATCGGGTCTCGTCGTTCGTGATGAAATCAACGCCTCGATAAAGTTTTTCTCCGAACACGGCGAGGCTCTCGGCTTGGGGAAAGCGAGCCGAAAAGCCACTGATCACAATGTCGCAATCAGACATAGTTTCCTGTAAGGAGAGAAAACAATAACTGGCCCATTCGTAAGTTCATAATAAAACTAATCAACTACACATAATGAAATGCATAATGCTATGGGTGCTGCTGAACAGCTGCCATTTATTGAATGTAAACAAATTTACTACAGAAGCCCGACGGTTTTCACAGCCTTTGGGATGTCGTTATTGGGAATGACAAACTTGTAATTTTCTGGTGTAACTATAATTTCTTAATAATTCTTAATGTTACAATAGGCTCGCAAAAAACATCAAACAACTCTAGTGAAGCGTGCGGCACCACGCTCAACCCTTACTCTGTGCTTGTCGGCACACAAAAAAACTCAAGAATAAAATTTTGATGATAACAAAAGCTTCTCCTGTTTCCAATCTTCCCTCAGCAATGTACTCTAACGAGTAAGTTAGTTCTGGCGAGATAATTACGTGGTTGCTAGGAGAAAGTAGCAAAATTACTATCCGTGCGTGCTACGTGTTTCTCCGAGGCATATATTTATGACGCATGTTTTCATCAGAGAGTATAAATCCTTCAGTGCCATCGGAATGCTTATGCGCTGTAGTATACTCATAAGATAAGTGCACTGATATATTTTAAGGGTTTATATACCTAATCAAGATATTTTAGGTATATTGTCATAATAGTTTGCTTAACTACCGAGGCCACTCCAAGTCTGCCGACTTATAATTCATTGCATAGCCCCCGAAAATATCATGAGGCCTTCTACTCTATGAAGGTGGACAGCTAGACAAACTGTACAGCACACGACAGAAACGACCAAAATCTTGAATAAAAATAGGAACTCGTGTATTGTGAACTCATTGTGACAACTATACGAGACCTGGGGTAATGTTAAAATCGTCTTTTATCCTTAAAGAAATTTTATTACACGTTTTTGTTACTAATTTGTGAAATGTTTATTTACGAGTTTCTTGGTTGGAGATCTTGCTACTCGTATCTGCGCCTAATATTATTGCTCCATCTTTTCAGAATAAAGTTTGCTATCTAACGCAAAGATAGGCTGGTTGTTTGGATGACTACATTTATCTAGGGCATTATTTGAAATGGGCTTGCAAATGCCTTCACGAAGAGTGAACAAGTCGTGACAGCAAAAACCTGTTATAAGGGGTCCGATTGCTATCTGACACGTGTGAAAGTTCAGTTGTGCTGCACACCTGGGCTACCTCAGATTAGTTATTTTTCTTACTGAGAAATAGGCGCAGCTTGAACTAATGGTGCAAGGCTGGAAAAACAGCGTAGCTGGGGGTCGACCTAGCCTTTTTCGGTTTTGCTAAGTTTTGCTAGGTTTTTCTAGGCTTTGCTAACTTTTATTAGATTTCGCGACAATATTCTTGCTGGTCTATGCGAAGATTTGAGGGGCGAGGCCAAGTTAAGCCTCAGTTTACAAGGCCATTGCGGTAGGGGTCCGAGGCTGACAGCGGATCCCAGAGGGGAAGAAGCTAGGTCGACCCCCAGCTCCGCTGTTTTTACAGGCTTGCTCCACTAGTGCAAGCTGCGCTAGTGTTGGGGGTTTTAGTAGCCTAATAAAGACTATCACCTTTAAAACCGTATAGTAAGTGGTGCGCATACGGATATTTCTCTTGTGCTCATACTCGAGCAGGCGCGAAAGCCGTTTTTTGCTGTTACATTACTCTATCTGAGAGGATGCATCCTTTACAGGCACAGTTTTTTTCTTAGTATTTTTTGCGAACACCACCAGACCAAGTTTAAGCTAAAATTGTTCCTCTTATAAAAGCCGGTACTTGCATATGCTTGTTCTTTGACGAACATGACAAGATCGGCTCATCATTGAACTACAGGTGTTCCTTTCTATGGCTGAGTGGCTGAGGTGCCTCTTTCGCGAGTCACGAGTATGCGAATACAATTTTCGAACGCTGTGGGCGATTTGAGGGGAGGTTCATGTGTCTTTGCGAGGACATTTACGAAAGGCGCAGAAGTAGAATAATGCGCCACAAGACCAGTGGTAATTTTTCCGCGAGGAAAGATGCAAGACAAGACACTGCCTCTTTAAAGTGTTTAGAGCCTGTCTACAAGGAGTGCAAGCGAAGCTATGTTATGACAAGTCATGGGCATGAGAAAATGAACCAATTTCGCCCCCTTCAGATTTGAGGACGGCTTCACCTTTTTTAGTCCGTGTGGAGATGACCTGCAGCGAAATGCTTCACGTATAGTACTTAGGAATTTACATTGTACGGCTTACAAAATGCAAAGGAATCGAACGATTTGCAAACAAACCAGCCGAACCCCTCACTTTTAGCAAATATAAGGAAATCTTTGTAGCGGTAGATAATAAGGTTTTAGACAGTTTATGGCTGAACCCAAGAGCTAGAAAGGAATCCGGTGTAGGATTGTTATGAACGGAGGGGGGCGTGTGGCTAGCATTCACATGAGAAGTTGGCTAATTCTTTTCTTCAAACGAATGGTATAAAACGATTGCATACTCCCAGAGATGGTTGATGCAGAAGCGGCAATTCATAATTGTCTAAAAATGACCTCAATTCAAGAAGCCATGAAAAAAGTATCTGGACTAACACTGAAGCATAGGAAATGAGCGCGTTGGATTGGGAAACAAAGTCTGGTGGGAGATATAGCTCAAATTGAGAGTTTGAAGTGGTATTCAGTCGGCCATGCAATGGAGAGAACTGACGACATCGGGAAAAGATGGCACTAAAATAGAGGAAAGTGATGAACTCTTCACAGAAATACAATGAGCAAATTCAGTGACAAAGAACCTATGTCGACACCGTAACGTACGTGTGGTTAGCCCTCCTTGTCATACGATAGACAGAAAATTGCAATGGTATTGGTCATGATTATACTAAGGATTGGACAGAGGGAGATTGTCAGTAGTGGAATAAAATAGAGACGTTTGTTTTCACGCATCCGTACACATCCTATCCGTCAGAAGAAAGACTAAATCGATGTGATTCCTGAGGATTTTAAATAAACGTAATTGGACAAATTTTAGATCATTTCCCAGTCTCAGCGGCGCAATTTCCAGAAAAAGTTGTGTTTATTTGTAAGTAATTATCCACGTAGCCTACACTAGGAAAGGGAAGGTTAGCGCAGCGCGTTAGGAGTCCCTTGTAACAGCGAAGCCAGCATCGTCGGTCGCGTCGACCGTGAGCCAGCAATCGGCGTTAGCGAAAAATTTCGTAGCTTACCTTGCTGTCCTACTGACACCTCCGTGATAGGGAGGTGCTGCCCCGCAAATAGAATACGCAAAGAGGCGGACAGAATTTATCACTCGCGAGTGCAGTGCAAAAAAAAATAAACGCATGTCCACGAAGGGAATCATGACGAGTGGGCGAAGCACTGGGGATCGTTCTTACCGTAAATCACCCGTTGCATTGCCCACTCGGGCATGTAAATGAGTGCAAAGCATGTGTACAGTATATAGAACTCCCATCCAATCCAATCCGATACAATTCCATTTAATCCAATCGAATACAATTTATTTCAATCCAATCCAATCCAAATCTAATCCGATCCAATCCTATCCTATCCAATCAAATCCAGTCCAATCTAATCGCGCATTCGCAACACTGTGCACACGGGCGCCAAGCCCCGGACAAAGCGAGGACCTAAGGTGCTTTGCCCCTAAAACATGTGGTATTACGGCCATTACGTCACTGTGAGGCTGAACAGCATGGCGAACAAATGATAATGCTTGTTCGCAGCTTAAATGCAAGTTGAAGCATTCTTTTATTTTTATATCTGAAGTGCATTCTTCTTAGAGATTAAAAAAAACAAAATAAAGAAAGCGTATTTTGACCTGCATTACAATACACGTGTTCATGCAGAAATATAGGGCAAAAATATTAGCTGAATTTTATTTTGGCTAAACCCCTTACGCGCGAACTTAACAAGCAAAAATCATTTAGTTCATGTAGAAGCTTAAGCAATTCAGATCATTTTTATAAAAAATTCATTTAGCTGATCTTCAGACTCCTTGGCAAGTACCTGACAGAAATCCTGCTTTACCACGCGCTTAAGTAATGGGATCATCTGTCCATGATATCTACGCAAAACGGTTTAGGCTAAACTATGAGTCCGTCAGTCCATCAATGGCCTGAAAGGCTAGCAGGTACTTCGGACCAGCGGTTGCCCAGTCCCAGGGCCTAGTTTATTGGTTTGTAAGCGTACCGACTGGCATTGTTTCATTACGAACTAATAAATAAATGGTACGGTGCTGAAGGCCCGCACTTCACATTTTTCTGTTGATTTATTGGTGCTTACCTTTAGGACCTGTCCAGGACAATAGCTGTATCGTTCAGTGTACTCTTAGGTCGCCCATGCTAGTTGTAGTTACAGTCAGGATCAATTCAATTTGTGGCAATACCTGTGCATAAGCGGCGACTGCTCCGGGCTTGGGCTCTTTTTAGGAGCTGTTGCCTTGCCGAGAACAATAGCTTGCAGAGGGCATTGTCTTTGTTTGTCAAACATTTGGAGGACAACAGCTGCCCGTCTTGCGGATTGTTTTCTTATAAATGTTTTGTAAGTCAGCAAGAAACTACAACCGATTTTAAGCTGCCCTTAGCGTAGCTTAGCCTGTTTCTTTTGTTTGTGTGTATCGAACAATAGCAAACTAGCTGAAATTGACCGTAGGCTGGTAGAACTGAAGGAGCGTTCTTCAAAGTAAAAACAGTATTGAGGACAGCAGGTTACAGCCACAAACCCTGAATGCTAAATAAATACAAATATCAAAGGCACCCAAGCATATTAGTAGCAAATACAAAACGATCGCTACGATTACACTTCGCTCAGGGTTACTTCGTTTTTTTTTTCTATGAGTGGAACTTTCAAGAGTTTTATAGCGGGGTAGCTAATGTCCATGTTGCGACCACCGACGATGTGGACGGTCTGTCTACGTTCTATAGCAGAACGGTCCGTACTTTCGCCCACGGTGGCGTGGACGACTTACCTAGGCTCGTTCCCTGTTGTGTTGTTCCCGAGCTGTAAGCCAACGTTATTTATATACTGCGGAACGCACCTTAGCTAGTTGGAAATTCCTTCCAATTTTGTTTTTCCAGGCCAATGTTCATAATTGACGGGTTATTCCCTCGACATTGAACCTAGCGATGTTTCAGACAACGTCAGACTCACTGTACGTCGACATGCGTGTAATTGTTTGACGTTTTTGAGTGCCAAGGGTGCGACGCATTGAGTGGGTCCATGTTTAGTCAGCCAAATCCAAGGGACCACAGTAACCTCGGAAATGAACGCTATTCTCCCATTCCGCAGGCATTGTCTTCGATTCCTATGAACTCCCAAATTTCGTGCAGCTACTCTGCAACTCAATGACAACATTTTATTCGCTTTGCCTCTTTAGCCATTTCAGAGCCGGTGAGGTGTTACGGACGCTCACCCCCTGAAGGTGGCTTTCCTCCTGGATGGCGAGTTGAAGGCGTTTGCCATAAGAGGAGCGTAGGCCAGGTATACAACCTGGAATATCTCCCTTCGGAGCAGTTGACAGCATAGAAAATCACAAATTCGGAGTCGCTGCTAAACCTCATATGTGGTTACGTGGGAATCACAAAGATCAATCTCCGCAACAAATGCGGGTACAGGAAAAGAAGTAGCGAAGCCATTTCAATTCAATTGCCACAGGTGTCTTCTAGTGGAAGGTAGGACTCAAATTTCCAGTGACGACTCCTAGCCTGGACACAGTGCGGAGTGCATAGATCGTTGGCAGATCTTTGATGCGAGCAATAGGGATTACTGCACCACTCGCAGCCCGAAAGTTATCTTCATGGTTAGCCGTGGAGTGTTATTACGGGGACCCGACAGTGCATGTTCTATGTACTCACGAACACTGATGCCGTCACAGTGAGTGGAGGCAACTGGGCGCGCCTTGTACAAGCAGTGATCAGTAAAACCGACGTTGAGGCCAGTACGGTAAACAATTGCTTCGTCATGGTTTCCCAGGCCACACTGCATTCCGAAAGTGCAGGCGCGATAAAACAGATAAAGCGGCTAATAATTTTCCTATCTGTCTGGCTATATCGATAGTTGTAACTGCCGCGCCACGGTTTAGGCAAATGTCGAGCTATCAGGTCGAGAGAAAGGAATCGGGATGACGACGCTACACTGGTTTTGGGCATAGGAAGCTCTTTTGGCAGCCACTTCATTCCCAATCACCCCACAATGCCCAGGCCGCCGCGGTCGCACAACCTCGTGGAGCAAGCTGGCAGGCGGTGTATGCAGAGACTATTTCGTGGGCAAGTTCCCGCAGAAATGAGATTAGTTGCTGAGGTGGCGTCTGTGAATCCGTAAACATTACCCAGAAGCTTCTGCCATAGAATGTACTGCAAAGCAGCGCCCAAAGTAGCAAGTTCTGCGGCCGTCGACATTGTTTCGTGGCTTAACCTGGCCGCAATTGCGGTCGGCGTCGATAGAACCCATATTTTCAGCGTATATGATGTGGCCTAGACCGATGAATCGGTGTAAATATTCTTGTGGTTTGCGTAGCAGCTCCAAATGTGCTTTGGAGTAATGTACTATAGGGTTGGAATGCGGAAACCTGGATTTGCTGTTGATTCCCGGTGGTGTGTTGATAATTCTCGGGGGGAGTACATCCAGGGCGGGAGATGAAGCGGCGCAAGGTACTTCTGACAAAAGGATGGTAGAGAAATTTGTACCCTAAGGCGGAGCTAGAACTAGACGGGTTTCCAGGAGCCCTAGTTACGAGCCACAGATATGGCCGAAGCTGCTGCTCTTTGATCAGTACACTGTGTGAGAAGCACCCAGACTCTCGGAGATGAGAGGGTTGTCTTTGCAAGGCCAAGAGAGAACTGCAGGGCTCAAGCCTGCATATTTTCTAGCAACTTTGTGTTGGTCTTGGCAATGGGGACGAGTGCGTTTGTTGTTGTAATTGCAAAAAAAAAACAGCTGCAGAAGGCGAGCATGGTCAAGAACCCGGATTCATGAATGCTCAAAGAAATCGCCATGGATGAAAATATAATACAATCTAAAACATTACTCAACCCACCTTGCGCAAGCATGAAGATGTAAATCCGTATCATCTTACTCTGTCCTTCTGATTTCAGGACGTTTATAAATCTACGTAAACAGTAGTAGACGCTTCAAAAGTGCTACCAACGGGCGCTAACCGGAAAAAAATTCCCGCACTCCACGTAGTGAATCATGACGAGTGTGCGAAGCACTGGGGATCGTTCTTACCGTAAATTACCCGTAGTATTGCCCACCAGAGCATGTAAATGAATGACAACGCGTGTTTACAGTATTTACAATTCCAATTTTGTTCAATCCAATCCAATTCGATACAATTCAGTTTAATCCAATCCAATCCAATGGTCCTCGCGCATGCGCCACACTACGTACACGGACGCCAAGCCCCGGACAAAGCGAGGTGCTAAGATGCTTGGCCCCTAAAATTCCCAGTCAAACTAGATCTACTTTCGTGTTTTCAAGGCGAAAGTATAGCTATTATCAAACTTGTTTACGTCTGCATCGTTTGTGTCAATTTCTTGGCTATCGTGTCTTCATCATTTGCCGAGAAATACTCCGACTGGCAGTCGGGCCGCAATTCACGCGACAGCTTCCCCACAATAAAATTATCCGGGGGATGGTGATGGGCTGCGTCCACGAATGGCATCACGGCGTCAGGAAGACGAGCGGTCGCGTCGGCGGGACGAGCGAGCATGATGTGTTGAGCTGTGTCGCCTTGTCGCCGCGACAACGAGTTGCTCCAGTCGTTCGCACAGGTGATCGATATTGGAAGGCGCCGCAAACGCACATTCTTCGGCAGGAGCTGGCGTCGTGGGAGGGGCGGGTGATGTTGGCGTCGCGCACAAAGCAGCAATAGGTGAAGCTGTGCTGGCTACTTCCATTACCTTGTCGGCCAGGACGCGAGCGATGGGAGATCCATGGATGAAGCGGTTGCGAGGACCATTTGCACGTTCGCAGGCAGGCGCTGCAGAAAGAACTCGCGCAGGAATGCGCCGTCCATGGCTTGAGCATGTGATCCGAGGAGTTGGGTCATGCGCCGCAGGAGTTGGCTCGGTCTCCGGTGCTAAGATGCTTGGCCCCTAAAATTCTAAGTGCTAGGATGCTTGGCCCCTAAAATTCCCAGTCAAACTAGATCTACTTTTGTGTTTTCAAGGCGAAAGTATAGCTACAGTTGAACACGGATATATCGAACACGGATATATCGAATTATTGTCTATATCGAACAGTGCAAACATAGGGCTGTTGTGCGCGTGTATCGAACTCCTGATCACGGGCAAATTCGATATATCGAATTCCGCGCCGAAGGTGCCCCTGAAAGTTTGCTTCCTCTGATGGGGTGGAGTTGATGATAATGTTGATTCATCGCAGGAGCTGCCTGGCTTGGTGAGACAGATGCGGCGTTCGCAGCATTATATCGCTTCGATGGCCTTCAACAGCTGTTTTCACGCTGGCACGAGGGGCAGCTCAATGATAACTAGAACGCGGATAGTGGTTGGGGTGAAAGGACATAAAGGAGCAAAATAAATTGACCGGAGGCACTCTTTTTCTGTGATTGAGCTGTTTGGTGGCTCGTGCAGGGTGACCGATGCGGCGTTGTATGTTTGTTTTGTCCAAGGCATTCATTTCGGAGCAACGAAGGCTGGAATTCATCGGGTGCAGGCTGCTGAAAAGATGTTGGTTGAAAAGGCGTTCGGAATTCCTCGCAGCAGTTTTGAGGGCGATTCACGCATCAACGTTGACGTAAAGGCGAATGCAGCACAACCTGCCCCGGCTATTCCGGAGCGTGTCAGGTGCAAAGCGACTTCGTTGCACGCCTCCAGATGGGGGAGGTGTTCGATTCGGATACTGAAGATAACGGCACTCAGTGCCTGACAACGTTCCCAACCGCCTACTGCAGCCGAGGTTACGTCAGCGTTATTCGCCTCTGTTGTTGCACAGTGTACAGCGTTGATTTTCTCATTTCTGCGTGTTTGTAATCTTGAAGACAATTTGGCGAACTTTACGACGCAGACGAAAAAACAAGCGAAGCTCAAAGACATTTCAATGATAAGTAACGTGCGGTGGTCATCATGCTGTGGTTTGGATTTTCCGTGCTTTGAGGGTCAAAACGGTAAACTACCGTTTTCCACGACTTCACAAAACTCTCAGTGATGTGCGGAGTTGTCAGATAATCTTCAGATAGGTGTATTTTATATATCGAATTATCGATATATCGAATTATTTTGCGATCCCCTTGGAGTTCGATATATCCGTGTTCAAATGTATTATCAAACTTGTTTACGTCTACATCGTGTTTGCGTCTTTTTCTTGGCTATCGTGTCTTCGTCATTTGGCGCGAAATACTCCGACTGGCAGTCGGGCCGCACTTCACGCGACACCTTCCCCACAATAAAATTATCCGTAGCTGGCGAGTAGCAGTTCTACTCACATGCAGTAACGCTCGCCTGCCACGCCGCAAGCACCGGGCTAAGTCGTCCTCCCTTTCTGGAGGGGAGCCGAGCTTTAGGGCCATGGCAACATACTTGGATCCTGCTGTGAATACACCGGATCACACCCGCCCGAATCCAAGTTAGTGTTCATTTACGCAATTGCAGCATTCTAACGCGCCCTCGATTGTAACGCGCAAGTATGTTTAAGCAGGAACATTTCAAAAAATAATTTATGCCGATTCTATCGCGAAGACCTTAAAGACATGGCACTAGTACCTGGCAGAAGACATTTCATTTGGCGCATACACATGTGACAGCAAAAAAGCACTTGTGATCCATCATCATCATCAACAACATCGTTCTCACATGCTATTTACGCCCACTGCTGGGCAAAGGTATCTCCCCTTAATCTCCAATTATCCCGGTTTTGTGCCAACTTCGACCAATTTATCCCCTAAAACTTCTTCATCTCATCTGCTCATCAATCTTTCTGCCGCCCCCTGCCAAGCTTGCCTTCCCAAGAGATCCACTCTGTTACCCTTACTGACCAACGGTCATCTTCCCTTCGCATTACATACCCTACCCTCGTCCATTTCTTCGTAATTTTTACTAACATTTCCTTAACACGCGTTTGTTCCCTGAACCACTCCGCTCTCTTCTTGTCCCTTAATGTTACACCTATCATCTTCCGTTCCATTGCTCGCTGAGTCATCCTGAATTTAAGTTGGAACCCTCTTAGTGAGCCTACAAGGTCCTGCCCCGTAGGTGAGTACCAGTAAGATGCAGCGGTGATACACTTTCCCCTTCATTATCTGAGAATGCCTATGAAATCTACTCCACAGCATTCTTACCCTCCTAATTATCTCTGCCTCGTGATTGGGATCCGGGGTCACTACTTGGCCTAAGTAGATATATTCAGCTACCACATCCACTGCCTCGCCACCTACCTCAAACCGCTGTGCTTACCCGATGGTATTGATCGTTACTTTAGTTTTCTGCATATTAATTTTCAGGCCCACGTTTCTACTCTGTTTGTCCAGTGCTTATGGTGATAAACTTGCTTATCCACCTCCTGCTCGAAATAAAACTGTGGCGCACATTGAAGGTATTTGCCATTTTAAGTGCCTGACCTCCATAATTTCTGAATGTGACTTGCTCACTGCAGCGGCAGGAAAGTATCAGACAGCTCACTAATTGGTATGCCCATTGAGATATGGGTGCGCAAAAATTTGCGCATTTGATTTTGACGGATTGTTTTGGATTAGATGGAGTTGTATTTTGAGAGCAGTTTGTGTCCATTACCGTGATGCCGGCCGGTTTGAAGCCAGCTTTGGTTTTTAGCCCGATTGTAACGGGCACACAAATTTGAAGGCTACTTTTAACAAAAAATAGTGATCATTAGAGTCGTCCAAATGTGGCATGCATTTCTTTTGCAGCGAAAGTGAGTTTTTTTTCTGCTCAGTGGAGCATGTGGGTGTTCGGAATTATAGAGGACCAGTTTAATTTATTGCCAGTCAACGGCGAGGCGCAGTTTGGAAAGTTGAGCTACCAGCCGTGATCACGCGCTGGCTTTCGCGAAGAAATGTGTGATGCAAAACACACCGTTATTTTTTCCTTAACAGCACACCAACATAATGTGCGAATTGTATCGTTTAGTTATTTAAATTGAATTTTACAATGCTCTATATACCTATGCACACGGCTCAATTTAAGGAACAGCTGTCATTACGCGTGTTGAAAGCAGGCCGTGACCGTCGGTAATCGAAGCTAAATCTACACCAAGTTGAAATGATTCATTTTGTTCAACAATTTCAGAGTGCTTGACATGCTTTGGCAAGAATTCGTGCTGCGAAAAAAAGAACAGCTGAATGGGAATCCCGCTATCTGGCGGCAGCTTCGATGGAACAACATGTTTTTCTCTCAGGTTAGGGAAACAAAGAGCTTTTGTTTCATATTTCAGCCACTATATCATAATAAATTCACAAAACATGTAGCGATACCTCGGACATCTCAACCACTGAATATTTCTAGTGCCATTGTTATGGAGCAATAGGGAAATGCTTCGTAAACAGAACCACGCAGTAACAATTGTACGTGAGTATACCTTTATTGTGAGCGAGTACAAGTTGTGAAAGAGTCAGTGCCTCTGTATTTGCACGATGAAACTCTCAAGTTTGAGGGACGGCTTGGTGCTTCACAAAGGTTGCGGCGTTTTGTAACAACTCATTTTAACGAACGTAATCTTCTTCATAGGGAACTCTTGCCTGATAACAAACTCTAACTGAAAAATATTCATTGCTTCTTGATACATTCTTGTTATCATCGAGGGTGAAAATAAATACCTATGAACCTTCCTTTCCCAAGTAACTTGCGCTTCGCTGATAAGATCACCTCACTCTCCCAGATATCGTGGAATCTCGCTGGTTCATAAATACTGGCATCAGGAGCAACCTACCTCTGAAAATGCGTTTTGCCTTCTGTGAACAGTTATCGCACATTTCATAAAACACAGAACTGTCCGGATGCTCTTCTTAGAAAATTTCGCTCAGAAACGTCTGGTCCAATCATTAGCCTACAGTTCAAATCAATTTGGTACCGCCCTCGCTACACGATATCCCACATGATCACCCAGGTTACCACAAGGACGATAATGGTTGCCGCCGCTGCACCCCATAGCGTATTCGCACGATTGCAATGCGCAACTTTTTTAACAGCGGATCTGTTTAACCCGGCGGTAAGCTGTCCAACGAGAACAGAAAACCTCCAATTGGGAAGAAGAAAAAAAACGCTTTCCCTGGTAGAAATCGAACATGGGGCCCCCTCGTTATGAAATCGGTGACTATCCAATTGGCCTGTCATTTCTGGCTTTACTCCATTGAAAACTGCACTTATTACAGGGCTCCCCCCAAGAGAGCAGCTGGTGCGATGCTCTGATGAATCGAGCGTACATGACGATCGCCGTGGTGTGCAGACACAGCGGGAGGACTCGTTGGGTTGATGTCGGCGGCGGTGACGAATGCGGGCTTCACGCGCTCTAGGGCTATGGTGTCGTGAGAGCCATTGATGTCGATGACGTATGTCGAAGAGTGTCCTTATACCACAGGAAAAGGGCCAACGTAGTGTGGTTGCAAAGGACGGCGCATGGGTCCGTACCGCACAAACACATGTGTTGCCTGTTCAAGGTCCGGAAGCACATCAGGTCCTCTGGGTTTTCGTTCACGTGTAGGCTGCGGTCGAAGGTCAGCGAGGATCTATCGCAGAGATTTCAGGTAGTCCGCGGCGGAAGGTGACTGAGACGGTACCTCGAACAGGTCGGCTGGTAGCTGAAGCTGGATTCCATAAACGAGTTTAGCCGAAGAACAGGTCAGGTCAGTCATGAAGGCGTGCGTATGCCCAGAAGTGTGAGGAGCAAGCGCTGGATGCACTGTGTTAGGCAATCGTGTGCTGTGAGCGCATCCTTAAGTTGCCGGTGAAAGCGCTCGACGAGTCCACTTGTTTGTTGCCGGTACGCTGCCGTACGCAAAACGAGTCGTGCCGAGTAGGTGAACGAGCTCGCCGAACAAAGTAGACTCAAACTGCCATCCGCGGTCCGTGACGATGAATGATGGGCATTCGAAGCGCGCTACCCACGTCGACACGAATGCTGACGCTACCGTGGGCGTGGAGATGTCGGGTAGCGGTGTAGCTTCAGGCTGGCGAGTGAATCGGTCCACACAAGTCAGCAGGTAGCGGTACCCTTGGCATGCGGGCAAGGGACCGACGAGGTCGATGTGCACGACGGCAAAGCGTTCATCAGGTTGCAGGACCGTGTTCGACGGCGGAACTGGGTACCGGTGAACCTTTCAACGCTGGCATGGTGCACAGGCGCGGACCCAGTCGCGAACATCAGCGTTCATGCGAGGCCAGACAAAACGAGCCGCGATGAGTTTCTGCATGGCACGAATCCCAGGGTGGGCCAGGTTGTGAAGGGCGTCAAAGAGCTCGCGACGGCTGGTTTTGGGTACGAGCGATCGTGGCTTTCCGGTCGACAAGTCGCATCTGCTGTCCGTCAAGTGTCACGTCTTCGAGCTGCACCGCAGTGGGGGATGTGCGAAGACGCAGCAGCTCCGTGCTGCGTGTTTAGTCAGTGTTCAGTCAGCATGTTTAGTCAGTGCGAACTCTGTGAAAAAAATTCATGTTAACTCTTCAAATTCTGACAATTGAACTCTCTAGGGTTAGATACCGAGAAAGATGGAGTGAAAGCTCGTTAATTCGAACTTCAATAATTCGAATATATGGATAATTTGATATGTATTATTTTGCCCAGCAAAGGCTCCATAGAAGCCAGTGTATTAAGGAGCCCGTTAATTAGACGCCAAACAGGTTCACCCACGTATAAGGCGAATTGCGCACCACAATGCCGCCGCTTGACGCTTGGAACCCTGCCAGAGAAAAACACGATTTGTGCTTACACACAAGGCTGCGTAGAGCGGAAAAGGCTAAATAGGGTAAAACCAATCTATATTCCACATGAGGGAAGTTTTGGAATACGCATTTATTGCGAACTACGTTGATAAGGACGCAGTGGGTCGCTGACAGACGAGGACATCATATCTGAGGTAAGAAGCGCAAAACCGTGTCGCTGCCAACGATGGCAAAGAGGAAAAACATTGGCCGCGTACCTATTCCTTTCTTAGCAAATGTCGACAAAAACCGATAGTCTTGTCGACATTTGCGAAGTAAATGCCTCCCTTCGCTTTCCCGCTCCCCTCTCATGCTATTCCTCTTCCGTCGCCCTCCTCCAAAGGTAAGCACGCTAAAGGTTTGCCTAAGTCAATTTAAATTTACCGCGTTCCACTGATCTAAGCAGGGTGCCTCGATGCCAGAGCTTCCGTACGGCAGAGACGCGCGTGAATCGAGGCGCCCAACTTCAACGTTTATAGAACCACGTTGCACTACTCCAGAACGTGGAACTTATCTAGTGGAACCTTTTGCAATTGTTGCCACTTGATTTCTTTAATGCCTCCCAAAGCTATAGTTGCGCGGCCCACAGCAGGTGACGAAGTGATTTTTTTTCTGTAATGGGTGTAGTATTTCATTTTGAAAAATGAAGCATCTGTGAATTTTTTTTGAAAGAAACACTGTAAATATCACTTGTGTATTAATCTTCTGTATTATATTTGCGTAATGTCTTGTTCTTGTTCAACAATACAGACAAATATGAACACTGGGCCGCACTTAGACGTTTAGATTTGGCAGTGAGTATATACAGGGTGTTTCATGGAAGACTTTAGTAATTTTTAATAAGTGGCTTTTGGATGTAAAATTGTTTTTCTTGTGCCAAGAAATAAGGGGCCGTGGCTGCCGCTATAAAACGGGTCCAAGTGCTATAGGGGAGAGTTATTATAAAAATTTCACCATCATCCCGAAGGGGAACCGTGAGTAGTATGCGAAGCAGCCATGGGGTCGACTCAAGTTCCCATTAGTTTTCTGTTCGATCGCGGCGTTGCGGGAGGAGAATGAGGGGAGCGGAACGCGCGCGCGCGTCATTTATACCGCGGAGCTACAGTGGCGCCCCCAGCGGAGTATGCAGCGACTACCGTCGCGTCTCGAACCCTAAGCTGCTTCGCATTATCGCGCGCGGAGCCGCAGGTGTTGCCATTCGTTGCGCGATCCCGGATAGGAGAGGAGCTTCGGAGGGGAGAGGAGGAATGCCGAAGAGGAGAGGAGCGTCGGAGAGGAGAGGAAGAATGTTTCGCATACTACTCAGGGTTCCCCTACGGGAAGATGACGACGATGTTTGTACGCGAAGCTATCTCGTGGTGGATTCTTTGGTTCGCCAGTCCCTATAGGGCATCCTGCCACAAACATCATCAGCGGTGCCTGGCCAGGCATGCGCAGTGGGGGTGTGGACGCCGCGCCACGGCGCCCATACAACGGCGGAGGGAACGTGCTCGACCATAAGCTGCTTCGCCTTTAATTATAATTCCCTAACTGTTTAAATATATTATAGTCATGTCTTCGTTGTAATAAGGACATTGTGGATGAACATAAATACATCCGGGGTCGTTTATTACACTTCCGAAACTGTAATTGCGTGCAGAGCCACAGCGCTCAGAATCTCAGGTATACAGATACGCAAAACGGATTCCGGGCGGCATTTGAGCGCTGCAAAGCCACGCCCACACGCTCATATCACTCGGAGATGTACACGTCACACGCACGCCGCACTTTTGCTCAGAAAGAGGCAAGCGGCATCGGGTGCATCACCCGCTGGAAGCTCCTCGCCCACCCAAATATGACTAGTCATCCCGATTGCCGAGTGCGCCCGCCACCTGCCGCCGTTTGCGTGCGGCGACCACGGTTTATGCACAAATAACGTAAAAGGAAATAAAATTTAAAGAAACTAAAGACTTTGTAATCCACAAAACCGCCTATCAAGTGCCTTTTGCCTGTTCAGGTGCCCCTTGCCTCTGTTCGAGCCGCAGATAAAGCGCGGCGAGCGTGGGATGCGTGGGAGATGCACAGATGCGACTTCCATTAGCTTGTGGGCGCGGCGATGGCGCGGCTTTGCTGCTCTCAGATGCCGCCCGCAGCCCTTTGCGCGCATCTGGGAGCTGATCTTCTGAGCGCTGTACAATCGGAATCAATTTGGAGTTGATCGCTCGGGGGGCAAACAACGCAGCAGCACCGTGTTAAAGTTGAATTAAGGTGGTATCATGACATAGACAACCAGAGGAAGAAGGCACTGCTACCTGTATCTCCGCAGTTCTGGAAACGGCCCCGGTGTAGTTTGGAAGGCCGGCTAATCGATGCTACCGTGATCACCTTCAAATTGATCCCTACTCTACCTCTGCACGAAAATTAAAATATAGGAAATTTAAAAATTGCTACCGGATGGACTCATCATCCTCTACAATTTCCTCATTACATCTAAACACCTAACTTAAAATAATTAAAAGGTAATGAATAAAGTCTAGTACATATTCCCCTAAATAGCAGTTGGAGCCGAATTTATAGCACCCGCCACGGCCCCTGATCACTTAGTGCATGAAAAACAATTCAACTTCAAAAATCCCACTTTTTAGAATTACTTAGTCTCCCTGAAACACCCTGTGTACATACGCATGTATTTAACCGATTTTTATTTACTAACCTTACTTATATGTTGTCGCTCTGTATACCTTATATCCCTCATTTACCCAGTGCCTCAACCGAAAAGCCACGCGCTGTTGGTGAGCACTTCAAATAAATGAATATAATAGTGCGTGTTTGGACACCCTAACAACCGTGAATGTAGCCGCCTTCTTCAATAAAATAAACATTACTTAAAACAGAAAAAATCATCTAACAACGACGCTTTTTCACATAGGTATGATAATTTATCAATATTTTTGGGAACTTTTTTTGCGCTGCGAAACAGGAGCTTCAGTGGTAAAACGTGCAGAAAAAGTAAATACGAAAAAATACACCATTGCGCTTTATTCAAAATTTACACGTCAGAAAAACTTTCGAAACTTGGTAAAAATTAACTTCCGGCAATGCCTTCAGTAATTACCAGAAAATAACGCACGAACCAAGAGTGGAAAGTTGCGCTGATCTACACATAAATTTAACAGAAAACAGCGCATTAGTCGGAACACGAGAAAAACTTGACAAACACTTGCGCAAGTGTCTGTTATGCGCTCTGATGCGCTCTGGCTTTCTTTGGAACCCTGGAGAGATCCATGCAGATGAATTGAACGCCTGCCACGAATGAAAGATTTTCTGCCTTTTCCTTGAAACTGCCTTTCAACGTTCTGTTGACCTTTCACTGTAACTGTAAATGGACCTTTTACTGTAACAGACAACACAATCTGGACAGTCTCCCGCTTTGCCCAAGACTACATGACCCAGCGTTATCAACTGCTTAGGTGGCTGCGAAAGGCGCGCATCGCAGCGAGCTGAGGTAGCGGCGAGATAACGCATCCGCGCCTGCTGACGCTGTTATTATAGAGTTTCTTAGTAACTATGGCTGTGACTACACGGTGACGTCCGGACACGGTGTACCATGTATATGCATTACGTCAACGCGACCTGCACTGCGCTCAGTGCGCTTTAAAACAATCAAATATTGGGACTAACACGCTGCAGCTACACATGAGATATAAGGCGCGCGATGGTGGTGGGCTCCAGATGAATTACGAATTACAACGACCTGTAGATCATTACCGTTCTGCGAAATCTCAACACGCGAGCGTTGTTGCTTCTCGCCTCCATCTGAACAGCGGCCACCGCGACCGGGATAGCACCGGCATCTTCGCAACGCTTTTGTCGCGGCCACGCAGTAACGGGTATCTGGATAGTATATTCGCTTAGGCTGACTGGCTGTGAACGGGTAGTTGTTGCTAAGGGATTCATCACGACTTATTGCTTTTAGTTTTTTTTTATATTGCTGACGCTTTCATCACCGTTGTGTAGAAACTATAGTCAAACTTTGTTGTTCTGTCTTTCGCTGCTCGCCACCCTAAAACTCACGGCGGTCTTACACTGAGCAAGGGGCACGCATTTCCCGTCGCTTCTGTACGTGCCTTAGCCACACTGTATTCGCTGCTCCCCGGCGTGGGGCGAGCATGCTGCATACATATTTTATGAAGTATTTCCAGATACGGGCAAGGCCCAGGATTGTGCTACCAAATTGATCAAGAATTTTAGAGTAGCACTCTGAGGTGTTCCGTGCGGGCAACTGTCATTCCTTAGTTATATGAGCTCCGTAAAATGATCTCGCAATTCTAAAAGAAAGGAGCCAAGAGTGTGCAGGAAATACAATGCGTTATTGGGTACGTCTGTGTATGTGCGTGGGTACGCGCGTCTGTGCGTTCGCGTGCTTGCTAGTGTGTGCTTGCGTGTGTGTCTGTGTCTGTGAACCCCCTACAATGTAGGCGAATTGATTAAATTCAGAAGCCGGCTGTGTGAGCGCGGGAATTGTAACGTATGGCACCGGAATCTAGATGCGCCATCGTAGCATAATCAGTTACATACCCGACCTGTCCATTAGGTGTTCCCAGAATCACATGAGTTTCCTACGGTTAGCTCTAAAACTGGTGCGGCTGCACGGAGCCTGTCAGGTAGCAGCCCAAATATACTTACTGGGGGCGGAGGTATCAAAATTGTCCAAAGAATCTGAATGATTATTGTCAATGCATCTCGCCATCCCAAGTACGTTTGAAATGCGGAGGATAAGCCACAAAAAACACACCCAAGAGCTTTGCATGGTGTGCATACACAGAATAAGAAGCAATGTGTGGTCTCTAGAAAAGAAAAAAAAAGCAAGTGCACACATTTTACTTGAAAGAACAAACGTCTCTCTGACCAGGACATGCCTGGCATCCAAAATCTCTCGATTAACATGCAGCGTAAATTACACATCCTTGTATTGGACAAGAATGAGATTGAAGTACACGTGAACAGAAGAGAAACACGAAGATATAATGAGGAACACCTCCTTTAGGCCTATTCTAATAGCAGTGCGGAGACTACGATGGCAGTATTCAATGTAGCTGTATAAGGGCAGAACATATGTTGAGTTAGCCCATGCCATGGCGCAAACATGATGGAGGGGCCCAAATCAAACAAGTCACCGTCATGGCATGCCGGGGGTTGGTCCGTCGTCTGTAACAAAAATGCGCCAAGCATGCTCCGATGGAATATGTATAAGTGAAAGTGAACCAAGTACCCGGTAGATAGCATTTTAACAAATACCAATCACTGAAATCTTTATTTCAACATTGACAGCAGTAGTTCGTGATGTTGGGGGGGGGGTAAAATCATACAGCCATTGATCTGCTTGACGAGGAAAGGCCCGCGTAAACAAGGCAAGTGCTGTTCGTAGCGAACGGAATATACATATAAATATATACGAGTTACAGCAGAGTAGTGGTTTGGGCGAGTTGGTACATAATAATGTGTCGATGAGCAGCACAAGGCCAGGGACAAGAACACAAAAGACACATAGTGCGCTGTGTGTCTTTGGTGTTTTTGTCTCTCGTCTTATGCTGCGCTTCGGCACGTCGATACAAGTTACAATTACATACAAGTTACACTTTCGTATAAAAATACATATGCGCAGATACAAGAAAACACATTGGAACATTCGTGACCTATTGGTACACAAACTGAACAGTCTGTAAAAATAAATAAAAGATGTACGTGCGTGGACTGACAAAAATAAAATATTAAAAAATAATAAGAGAAGGCGAACACCGGTGAACGTTCATGGACGACCAATCGTTTATCCGTGCTTTAAAGGGATCACAATGAGCGACGAACCCTAAACGTAATAAAAAACGATTCCCGCGCCTTCCCGCGAGGGGAACACCAGTAAATGCAGAGCATTGGGGCCTCAGTACTGGTTGAAGGCAGTGTTGCTTCCATCGCTTCTTCCGTGATGCTGGAGGAGCAGACACGAGTAAACGTGGGAACGAGCGTCAACCAAGGAAGGAAGGAGCAACGCAGTGACTAAGGACGAGCGACCGCTACCGCTTTATATTTGCAGCGCGACAGTAGAGGGAGAACAGTACGGGGGGGAGGAGAGCGCGCATTCGCAAGCAGCGTGCCCCCTTTTACGCCCCACCGCGCTGCTATCACGCACCTGTTAGGCCGAGACCGCGACGGAGCGAACTGGCTGACTACGACGCATGCGCGCGCCAGCTGCTGTTGAGAGAGAGGAGGGAAGGAGGAGAGGCGCACCTGCAGCGGACGCGGAGCTGTGGACGCCGTCCGACGCAGGAAGAGGCGAGGCTAAGAAATGCTCTGCATTTAAAATTGGCTCCTAATCCACGCTGTTAAGGTGGTTGGAAAGCAAAGCTTTAAACCAAACTCACAACAATTGCCCATTCCACATCACTTGAATGCACACACGTGGCTCTACGAAGAGTGAAACCACAGATTCTGCCAGCCGTTACTTCGAATTCACGGAGGCGACGTCCCGAACGCCGCGGCGTCGGCCAGGGCCGAGCTAGAGCGGTGGAAGCTCCCGCGGTCGTAGCCCGGCCTTGCGTCGCGAGAAAGAAAACGGAGATGAGTATCTTTGGAAGGGTGAGACAGCGGAACCTAGACATCCTGATGTGCCAGCTCGGGGCTACACCACCGCGTGACACAAGCGTAGACACCGAAACAATATGGCTTATGAGCTTAGTGATTCCCATTTATACCAATTTAAACTAGTTAGTTTAGTAAGTTTGAGAAATGCGAAAAAACGGAGGGAAATTTTTTAATGGCTATTTATCAGGACCAGTATGAACCGCCTTTTGTATACCTTTTAAACACAACCGAATTGATATTCACCAATTTAGAAAATGGACTTCCATTCGTGCCCAGCAGTGCGCAAAAGGTAGCGTTTCTCTAGCGGCCAGGTGTGTGCATGTGGTCATTTTGTTTTTCCCGCCCTTCAAACCAATTCTTGAGGTATCTTTGCCGTACTACCACTTAATTTCGTCGGGTCCGGGCAACCCAGGAGGTGCTGTCGAACAAGTTAATCAAGGCGTGCGAAGGAAGCGCGCATTGTAGGCGAAGCTGTGCCATAACAGGCCCAAAACAACCATTGCTAAAGCAGACGACAAACCGTACCGCCGACGCGCCCGCCGGCAGGCAGGAACCTCGCCGCGGGGAACGCTGGGTAAATTCACCGCACCATCTACAGTGTGCTCCGTGAGTGAAATCCTCGGCCTCCCGCTCGCGCCCCCGCCGCGTTGGGAGTTTATTTTCCGGCACGCCGCGAAGGAACCGCTGGGTGTTTGAGGTAGAAAATTTGCTTGAGAACAACGGATATAAAAACAAAGTCAAAATAAGGAAAGACCGCGCAAGCAGGAATGTAAAAGAAAATGGAGGATAAATAAACAGGAAAAAGTTAAAAAACCGCATTTCCTTTTTTCAAAGACTAATCTAAACTTCCGAGCGTGGCTTTCTTACCTCTACGCTTTATCAATGTATCCTACAGCAGACTGCGCAATTCTTTGTCTTGGGGAATGAAAATGTGACGGTGTGAATGGTAAGTGGGGTGGAAATTTTGGAAGGGCACATTTAAACTGCAGAAAAATTGAGCTTCACACCGACAGTAAAGATAACTCATTGGTCTGGCTGAAGAACTTTCCTTAACTTCAATATACGGATACTGATATTTTTACTATAATATCGTTAATTATTGAGGTTAACATTCTATGCGTCGGAACAGTTACCTCTGTTTACCCCTTTAAGCGATTTCGCTCTGGAATGGATTGTAGTAATAAAGACGTTACATTTTAAGAATTATAGAAAGGCACCCTGACATTTAGGTGGATTGCTACGAAAGTGAAAAAAATACAATGTTGTGGTACACCAGCTTCAAATTAGCTCACGAGTCGGCGAGTTTACACATTACTCCGCTAAGGTACGCGTGTGCAGACGCTAGTGGCTGTGTAAGCTCAGTCTCCGTTCGAACGATTGTTGAAGCTGAAGCTAAAAAACCTGTCTCCGTAATCTGAACAAACGGCTCTTGAAATGTCTATTGCTTATACCACGCGAAGGAGTGAGAGAGAGGGGAGGGAAAAAGGAGGGGAGGAAGAGAAGCAGGAATGATCACACTGCAATGCATACCTACTTGCTATCACAGCGGTGGTGGCACCCGCATGAGTGACGGCAATCTTTTTTTCACTCTCCCGCGCGCACGCCGCATGAGCCCAAAAGTTCGGCGATCCGCGCACATAGCAAGACCACAGTGTGGACGCGGTCAGTGGTAGAGCCTAGTAATATTTCCTCCTGATTACAAAAGGGGGAGCCACGAACAAGGGTGGGAAATTCGATTGGGGGCGCTGTCAGGCTGCGGAACTTTCAGAAAGCCTAGCGCTAAAACTATGGGCGTCAGAAGAATTCTACCGGCATGTATGCAATCAGAAGAGTCACAAGAAGGGAATGGTGGGAACAGAATTTCGATATTTGGAGATTTTTTTCAATGCCTTCGTGCAGAAACACGGGCAACCCGAAAACCTATGTTTTTGCTCATATTCCTCACTCGTTTGTAAAAAATCAAGGACCTAGATGAAAAATCTGTCCGCAACATTCCCCCAGTTTTTGACAGCGCGAAAAGGTGATACTAACCGTATGAGGCTATGCCAAATATTAGGCGTGCTATGGCTTCTGAAAGTGTCCGTGTATTGTCTACAGGAGGACCGGCACTGCTGAACCCTCTTAAGGCCGAGGCTTGTCCGGCGTCGGTTGTCCGTGCTCACGCCACAGCAGCGTGTAAATCGAAACATCTGTGAACAAAGGTTCACACAAGGTTAACAAGAACAAAATAAAAGGTTCCCAAAAGGTTAGAGAGAGAGGGGGGGAGAGAGACACGCACAGCACCCTGTAAATCGAAACATCTGCTGAACAAAAGGTTCCCAAAAGGTTAGCAAGAACCAAATAAAAGGTTCACAAAAGGTTAGAGAGAGAGAGAGAGAGAGAGAGAGTTCCTGAAGAGCGATGCTGCGCATGCGCGAGCAGCATTGGATTGGAATTGGATTTGAATTTGAATTGGGATCGAAATGGATTGTATTGGATTGGATTGATTAAATTGAATTGCATTCGAATTGCATTGCATTGGATTGAAAATCGTTTTAGCAGCAGTAAGCACTCTCACTGGTGATTTACTGTAAGAAGTAAGAACGATCCCCAGTGCTTCGCCCGCTCGTCATGATTCACTTCGCGAAGATGCGTCAATTTTTATTTATTTATTTATTTTTTTGCTTAAGCCAATGAAGCAAACTCAAGCTTATACCGCACGGCGGCTAAGAACTGCTTTCGTTCAGTAACACAGCGTTGTGCTTATCGACGATTTTTTTTATATTTATAGGCGTTAACGTTGCAATGCCCTTTCACCAAAACCTCAGCGTCGGCGTCGTTCTGCGCGACTACTATTCCGCAAAAAATACCATTGATGTAATGCCAAAACACCCAACCTCACTTCTAATCTCATTGGCTGTGGAGAAAGCTATGCCCCTGCCTAACGTCCCGTTGATCGCTAGGTACCATGTGCCGCGGTAATGCAATGGCCTGATATCTTAAATAGCTGCAAAAGAGTTGTGCGTCACCCTGACGTCATTGTTCTGGGTGTGACGGCCCGAAGTAGACCGACGGGTACCCCTAACGCCCTGATGACTTCTTAAAAAAGTACCCGCCACTTGGGGTAGAGCGAGTTTGACGCCGCTTGACATGTCCCCAGGATAAGCATTGAGGCAACTTGACAATAACTCTGAATATGTGCTCAGGTAGAATAGCCACTGGAAACAGCTATTGTCCGAAGCTTACCCCGGATTTACCAATTTCCTTCTGCGGCCGCGTGTACATAACCGCCGAAAATATTCACTAATACACTCTAGGTCATTCATTGGTCGATAAGGCAATAACAGCTTGTAACACGTCTTAAGTGTCTGTACGTTTTTCGGCACATCGGACCGATAATCACTACCACAGTGCCAACCTGAAAATGAAAATATGTCTACCCAGTGGCGTAAGTGAGATTTTGCTGCGGGAGGGGGGGCTCACATAAAAAATCACAAAATAATAATAATACAAACAAAAATTTGAAAACGTGAAAATTAAAAACACGCTTTCAGGTTATAGTAGCCGCCCTCTACATAACCCTCCGGGTGTTATCTTTATTGTTTTGTTCGGCAGGGGTTTTGAAATTGCCTTGCTGCGATGGCGGCAAACGTCCAAGTTGTGTAGCCTCAGCGCATTGCAACGCATTTCATAGAGAAATAGTACCGCCTAGATTTTGTAGTTGAACGAGACAAAAGACTCCTCGGAACCAATCTGACAGTCGTTTACTTTGCGTAATACGCTGTCTTTTGTAAAGTTCTCACGTGCTTGGTCGCGAAACCGAGCCACCATTGAACAAGACATTTGTTCAACGGAAACAAAACAATGGAATGACGGCTTTCACAGGCGAACATAATCTGTCATAGTTCTGACTGGCAGTTTACAATGCACCCAGCAGAAGATCATAAGGAATTCCCTCCCTTTGCTGCAAGATAGTATAAGAGATCAAGACAAAAATGCCTACTCTGTTCCACGTGGTTTTTCTGCGCCCACAAGTTCGGGGTGGTCCACTTATGCTTTCCCTCTGCTTTCCAACACTTCCAACAGATTTTTCTTGTAAGCAGCTGCCTTTTCCGCCTTAGAAGCCGATTTTTTGCCTTTAGGCCCTGCCGCAACCACACAGAGAAAAATTTCTTTTTGCCCTTGCAGTTTAGCCATGTTACCACGGCATTCGTTGGCGCTGTTGCGACCTCCCTGGTAGTGGTTCCTTGGTCAGGTCATGTGGTCCGGTGTTGCGGATCTGGTAGCGTGTCCAGTGATGGCGCACGTTGGTCCTGTGTTGGGGCAAACATTTTGGCGGAATACAGCGAAAAAAGAGACGTTAAGTACAACAATTTACATTGTTTCAGGCTGAGTGAGCAGGGCAGGGTGCGCTCTCGCGCGCGAGAGATCAAATAAGGAATTTGGGACTTTCCCCTTTCCTCTTTTCGTCCGCCGTGTTCAGAAACGCACCAACTACAAAAATCCTTGCCGCCTAAACTCACGCCCACACACTCACAGACAAAGGGCGGGTTTCCGTCTGACACAGGTGGACATCACGTTGGCTATGGAGAGGCGAACTGCCTAAAGTCGAAACCCTTTGGACCACCGAGGCTGGAGCGTGAGGAGGACGCCTGGGACCCCCTGTGGTAATTCAGCGTTTGGCGGCTCTTTGAAGAGCGCGTCTCGGACGCGCCGCAAAGGTTCCCACGATGAGCGGCACGCTGCCGGAAAACCCAGGAACACTCACCATTGAATGGAGGCACCACGCAACGCCTTTGTGACCACTCTCGGTAAACGTTATTGGTCGTTAAATGAACAGAAGACCGATTTTTGTGGAGTGCACGTCGTCTACCTCATGTGAAATACAGTGTTTTAATTACTGGGATAACCGAAAGGAATTCCTAAATAAACAGGCGGAAATAATTTTATTTTGCACTGAAATTTCTGAAGATTAAAAAGTGGCCATCTCTAAACGTGACGCCACGTTACGTGTCAACACAGCTCCGCCGATTTCAACGCGTGAGTCAAAATCCGCATAAATAAATATGAAAGGTTGCCCATTATTGTTTCTTAATCCGGGGAACAGTGATTAAATAAATGTTTTAATCTCAGGCGCAGTTAAAGTATGTTGCCACATGTCTTACGGTCATGGTGGCCAGCATACATTCTGACAGAACACGTATGGATGGTAGACCACAAAAATTCTGATTTCGAACGTTCTAGGGCGCTATCACCAAAACCGTTCCGGCTTCAGCTATAGGTATTTTAACTGACGCCTTTTAATAAGTTATAAGAAAAATATACGCAAAAAAAGGCGGTTTTCTGTCTCTTTAAGGCATCCTTCTCAGGTGGGCGCTTGGGTGGCCATGAAGTCGCCGCTAGCGGCTTGTGTCCAGCAGCAGCATGGCTCGCCCCCGCGTCATTGTGTCGTTTCCCGTCGATGTGGGTGGGCACCAGGACGACAAAGTCTTGGTGGTCAAATCCGAGAAACCGAAGACGGGTTTCGCGACACCTTACGTGGATCACGATACTGGGTATTTCAAGCGCCTGGGTTTCCACAAAAATCGGTGGACTCCGAAGAACGGGAATACAGCCGTTTATTGCGAATGGAGAGGTCAAAATTCGACGTGTCTACTCGCAGTACACTCCTATGTGCAGGATGGGGGCTGCTTTAAGTAGGCTCGAAACAGAAGAAAAAAAATTACGCATCTCCACTGAAGTAAATCATGACGAGTGGGCGAAGCACTGGGGATCATTCTTACCGTATAATCACCCGTGTCATTGCCCACTCGCGCATGTAAATGAGTGACAAGACGTGTGTACAGTATATGCTACGCCATGCAATTCCAATCCTGTACAAATAATTAATCCAATCCAATCCAACCAGTTTTCATCAAATCCAATCAAATGCAATGCTCCTCGGGCATGCGCAACACTGTGCACACTATCTAAAGCTCCGGACAAAGCGAGGCTGTGACGAGATGCCAAGTCAATCCCCCGTGCGCGGGTTGTCCCACGAGGTCATGCGCGCTGATGATGAGAAGGCAGCGCGAGTGCGAAAGGGGGACGGAACGGCGACATCGGCTCGAGCTCGGGGTCGCGCTTGGAATCGCGAAGAAACCCATTAACGGCGCCCGTGCTACCGCGCCGGGACGTCGACAGCTCTTGCCGTGGGGCTACGGGGCCATCGCCACAGCGCCGGATACCCGTGTCTGTCGCTGCGCCGGGCATCCGCGCCTTGCGCCGGGTCGCCTGGTCGTCGGGCCAACCAGGAGGGGGCCGCAACCTCTTCGGGCAGACCACCCATTGGATCCACCCCCATTACCTGTGCCTGCTGCCGCTTCTACCGTGCCTGGCGCCACTGGACCTCATCGGACGCTGCGCAGCAACGTGAGCACGTTCGGATGGCATTAGGCGCTGACGCCGCACCGACTGAAGGTTACTGGACTAGCGCGACCAGGACTGACAAGGACTGCTGTCCTCTTTCCTTTCTCCTAGTCTTATTATTTGGTTTTTTTTTTTTCGTTCCGCGCACCGCAGTGTCTCACGTTCCGACAATACAACCACCGCATTCTTCATCCATGCCATGTCTCCGACCCTTATGACTTCTGGCACGTGTCTCGGCTAACCCAAACTTCATCACTTCGGGTTAGCCGAGACTTCGGGTTAGCCTATGATGTCATACCAGCCAGCTCTGCAATTGGCGGAGGGAGGCCTGAAAAAACAAACGCAAAGTAGGCAGAACTTATCATCTTGCCCAACGAACTATTTGCGCTTAAATTTAGGGCACATTCTTTTTATATCAGTAAGAATGGTGGGACAAACAGTGGAAGTAACGAAAGTAAACGTAAACATAGAAGTGTGGATGCGTACTACTGTTGGAACTGTGCGCACTATGTTGTTTTAACTGTACTGCACTGCGGCACTGCGGCATGGCACTGCGGTCTCAGACAACTCTGGCCGATTAGTGCAAGTGATAAGGACCGCCTTCATACTTTCGGCGATATCCTTGACCATTTCCGCCAGGATCCGGGCAATTTTTCCACCACCGCATCCATCGCTCAGTCGAAGGCATGCAGTCCTTCTCAGGCAGCTCCAAACACTATCATTCCCCACTCCACATCTCATGTCCATCATACATCCTGGCGAATATAAGGACGCTTGCCCCTTTTGTTCTGTGGAACGAGCTTCACTTCACCACATCATTTGGTCATGTCCATTAATATCCCGCATCACGTAGAAGAAATCATCCCATCCTTCATAACATATCATCCTTCAACAGAGTGGAGGCTGCCATCTCTAGCCCAGCTCCCCACGTGCAAGAAGCCCTTCGCCCAGTTGGCTGAAGACACCGAGCTCCCAAAACACAGGGAGCCCCGCTGTCTAGATGACTGAGAGAACAGCTCAGTGGTGCAATCACCACAACTTTTGGGCAAAATAAAGTTACTACTACTACTACTACTACTACGGTGTCTTACGGGACCATATTTTGTCGAGCGACCACCATGTTTCCCGAAACAATTATTTTCTCCCTGAACAAAACCAAGCCAGGTACAAACACGGTCAAAAACAAACCAAAGGCAGAAAATGGCTGGAGGCGGTGTGGTGGCGACATCTATGTTGACTAACAGTAAGGAAGTCTCCGCTCCACGCCAAGTTTAGCTGAAAGCCCTGTTCTTATGATGTCATTGCACGCGTCGTTCGAACACACGTTTTGGCACGAGAATCAAAATTTTTGGCTTAAATTGGTTAATTTTGCAGTGAATAAAGGATCGTTTGCTTCCGGACAAGCGCTTGCGGCACTTAGAACACGACATCTTTCAAATAAAACAAACTTGCATTTTGTCATCATGGCCCCTTAAAAATCATCCCCTATCCCAAAAAATTTCCCCCAAGTTAGCCCCTCCCCCCCCCCCCCCCCACCCGTCTGCATACGCCAGCGCGTCTACCCATTCACTGCTAGTGCACTGATAGCCAACACCAAGCGCTGATTCTCAGTAATTATAACTCCGCTTTCACTCTGGCAGAGAACTCCATAAACTGAGTGCCCACCTTAAAGTATTCATTATTAGCAGGGCCGTAATGTCTATCACGTACCTTATAGAACCTACTTTACGTATTGAGCCTCCAAAGTAATTATTGCATTTCACGGTCCGCAATACCTCTAGGCACGTAGTTACTCAGACGGGCATATAGCCATTTATTATAGAGAGTATTTATTGCCGCGGGCAGGAACCAGGAGGAGGGCCAGTGATACCGCTACAAGACAAAGAAAATTGTCTGGCAGAGATGAAACATACATTCTGAGGGAGTCTCCCACATTTTGCTGGCGAGGATTCGGAAAAGACGGGTCAGCGCACATGGCCTCCTCTTCAAAAACCTGCGCAGGCACCCCAAGAATAGCCCCTGTGAACAACTGCTTCCAGAATCTAGCGATTTCTCACACGGGATGCCGATATTATTCGCCAACAACAACAAAGGGCTATGCTCAGTAAGCGCTCGTGTCAACGCGACGACTGCTCATTTAATGCGAGATGTTTCTAATCAATGCCAATGCAAATAACAATTGGTCGAGTCTGCAAGCCTTTTGCAGCGGCACGCCTACAAGCCGACGAGTTACACCATCTTCACAAACGCACATATTGCCCGCGTACATCCACAGATATTTGTGGGGCAGGGGGGGGGGGTGCCAGTACAACCGGTGAGTAACGTATGGATCAGGATGCAGCAGTAACTCAGTGAAGAGCCTGACAATAGCGACTCTATAGTTCAAGTCGCCCTGTCGGTGGCTTTCTGGTACGTATTTATTGTGGAATGCCAGTTCAAGTAAGGGAGTTTTGCAGGTCTCAAAATGCTTAAGGGATGCTTTGTTCTGAATTCATATGGCCAGTTAGTATATTATTACGTGGCAGGATGGCATAAAGTGGTAAATGTACAGCATATATACAGTATATTTACATAGGGAGTAGCGGCCGTCTTTCCAGGGAGAAGGGGAAAGAGTTGCGTTATTTCCCGGCTGAAGCGGGAATCTTTCTTTTTATGCATGTATGACACCCAAATGATCTCACTCGCAAACTTTCCCTTGTCGTCGGACATCCCAGTTGGGTGGATATTTTGGTGCCACATATGATGTCGTTAGAGTTCACCTTATCTCTTACAGCGCATGGGGAACACTTAATCGAACACCGAAATAAAATAGGTTTGTTAGCTATCCGCGATCGCAACAGTTCCGGTCCTTTGATGTTCCTTGCATCAGAACAAGACCATATATGGCCAACTTGGAACCGTCACCCCCTGCACCTAGAGTGTTGTTCCAGAAATTGTGCCGGCAGTTGTTAGACTTTCTACTCCTTGAATATAGCATTGTAAGATATCTATTCTGTTTGAATTTACGCGCCTAAATGTTTTTGCGTAAGTCCAAAAAGCAACAAGTGTTAACGGTGGCACGGAGGCTTTTCTTTTTGGGGATTGCACGTGCTAACACGAAACTTTCAGGTGCCAACACGTGAGCGTGATGCACGTACCTGGCAGAGCAAATATAATATTTAAGAGCGCGTTGACGACCTCATGTAGACATTTCGCACGTACAAAAGCAGGTAGTTAGTCTGAATGCAATCGGGCGAAATCTCCGGCCAACAATTATTCAGGGCCAACAACCTCAAATTCTCGCTACACACACACACACATACACTGCAATTATAGCCTGGGTCTTGTCACCCCAAGAACGCTTATTGCCGCAGGGAGAGGTTTATATCTCACTCAAGGACAGCAATAAACATTATCAGCGCCTATTTGCTTCTTGTAACAATGCCCTCAAGGCTACTTAACGCAGGTGCACACAGCGTAACTAGCCTGAAGCGTAGGGGCTGCAAAAGAAAACAATGATTTTTGCTCTGTCCTCTGTATCGTTTACGTTGAAGCTTCTTTTGGTCGCTGGTGGCGCCCATGGGGCTTTAGACGCCAACGCACTTTTAAGCGAAGCTCCCGACTGCTTCAAGGTAAGAAAAATTTAGAACACACATTTTGATATATCCATTGAGTAAAGTCTGGTCTACAGAAAAAGGTATATCCCATATACAGCTTATTTTCACGGTCCACGAGGACAAACTGTACTTCTGGTACTGCAATTTCGTATGAGTCTAACCTGTCAGCAGTGAGCTAAACGTTAGGGCAAGTGTTCAAATCAAATTCTGCATCGTTTCGAGTCGATTCTGACTGTGGAAAGTAGTTCTTGTAAGTTTGCGCAAAAGTAAGAAATAATTCTGCCCCTTTGGCGCAGAATAAGGTGATAAATGTTTGAGGCAAACTTTATTTTGACGTAAATAAATATTTCCTAAAAGTTAGAATAATGTGCTCGTTATGTAGCGTATTCCAAAAACCTCCGCAAAAGTGGACCTGCGGACGCAATTTTGAAGTCCTGCTCTAAAAGATGCAGCCAATAAATACATGCAAGCAACAAAATTAGGGTTACGCACACACACATTAAGGCACTTGTTCCAACGATTGTCAAAAATACTATTCTTCCGCTCTAATAATAACTTACCTTTATCAGACACACGCAATAGTAACTAATGAAACCGCTGGTTACTTTCCCTCCACAAAACGCTGATTGCTATGCTTCTTTTCTTTTCCTTGTTTGCGTTGTTTTTTCGTCATATAGTTTCCACCACCGACCATAACCAAGGATGTTAAGGCAATGTACGCAGAGTTACTTTCTAATCCATTAAATCATGCTTAGTCCCCTTTCCCCCGGCCCATTTTCCTAAATTGTCAGATAGATCATTCAGTGGTTGAAATGGAGAAACAGGCCACGGCAAGTGCGAGCAAATTATTTTCGTACACTTCATCCATTTCTACGCTGGTAATACGATAGCCTGCATTATTTCCCCTGTTTGTTCTATAAATAAAAACACAAATTTAACACACACACACGCAATACTTGGTAATGTACTGAGTCTTTAAATTTAGTTTCTTGATACTGGGCAGCTTCTGCAGAAAGCATTTCATACTGTCCAGAAGGACCCGCGAGAGGTGGCATCACCTACTGTTTACCACAGTAAGAAGTATGGGCCACAGTTTTACTCATGGTTTTCAGTACATGTGCGCTCGTGGGTATTGACTTCACTGTTAGGTTATTGTATTCTGCGGATGTTTTGCTTTCTCCCTAAAAGGGGCGGGATGCTTAAAGACCATTTTCATATCTAGTAGATGATCCTGCCACAAAACATACGTCAAGAAAAATATGTCACACTTTATATCCATGGCGAAGTCCATGACCTTTGCTTGCTCGTGTGAGGTCCGAATGTGGGAGGTTATTTTTAGAAAGAAGCACGCCCTGCCGCCCATTCGCCCCTTCGACATATAAAGTACCGATTGGAGGAATTTATAATTTATTCTTTAGAAACTTTAGGCTTCCTGCTCAAACGCTTGTTGGCTTTCTGGGTCGCTCAAACACAGGTGAAGTCGAGGTCATCTAAAACGAATGTCTTCCGCCATTTTATTTTTGTCGAGAGCACCCGCCTGCACAGTGGTTGCGTCGAACACGTTTTGTTCATAACTAAGACATATTGTTCAAAACTTGAAACAGTGTCCAAATTTGTGCATTCTTGGTGTTAAGACGGCTCAGAAAGTGCACAAAACCTTCTCAAAATATCACCGATGTCTGAAGTGGGACAGCTGCACCTGTATGGCGGGTAAAATGCTGCCGCGGCAGCCAAGGAAAGACGAGGCGGGACATGTACGAACACTTTCACCCCATGAACCCCAAAGGTGGTCCGCGTTTATTCTCCGCCCGTGACTGGCGCCGCACTAGCGGCGCGTGGCCAGCACTCATCGGTGTTATCTCAGGCAAAGCACCATCGCTCCTGGGGTTTGTACGTGTGTGGCAGCAGTCGGCTGTGCGTGCTGGGACACCGCCACAATAATATCTGCCTAGTAATGGTAAACATTTATACGAGCAAAGAAAAAGGAAAGAGAGTGGCGGTAAAGCGTCTGTAGGTCAACATGCCTAGATGACCCGAGAAAATCAGGTCCTCCGGAAGGCTGAATTCGGGCTAGTCTGCTTCTTCCAACTTCTTCCCACTGCTCCAGGGCAGAGGACGGAGAGGGGCGTTAGGGAAATAGGACGGCAGTATACAAAGTGGAATTCGGAGAGCGGGGTGTCACAGCGGTGACATCGACAGGGTAGAGAGAGAGAGAAACTTTATTGGCAGGTAAAATTGATTAAGCCCAATCAAATTTCTGGTTATGGTGGCGGGCAAGGGGATTAAGGTCGCCCCTATCTAGACGTCTTCTCCTTGAGTTAGGTTGGCGATGTCGTGGTCGCGGCGCAACGGTCCCTTCCGGCAAACTTTTCCGCCCTCTGGACCAGGTGGACCTGTAAGTCCAGGACAAAGCTGCGAAGCGAGGCCTCGCACCTCTCATCGCAAGCGATTTCGAAAAAGGGCCCTCGGGCCATGCCGAGTAGGTGTGGGCCAGGTGGGCGTGGATACCACATAAGTGTCACGCCGAGGTTTAGGAAATTCTTGGGAGGATATGGATCACGGTGGCAGAACAGGAAAGGATTTCCGTCTTGAGTTGGCGGGACACGTGACATTGCTCTATTGTATGGTGTAAAAATAGTTTTTAACCGTGCTCTATTGTGAGGGAGGGATTTGCCTGAGGAGGGATCCGGCGTTAGAGGATGTAAGAAGTGGTGATGTCGTGGTATCCACTCAGACGGTTTCATGCGGACAGAACACCGTGGTAGGGATACGGGCTCGGCCCAGCCCTGATAGCTAGTCCCCAGGCTAGGTCATCGGCCGCATCGTTTGCTTCCAGCCCCTGATGCTCGGGGGTCCAAATCGGTTGTACTGGGTATTGCGGGGGTTTCTTCAAAGTATTTTGAGTGCTGTTGACAATATACTTCCAGCGGAAAAATTATGAAGAGCGGTTTTAGAATCTGTAATGACTCTTGCAGGGGTAGGGAATCGAGTGAAAGGGTCACAGCTAACACCGACTCGTCCGCCGGTTATGGGATGGGCGTCCGACAGAATCGAGGCTGTTGAAATTGGACTGTTTGCAAACGGAAATTGCCGGGAAGGCCTCGTGGTGTCTGTATTACGCTGCTTCGACGTATACGAGTAGTGTATTGCTTTTTGGACTTCTTGTGCAGTGTGCGGGCTCGTAGTTCGCTCCGATCGGTATGGTACGTGTTATTCATGTTGCGGGGGGAGGGGGGTTGTTTGGCTGTGATGTTATGATGTGAGCGTAGATACCAGAGACAATACTCGCCTCCTAATTTAAGGTTTGGTATCCCATTCCCAGGGAGTTAACGGCGTTCCTTCTTGTGGGGTTTAAGCGAGGCATTCGTGCAGTTTCATTAAGTGGGCTCCGGCAAATTCACTGGCCATGCTGTGAAGGCCTAACCCTTCAAGTCTGGTAGTAGCTCGTACAGGGGGGCGGATGTTGCGCTGTTTTGTGGGTGCGTTAATGGTGAGTCTCACTTGTGACTTTTTCGAGCAGACTTATCGTTTGGTTTACATGCCATTACACTGTCTTGAGGAAGGTGTGGTTGAATCTGGTGGATTGTATGTGTAGCCCTAGGTGACATTGGGTGCCGTTTTGGGAGGTGTCGCGCTTTCTTCCTTCCGGAGACGGAACTGCCGGGCGCCTGGCGAAGTGACCATAATATTGATCCGTTGGGTGGCTCTTAGGAAGAGCAATTGCCGAGACATATTGCCAGGGTCATCATCAACACCAGCCTATCTACGCCCACTGCAGGGCAAAAGACTCTCCCATTAATCTCCAATTACCCCGGTCCTGTGCTAACTGCGACCAATTTATCCCCGCAAATCTTCTTGATCTCGTCTGCGCATCTGACGCTCTGCCGTCCTCTGCTACGCTTACCTTCTTTAAGGATCCACTCTGCTACCTTTAATGACCAACGGTTATCTCGCCTTCGCATTACATGCCCTGCGCACGCCCTTTTCTTCTTCTTAATTTCTACTAATATGTCCTAACACGAGTTTATTCCATGACCCACACCACTCTCTTCTTGTCGTTTGATGTTACACCTGTCATCTTCCGTTCCATTGCTCGCTTCGTCCTCCTCAATTTAATTTGAACCCTCTTTGTAAGCCTACAAGTTTCTGCCCCGTAAGTGAGTACCGGTAAGATGCAGCCGTCATACACTTTCTTCTTCAGGGACAATGATAGGCTACCATTCATTATCTCCCATTCATTACCAGGGTAACACCACCTGATCCAACAAAAAACCATGAACAACCACCACTACCTCGGACTTTGGAATCTTAGACCTCTGGGTTGTCGCTCCCTTCGATCTGGAGTTTGGTCTTGGATAAGAGTTGCGCAGGCCAAGCCGAATCTTCTCGCCTTCTTCATCACCACCTCTATAGCTCTTTGAAGTGGGTACGTTCTGGTGGAAGGTTACGGGAGATCTGGAGGAAGATTAAGTAATGCCGGTTTGAAGGCGGCGACATATGGTGATTTGCTGGTCGGTTGTGGTGGTGTGAAGGGGTAGAGGAGGCGGATAGGGCGTAGTGAATAGAAGGGCGAGTACTTATTTTCCACTGGAATGTCGAGGTTGTGGGTGGTCGTGCGGGGTGGTGCGATCACTTCAGTGGGGAATGCCCGGTAGGCCAGGGTCCGGGTTGCGGCATGGGCCACTTCATTCCCGGTAAGGCCGGAGTGGCCGGGCGTCCGGATGATCGTGATGGCGGTCTCGTCGAGTAGACGTTTGAGGAGAAGAATGGCCTGGGTTGGGGCTAGGCCCGCTTGCTGGATGCCGTTTCTTGTGTAATGTTTTATTATAGTGATTTTAATGATCTGCGGGGATAGGACCAGTAGGCGGATTTTTTATTCTTTGAGACCTACTTGTCGGCTACGGATTCTGAGGATAAGATGGGTTTTTATAGGCACAGTTGTCACAAATTAAAATAAAATTTCTTATGCAAACTGCATGATCACTGCATGCATGAGCAAACTGCATGATCACTATGCAATAAATCATTAATAAATGCCCTTGAAGCAATCCAGAACCGTAGCATCGCGTTTCATCCTTCATGACTACGGCCGTTTATCAAGCGTAACGCAAATGAAAACAACTCTATCTCTCGAACCACCCACTACTGCGCAGAAAGTAGCGCGCATGTGCCTCTTCTTTAAAAATCTATAAACTAAACGCCACCCTTAAAAATGCTCTTATCTCACCCCCTCACTCATGTTTCGTTGCGCATAGATCATTCTTGCAAAGTTGGTATCCCGAAATGCCGCACTGTATCATATTCAAATTCGTTTATTCCTAGAACTACAGCGGAGTGGAATGGCTTGCCACCAGCCCTAATGCTTACTAACAACTTGACTAGTTTAGAAAAAAAGTGTCTGTCTGATTACTTCACTTCTGTCTAGTTTGTGGCCTTTTTGGCCACAGTGTTTATTTTTCTTTCAATTTGATATTTCTGTTGACATGCAATAGTCAATGTTAGTTTTGTTAGTTTTCTAGCTAGAGGCAATACCTGTGTAGATTTGTGGTAAAAACTTTGTAAATATCTTCGCACTGCTGCATACGTATTGGTTTAGTGTTTGTGTATATTGTTTCATTTGTTTACAATGTCTGTTCAATTCGACCTCCCAGATGTACCACTCCCCTCATTAATGCCCTCTGGGCCATGAGGGTACCTGAAATAAATAAATAAATAAATAAATTTAGAACATCCTGTTTCTGCCGTGCAGATTTTCGACGCCATATCGAACCCGGTTGCAGTACGGGACACAAACCATGACAACATTCTGAAGTGTCTCTCGGCGCACAGAACCCATTATGACCCCAAGGGCAAGAACGCCACGTACGTGTGGTCACTCCTAAAAAGCCCGGGGGAAGGACGGTAAGTATTTTTCTTTGCGTGATTTTCTCCAAATCCTCTTTTCGTATGTTTCAAATTTTAAATGAGCTATTGTACCAGCCCTGATGAGAAAATAATTTACTCTTTTTTGATTTTACGCACAATTTCGAGGAAATAACTCAGCACGGCTCCTGTCAAGAAATCACTGAATGAACCAGGAAATTTTCCATTCCCATTGTTTATGGAGGAGGCCTGAAACCATGAAATGCTTTGGGCCTTGCGAAATAATGCTATCGTAATAAACACTGCTAGAGTACCACCGTCTTTGTGAATTTTTTTTTGTGAGGCACACATAAAAAGACATTATTCTTCTGTTCTCGCATTCACGTATCAAAATGTACATCGTGCTTCATCTAACGAAAGCTTTGAGTGGCTTAGGCTTCCCGCTGTGTGCCTCAAGGTGACACTTTTTTTGTTCATAACGGCAACCAGCCAACATCTGTGTGAAAAGTGCCCTTTATTCTCTCTCGCAGTAGGCGGATGGAAGAAGCCACATGCTTATCAAATTTCTTTCGATCTTTTCCGGAACATGAGTCGTCAAAGGGGTTTCTGATTTGTCAACGACACTTCAGTCAACTCATTCTTGTGTTTGAAGATGCGCCTACAAAACAATTAGCGTTGCCCACAACAAAGTTACAGGCAACTGTGGCTACCGAACATTTTTCAAAAGAACCAAAGAATGGCTGACCTTATTTGCATCATTTTTCATCCCTAAAATTACCAGGAAAAATTGGTTTCTGCACTACGAGAGAGGAGAGGGGACAGGGTGGAAAGGATTTACCGGTAACGCCCTATAGAAGCCGCTTCATATGTATATAGTTTAGAAGAACACAGTACTAACAGTGAGGGCAATATTTTATAGCTGATAATTTGAGAACCCTTCGTTTATTCAAAATGATAATGGAGATGTAGGTGAAGTGTAGCTTTAGTAGGTTTAAAAACAAACTTCAGTAACATACCTCTGACTTCAAAGATACATTAAAGTGTTTATTTTAACAACGGAGGTATTCCAGGTAGAACCTTTTCGTAAATCTCCTGAATGGCGCGCGTCACGCAGGGGCAGGAGTAGGTTCCGAGACGCGACGCCGCCGTCGCAGAAACCGGTTCGCAAAGCCGGTTATAAAGGGTGGAGTGGCCTCCCAGAGGCCACTTCGAGGCTACTCCTCTCTCCCTTGCTCGGGAGGTAGGGTGGAGGGGGCCTTCTGCCGCTGACGTTTATATGCCGATTCCCTCGTCTGAACCGTAGAATTTGTGAAACGACAGCGCTGCCAATGTTGGGCCAGCGCCCGCTGACTTTCGAACCGATAAAAGGGAACCTCAGCTCCCTTGCTTCAGCAGATTTCACACTGTGTGGAACTGGGTTTAATTTTGCACTTATCCTTGCATCATAGACAGTCTACTCATTATCTCTTATTTGTGGTGACGTCAAACCCGACTTCCTGCGCATGGTCGGGAGCGGTTTGCTTTATTTCATTAGAAACGGGACAAAGGGGTCCCCGCGTGATTCCGTAGACAAAATTATATGTTCACAGAGATATTTGCTGTTTTTGGGATAGATGTATCACGCTTCTTTTTCTTCTTTCAGTCTGACACAATTATTCAGAACATTTTGGGATATGTGTTGCGCTTAGTTGTGGAAATGTGTCCCTTCAATTTTTCCCTTGCAGTGGCACACCTCCAGTACTTCTCGGACTTCCTCCTTCTCTCCATTTATCTCTATCTCCATCTCTGCTGCTCTGCCTCTGCCTTTCTTCTCTTTCCCTCTCTCTCTGTCTCATTTCCCTTGGTTGGCGTGTGCAGCACAATATTGTTTGGCTTAAAAACGTTTTGCGTCCAAACGCTGTTCTCTCTCGTACTTTTCGCTCTGTTTTTCGCTTAGATATGAATGTACTGGCCAAACTACAATCGGTGTTGCCGGTCATTTGTTTTGTTGGTAGATTCTCAGCCCCTCTTCACTTCACCCCTGGTGACACCCCTGAGGAATGTCGTTACACGGTCGGTTCGAGTAAGTATATTTGGTTATTTTATCTATGTGGAGAAAGTGTTCTGCAGAAAATATCCCAAAATTTATTAACACAAAGCGGCACCTTTCTTTCCGCATAGAGTAGGATTTTACATTTAAATGGTACTCGCCACTGGGTCTACATATAAATACTGAAGTTAAATACCAGCACTTTTCTTAGGCCTAACTCATCATTTAAATGTACGAAAAATAAAACATTTTAAACAAACAGAAACCGTTAAATGGTTTAGACAAAAGTCAATTTCTTGCGTTCATGGTCTTCTAAGGACAGCCTTAGTATATAAACCACACGACAGCGGCTTCATCTTTGGTTGCACTGAATACGCCTAACGCAAATGTAGCCAGTTTTAGCTTACAGACCATAAAAGTATACGATACCCTCTAGCAGTGTCGAAAGTGCCATTCTTGCTTGATGAGAGGATATGAAAAATGTAACCTCGCGGCAACACATGCATTCCGAGGTAACGTGGAACCTGTTGCAATATATGTTTTGCTTTATCACCGGTTTTACACCAATTCAGGGGTGCAAAAATACAATAAAATGCCAATGAGCCGTTGCGAAAACTGGTATACATATTAAATACTAAAACCTAAATAACAAGTACGTTAAATTTTTGTTTAGCGATTTTTGAGTCCCGTTATTCTGAATGCTCGGCAGCTTCAATTCCGTATTGAAAAGCTACTCTTTAGGTACAACTAGATGCTGTGATACCTGCTGGTATCGCCGTGCCTCGTGTTGCAACCCAACACCAAAACTTGGGACGGCACTCTGACACCTTACGTGTAAAGATGCAAAAAACATAGTGTAGCTCTAGCGAGATAAAATTTTGTCAAGCCATTCTACACTTTTACCTGGTCCGGGAGCTCACCAGAGCTGCGCGACTGGGTTGTCACAGGCATTCGCGTGTTTTAGTACGAGACCTCGCAAGTAGCTCATCTAGCGCTGGGGCGCTAATACTTGTATCTCATTAGCCCAGCGGCACCATAATCTGGTGACTTCTGTGGTTTTAAAGAGGATACTCTGTTTAAATATGATCGTCTTTCTTGGGATACTGGAACGGGGAAATTGTCTCAAAGTCTGTCTGTCTGTCTGTCGATTAAGCCGCCCTGGCAAAGTTAATACAGTGATTCAACGATAGTGAGATGAAGTAGAGCAGGGCGGATGTATGTAAGTTTCGACAAGATCGGATGACAAGGAAGAATTATACTAAGTTGCAGAACCGACTCTATTTATTTATTTATTTGAAGTGCTCACCAACAGCACAGGGCCTTCTCGGGTGATGCACCGCATACATAGGTACAAAGAATACGAACAGGCAACATACATAGATGCATGGATACAAGGAATACAAACAGTACAAATATGGGCAGCATATAAATCAAAAATTGGTAAATGTGGAAGTGCAGATAGATATATACAAAAGTGTAGTGTTATCGAAGGAGACAGAAACATTTTTGAACGGTAAAGGCTCGGAGGACGTGTCTGGAGTATGCACAGGAGAACGCGTACGAACATGGGCAAGGTAGCGCTGTATGTGAGGAAACACGAGAGCAGGGAGAGAAGTGCAGGAGCGACCTCTTCACAGCATGCGTATTCAAAATATCATACATTTCAGAGAGCGCTTAAACAGTACCAAATCGCTGCAAAAAACGTCTATAGGAGATAGAAACAGACTGTTATAGGTGAGCTGGCACCGGCTGGCTGGTGCCAAACTCATTGATCTGTCCACATCAAAGCATCCATGCGGCCGTAGTGGTCTGCTTGGCACTCGCAGATGGACAGAGCTTACGAGGCAAGGGCAGTCGAACTTCGAGTGAATACAATTAAACAGAAAAGCCAGGTCGCGCCTGGAGCGCCTCGCTGATAGCTCATCTAAATTCAAGATCTTCAGAAGCCCACCGTGCTCATATCGGCTCATAGGTGAGTGGCGAGAAAATACGGTTCTAGTAAAGCGCTTTTGAATCCTTTCTAGTCGAAGGGAGGACGAAGGGCATAAACAATTCCAAATTGCACTAGCAAAGTCGAGCTTGGGCAAAATGAGAGCGCCATACAGTGAAACAAAGCATGATCGGTCGATGAAATCCCTGGTCGCGCGGGAAATTACGCCAAGCGTACGGAGACAGGAGTTGGTCAGATAGTTCACATGCGCGTTAAAGAGCAGTTTCGCATCCATCATTACTCCCAAATCGCGCACTACGGTAGCGCGTTTTACAGGTTCACCGAGCAGCAACTACGTAAAAGTGAGCGGGGAAGACTTGCGAGTGTATGATATTACGATGGTTTTCGAGAGGTTAAGTTTTAAATAGTTGCAGTCACACCATGCAGAAACTGCGTTGATGTCATTTTGCAGCAGTACACGACCGTAAGGTAAAGAAATAGTGCGATAGAGTTTCATATCGTCGGCATACTGGGAGAGCGAACAGTGCTTAATAGCGGGGTGTATGTCATTAACAAAAATGTTTAAAAGGAGAGGGCCCAGTGTCGAGCCTTGGGGTACCCCTGAGGTCATCGGGAAGGGCCGGGAAGTAGCGCCTTCGCAACTAACACAATTGGACCTGCCTCTTAAGTAGCTGCCGAACCACTGGTAGAACTCAAGGGAAAGACCGTATGCGGACAATTTGCGAAGTAGTAGATCGTGATTAACAATGTCGAAGGCCTTGCTACAGTCAAAATATACTGTATCTACCTGTTGGCGAGACAGTACTGGAGGGCCGATGTCGTTTAGAAAACAGGCAAGATTTGAATCTACCGACCTTCCGGGCATGAAGCCGTGTTGGTTGAAATGAATTAGTGGATGCATAGCTGATAAAAGGTATCGATGCAAGACCTTTTCGAAGACTTCGGAAAATGAAGACAGAAGAGAGATTGGCCTATAGTTTACTGGGATTGTGGCGCTTCCGGATTTGTGCAAAGGGAAGATGGAACCGATTTTCCAGTCAGTTGGAAAATGTTGCTCAACCAGTGACATACGTATGATGTGACAGTGCAAAGGGGCAAAATAGTGCAACAACCCTTCACGATGAAGCAAGGGATGCTGTCACAACCTGCCGACTTTTTCGATGGGAGTTTGCGGATGGCGGACACAACATCGTTTTCGGTTACGTTGGGGATTGGCAATACAGGACCGTGAGAATCTAAATCCAGTTCGCTGCCGCTGTCGTGAGAGGTCGAGTATGTCGAAGAAAAATGACGTGCGAAAAGTTCACACACGCCTTCAGGGTCGGACACAATCTTGTCAACATCCTGAAGGGTTATGCTTTCGCGTGCATGACGTGTGCGGAATTTGACGTACCGCCAAAACTCCCGAGGGGAGTGGGTAAGAGATGTTTCAGAGTAGTCCGTAAACATCTTTTTATCCCGGGAAAGGAGCTTTTTCACTGAGGAGCGCCATTCTCTGAAGCTAGCGAGAGCAGACCGGTCATTGTCAAGCGGTGAAATTGACGTTTTCTTCGAAGCGCGCCTCGCAGCTCATGGCTAAACCAGAATGAAAATTTAGAGGAGCGAATTCGCCGCTTTGGGATGTGTATGCGTACGCCCCAGCAAGATTCCGCCAGAAGGGAACTCACGGCCATATCTAAACATCTAAGTCCGGTGGGAATGTTCATACTTCTCAAAATTGTTGAGAAAAAAACAACCATTAAGCAAGGATTAAAGCCACATGTTATTACGTAAGTAACATTTGCACGGTCCCTTTAGTAAAAATATATGGATGCTTGATTTAATGAAGAGTATGTCCAGAAAAATACAAAAGCGGCTGACCGTGGCGCCAAATGCAACAAAAGGTCCCAATATATTGTTCGTGAAACGGACGTGCAGTAGCGTGTAGGAGCGTTGCCTCGACGCACACGTGTCTCCGTCGTACAGCGCTAATATAAAGGCTGCTATTGTGACGCAGTTGAACGCAATAAATTGAAATTGGCTCGGCCGAACCTCTACAATGTTTGTCTTGCGAGGAGCGAAACAGGAGAGCAACAGCCTGAAAGGTCAGCGGAAAAGAGAATGGCGCCCTTGCCCCCTTGCCATTTACTTGACAGGGGAGCCAGACGACTACCGTCTTTCGGTGGCGTTTGCAACGAAATGAGCAGAAACGCGGTTACTTTTTTCTTCCGCCTTACATTGTCAACCCTCACAACTAATCATCTAATCGTGGCCACAAACAAAGTTTCGTTCCTTTGCTGTAAATATATCTTAAAAGGGCTTATAGCACACTCAGAAGAGGAGACACGGTGAAATAGAGGAAGCAGTTCTTTCTCAGTCCGCTTGTCTGTGCGCGTTGCAATTCCTTTTAAGATGCATTACCTACTAGCTTACGAAACCATCCCTCTAAATATAAAACGCTACTTGACTAGCTTTGGTGGAACTCGTTCCCATACAAATTGAGAGAAAAAATTGGGCATAGGTGGTCCATCGAGAGAGTTGTTACACTTATATTACTGACCAAAGTCGAGTTTTCACATGTGTGTATTGGTTTTATTTTTTACCGGTTCCCAGTTTTGCGGGGAATCTAACCAAATGGAGGCTTCGCCTAGAAGTACTAATGTTCAAAATAAACGGGTTTTCTTCGGACAGATTCAACTTTTATGACACTAGGTGCGGCCAGTGTTGCTGAAAATATTGTATCGACAAAGGTTAATATTTTATAGAATACGCAATGCTCAAAAGACCGGAAGAAATCTCAAATTTGCCAGTGTTTTTTTTTTCATCTCTGGGATTTCCTTGCTTCGCCTTTTGAAACAGCCAAACTTTGTGGGGACTACTGCTGTAGCTAACGTACTTACACAGCAAGAGTCATTGGTCAGGGAGCTACAAATGTTTTCGTAACATTTATATCTGCTTTTTTTTCAGATACCGAAGACGTTAAGGTTGCTGATTTCGTCTACACAGACTACCAGACTTGCGCTGTTGTGAAGATGAGCCCCTTCGGAAACCGTAAGAAGCCTTCCTACTGCTTCAAAATTGTATTTTTTCGCTGCACAGGTTGCTGATGGGCCACAATACGAAAATTCCTCTTTTTTTGCTGCAATATTGTAGCAAAATTCGCGTTCGTAAGCATACGAAAATAAAGCGAAAAGTGAAGTTTCGCCTGAAAAACAGTTTGCTCGTAGATCAGTTCACAAATACCGCTTCGCACACATGCATAACGGAGTGTGTATGAGTGAGCGTTTAAATGTATAAATCCCCATGATATGTGAAAGGAGAGTCGTTTCTCCAGTCTCCTGTTTTTAAGGATGGCTCAGCGTTTGTGGGCCCACGCCTGTCACAGCATATGGCTTGGGTAAATTACTGCGGTCACCGCGCGCGAAACAAACTGGAAGGCGGGAAATGGCATCTGAACTGGAAATTTTACAGGAAAGCAATTTCTTAAATGAAGTATAATGTAAACTTTATTTTAACTTTATCTTTAACTGCGGTTGTGAAAAATGAAAATCGAACTTGAAGTTTCGTCTAGCACTTTGCCAGACTTGAATTTTCAGGTGCAGTCAGAGTGAAGCAAAAGTGAACAATCACATGTTTACTAGAATACGGTTTGCGAAATCTGACACTAATAAAGATTCAGTTGTTTTAGTCTGGGCATTCGTGTGCTGCATCCTCCTGTGCATTAGTGAAGGTGATGATGCAGTGGCATAGATGCACAATACTCGGTTCGGGCCACCGAAACCAAGGGTTGTCGCAACATTTCAAAACAAGGAAAAAACAAAAAATAACCAATTACACACACGCAAAGCCTACTGCACAACACCACTTTAGAATATACAGTCTAATAAAGTATAAAAAGCCAATTAGATAAATAGCAGCCCAACGACACCATTCACACGAGCAATACGGAACAACACTAAATAAGAAGGCAAGGTAACATGTGGCAAAGTTTGTGTACGGTGCCGTTTACCCTGCAGAATTCTATATGATATTTTTGTTACACGTGTAAAAGGCCATCAAAATAATTTGAATTTTATTTGTTTCGTCTTTTCTTCTGGGAAATGTAATATCGTGTTTTATGACGGAAACCTTGTTTCTTGTTTTTCAGAGTGCACTCTCTGGGTTGCGAAGGACGCAATTCCCGATGGAATATCTGAAGAGTGCCTACACAGTACACTAACATCTGCGGGAATGATTCTGTACCTTTGTACGACGAAAATGACTGCGCGAGCGCAGACATAGACGCCATTTTGACGTGAAAGTGGAAAGTTCATTGTAAAAGGGAAAATGTGCTTAAATAAAATATCTTTGATAGAGTTCGTTTGGAAGGAAATGTGGCAAAGAACACAATATTAAAAAATATGACGTGATTTCTGGAGGAAAGTAGCATTTTCATTGCAAAAGAGTGTCACTAAATGGCTATTAATTAATACTTCATTTTGAAGTAGGCTGATTCAAAGTGTTCTCAGAAGTGCGTAAGGCGAACAGACAAGGCTGGGGCGCCTATATTTTTTGTCTATTGCCATGGTACTTGCGACAGCCCACAGGGATATGACCGTCTTCTGCAGTGGTATGTGTGAATAAGGAAGCAATAAGCATCCCATTGGGCGAAAGGCCGCCATTGGTCGTTTATAGAAGATGAGTCCCTCATAAGCACCCACGTTATTGTGCCGGAAGCGTAAAGAGATCGAAGTGACGGAGTTCGAACAAGAATTATAGAAATTTACGACTCGAGGGAAGGGAATTATACAAGGGAATTACAGTTCCACTACGTGCATCCTACGCCAGCATGGTTTGACCCGACTAACGGTGAAAATAGAGAACGCATTATCGGCTTTCACATGTACCCACACCTTAGCTGTATGCCCACAGGCCCGCACGAATAATGGTAGCATGCTAATTACACGAAACGCAATACCGGGCGCACCGTTTACACCAAATTTATGCTTGGCGATGCTAACGCCACTTGGCGGTTAGTGCAGCCATCACGGGGCATCCACTGAAACCCTCAGCAGTACGGCGCTGCCCTAACAGATCGCGCGAGATGAGCGCGGAGTACGGCCTAAAAGTGATTGAACAAAAACTAAAAGTGTACCGCACGGCTGTAGGTCGATTGGAGTTAATAGACCATAGCAAAACAACAAATGAGGCAGCGCTGGGAAACTCCATGAGCCTTCTTTGAAGTGGGAGAAGCGCAGAGCAGAATAGGTTTTTAACAATGGCCTAATGGAGAGGCGCGTCTAAAATGTAGGTACATTTACAGAAAAAAACGTGTACGCGCCCTGCAATAAAAGATCCAGAAGACTTCCGACGAAGTACATGAAGCCTGGAAGCGCAGGACAAACGATAAAGCAAGCCGGACAGAAAGTAAAAAAAATCAGAGATAACGAACCGGGAAAAAATATTTCCACAACGAAATCCTTAGGTATCTAGAGAATCGGGCAGCGAGAGAGCACGAGGTAAATGTTCTTTCATAGTACTAAAGCGAGTACATTGTTTTCTGATGCCCGGAGGTTGTTTTCTAAAAAACAGTAATTCCCCAGTAGGTACATTGTGCGCAATATGCGGGCGGGAGGCACCAGAAACCGTGCGACATATTGTAGCGCAGCACGCAGTTATCCGACGAGCCCTAAGTGATTGAGGCGTCCAGTTCCCAAATACTTCGGCTCTAAGCTTAACCGAAAAGTGATTTGGAGAGCCTTGGGGGCATTAAAAAACCGGCAGAATGTTGGTGGGAAAAACGAAGAAAATCTGAAAACCTTAAGAGTTCCCTTAATTAGAACAGTCGCGTGGACTATGTGATAAATAAGGCATTTCGTTGTTGCTGTTTGTGGTTTGAGGCGAAAGGATAGGAAGTGCACCGGGGACACCTTGAACTTCGCAGGAAGCTCACGTGCATTCCACCCAGTGCCGAGGTAGGAGTAGGGAGTGAAAGGATAGTTGGGAGTTAGGGAGATAAACCGAGAAGAAAGAATAAAAGATAAGGCCAAGTCAGTGCGGGACATCAGTCATCAAGGCAGTCCGGTGCTGTGCGAGGCCGGTTGTCCCAGGTAATAGATAAGATGTGCGTAAGACTTCCCTTTGGATTGCAGGAGGCCTCTTCGGGGAACGAAAGCCCTCCTTTCCGGCGCAGGGAAGGAAGGCCCCGGACGAGCTTCTGTGCCCGTTGGCGCGTTGTAGGAACTGTGATTCGTAATATCAAGTGGAGTTAAAATATTGCTCAAGCAGTTTCACTTTTTGTCTCATCTAAATTGTTATCGACTCGTCTAAAGTTATACATCCCAGACAATTAAACAAAACATTCATGTTGCAAACGAAGTTGTTGACAGCATTTTTAATGTTAAAATTGACGAATCTGTGAAATCAGCGTTGAAAATATTTAAATTTACGCGATACCCACTTACTCATGGCGGAATTCAAAAGTTTCCCGTTAACACCAGCAAAATAGCGTTCTTCAATTTTCTAACTTTACCTAGCGCAATATAGTTTATTCTAGACGACAACCTCACAAATGGATCGTAGAAGCCCCAGAAGAAATCATGGCCTAACAGCTCTTCTCCCTTGTTCTGCCATCACTGTTGAACCAGTTATGTAAATTCAACATCAATCTCGTGAATTTCAATTCACAAGACAATGTACTTTGCCAACAAGTTGAAATCAGATATATGTAAATGTTTGCTTCCGAGGGACCTACAGCCTCCCTTTGGCTTACGGGTTTTTTTGTCACATTTTACATTCTGTTATTGGAAATGTTGAATCCTGATTCACCATTGCTTTGTTTTGTACCTGGCGGGGCCAAGGGCTAGCCAAATACAACTCCTTTCCCAGCCCCGCCACTTTATGCATACACATGTATGTACATTGTGGAAATAAACAATTCATTCATTCACTGATGTAGACAGCAAGGAATTTTAACAAAGCAAGTGGGACGACTGGCCCGGAAGTTCCGTGAAAGGTACACTTTGTGTTTTTCTAAGGGCGAGGTGATTGTGCAAAGGCGTTCTTACTTAGGTCTCTAAAGGAACCAGCTACCAAATGACATCGCTAAAATTCATACTCGCGATGTGTTCGTGAGCCGTTTTAGGGCTTTTTAGGTATAAATGCCTGAAGTTATCAGGGCGTTGAGTCATGGAACACGTTCGCTAGCTCTTTGTTTCTTTGTTTTCCTTTTTCACGTTTCTTGACTTTTCTTGCTTACATGGCGGTTCTTGATTGTGTTTGCACATTAATTGCAATTGTTACCACACATAGTCATCTCTTCTATGTCATGCTCGCCAGGTATTTTAAATTTCTGAGTAAATAAATAATGATGATGAATAAACTTTATTTCAGCCGAGGTTCTGATGTTTGGTCACCCGCCCCATGGGAGCCTTCCTTAGTCCGGGATTCCTTGGACTATCTTGGCCATCCGTGCCCTCTCCACCAATCGTCGCTGGTGTGAGGTCAGAGCTGGTCAGCATTTCCACCCACTGCTCATATGTAGGGCTGGGATTAGGGGTGAGGGAAGGGGATTGCTGGAACTCCCATACCATGTGGTACAGGGTGCCTGGTTGGGGGCAGGATTTGCATGTGGCAAGGTAGAAGGTAGGATACATGGCATGTAGAAGGGTGTTATGTGGGTAGGAGTTAGTCTGTAGTCCCCGGAAGGTAGTAGCTTCATCACGAGAGAGGTTCGAGTGGGAGAATAAGTTTTGCGACGCTCGTTTCTATAGCGGGCGAGTATTTTGGTGTATGTTTGCAGTGGGGTGGGTTTAACTGTTGCTTCAGAGGGGGTTTCTTGGCACTCGTGGGAAATGGCCGGTGTGAATGATCGCGGGCAGCGGCGTGTGCCGCCTCGTTACCCGCTACGGATTCGTGACCTGGAGTCCAAATTATTTGCAGTTCTGTGAGTGGTTTCGTTCGATATAGAATTTTCAAGGCAGGTTGCGATATGGGTCCTATTAGGTAGTTCCTGCAAGAGGCTTGGCAGTCAGTAATAATGGTTAAAAATTCTTCGCCGGTTGTGGCGGCAAGGGTGATGGCCACCTCTTCGTCAGTTTCGATGGAGTTGTTGAAAACAGTCACTGCAGTGAGCTCAGTTCCTTTGCAATTGATAACACTGGCGGCTTGTGCAGATTTCTCGTTGTATGGCGAGGCGTACGTATATCGAGTGCATGGCACACATAGTTGCGGTGACATTGTTGTAAAAACGTTGTCCACCATTGATTGAGCTGAGTCCTCGCAGGATGGCCTGATGTTTTACGTTGTCCAAAGCACCTTTGATGCCTAATGCAAAAATACAATATTTATGCTGAGTTGACAACTTGCCCTGTATATCTTCTTTCATAAATTTGTAAATATTGACCAATAGAATTTACGCCACATCGTGATTGGAAAACTAACACGGGCGATCCTTTCAAAAAGTGTTTTCACCAAAACCAAAATTGTGCAAAGTAAAACTCAACTTGTTCTTTCCAACAGCCATCCCTACATTGGTCACGTACCCACCCTTTGTTACTAAAGGATAGCTGATGAGTGGAAAGCCTGACTTCCGTTAGCCTGTAGTTCGCCCTATAGAGCAGAAGACGGTTTATGAAGGCAGAGAGGTTGGTCAACGAAATCATTAAGGAGAAAAGTATGTAGGAAAAGTAGGCATTTTAATTGTGGCCTGTTGTGAAATTTGATTTACTGCTTGGACTTCATAAATTGCATTTGTACACGTGGCTTCACCTCAAAATACTTATTGGCCTTTGTGTATTGCGAAGCGATTGACGTAAACTAGAAAATCTTCCTAAATTTCATGCAAACGTTATATGACCGAGATAAGCATCCCAAAAGAGGTCGACATGTTTTTCAAAGTAGTGCACTGAGTACTGCTGCTTGTATTCATTCTACAGATTGGGCTAGTTCGTCAGTACACGCGTAGTTAGAACAAGAGGAAAGAACGGAAAAGACAGGACGAGGCTTTAAAATCATAAAATATGCCCTGTTCCTGTTTACCCTGTTACTTATTCCTGTCTAAACCGTGCTCCGACGGTTAACGCCTTCGTACGCATTTTCAGCGTAATTTATCAATATTGAAAGAGCTCCCTTATTCATACTGTGTTTACATATCGCTTCAAGTTGAAGGTGGTAAGGCCATTTGCAGTCTTTGGGAACTTCACGCTCACTAACGTTGGTATTAATCTTGACAGAAAGTGTATCAAAAGTAAGAGCGATTTATTACTCAGTCGTTCCGTTTTTTTACCACATTTTTGTGATGATTTGGCGTTGGAGCGTGGAATATCGCTAGAAGGCGTAGTGCCGCCGAGAAGAACGATGTGCTGTCTTGGACAAACAGAACGTGAACACGAATATATGAACCAGAACATGCAATACCGAAGGATACGGTTCTTGGAGATCATTCAGCGGCGCGGTTGTGATGTATTTGGGAAGTCTGTCTACAAAACCTTGTCAGTGTTATGGAGCAATGCGACAAGTTGACTTGAATGAAAAGAAATTGCGCTAGCTGTGTGTTACGGTTGATATTTTCGCGTTCGCATTTTATTTGTCCATGATTGTAAATTACGAATTCGACGAAGCATTTGGCGAGTGTGACCGTCTCCATGGGTCTCTGAAACGCAAACAGCGGTTGCTCTCGTAAGGACAGAAGCGGGACATAATTTGCAATTGGTTCAACTTAAAGCATCACGCATGGTGGGAATATTATACATATTGACGAAGAGCTCGGTGGCACGGAGGTAGTATACCTTACGTGCATGCACTTCGAGTAACGTGTAAATACTGGCCGTCTAAAAAACTAGACGTCTCTTCAAGAGGTCCGGCCACGACTCGCATCAGAACAGAGGACCTCAAACCAACATATTGTGGCTGTCATTGCTCCACGTCACTTTGTTCTTATCAGCCGGAGTTTTAGTTTGTGCCTGAACCGTCAGGAAACTAAAGCAAACAAGCTGGCCCCACCACCTTGCCCTTTTCAGGTGCTTGTCTCCAACTTCAAGACGAGCTTTTTTTACTAAGGCTAATTATAACAGAAAAAACATTACGCGGAAATAATGCCGTCGTAACAAGCTCGTCTAAAGCTTAATTTTAAAAAACATTTACACATGCGTATTTTGGGAATTCAACCAGCGATTTGCAAGCTCACACCCGACGGCGTAGTTGAGTATAACACGCTGGTTAGTACAATGGAAGGGTCCAATTCAGAAACGTATCACAGTGTTACAGAGGGGCTTGGGTTTTCCACATAGCATTTATACAACAACGAAAAATTATTTGGAGCACAGTAAGCGGGTCAGTGTGAAGGCTATACTACGGTTCCAGAAAACCACAAGTGGTCATTTTCGTGTTTCTAGTCGTCCGGACACAGGTCGCTGTCTCGCAAGGGAACAGTGACGCCGCAGATGTCGTGGAAATGTCTGAGGCAGTACGTGGGCACCATGTCCTTATACTCCTCAGAAACCCATAGGGTGCACACTGCGTTCATGGGAAAACAGGCACGTCACATTATACATCCACCTGGCACAACGCACACGTCTGCAATACTCTTTCTAAGCACTACATACGAAATCGCCCATACAGCCGGCAATGCTGTGCTCTTACAAAGTACAAAGTTGACATCAAATATGTGTACCTGGCCTTCAGAAATTGTCACCAGGCGGACGTGAATAAAGTTATCTAACAAAGCTACACGACAAAATATTGCGTTTCTTAAGGGACGCGATGCAGATGTAGGCTATATTCAGAAAATGCTTTTGGCCCTAGCCGGTCTTCTATTCATCTCGTTGCAAGCAAACAAGAGGGCATGGTACTACGAGTACTTTTTCCCAGCCTCTTTGTGATGCTTGTCCGTATAGCTTATCGGAAACATGACGGATTTCTGCAGTACGCAATTATCAGCGCGATAAGATAGTTGTTTGCGAGCTGAGATGGATAGCATATCAAATCTAGCCTGTGGTAAGGGCAAAAAAGTTTGCGTGTTATCGATTCACGCTATTGGCCTAAAGAGCTCTGTAATGGTGTGCGGGAAACAGTTCAGGATAAAATTTGAACCTAAAGTATTTATGGTCCTCTGGCATTAGTCTTCGGGTCATTATTATTGTAGCAACAGTTGTCTTCTCATGCGACTAGATAAAACTACTGGCCTTTAGAGCTTTGACTCCTTTGCGCCTCCGAAAAGGTACTACTATAGAAGGAACCGTTTGAGGTGTGCATGCAGATTCTCGCCGTCACCATAAGCAACGGTTCAATAATTTTCTTGATGCATCGCGGACTTTATCTTACTGACACCTCACCCCACTAAGGTGGTTCTGCTTTGCCTTTTTTGTAACACGATCGAGTAACGAAGTAAGCCGATGTTTGCCCAGGAACAAACTCTCAGTGTGTGTTTTAAGCGTGCTCAAAACTGTAGTGTTTATTTATTTTAACTTTATACAGGCGTTTTAGGAGCCGTACCTTTAAATGAAATTCGTATCTATTTAAATCGTATCCATGTCATGCGTATCTATTTCATTTAAATAATTAAATCAATACGCATGACATGAGAACATCAGCTACCTGATTTGTATTTTCCGTCCTCTCAGCAGAGAAATCTTATTCTCGACGCGTCCAAAAATAAATAATTTGTAGCAAAATTTGTGTAAGAAGGCTTTGGCTAGCCCTGCCACCTTCCTCATGACTTGAGGGGCATTGTTATATGGCCTATGCAAATTTGTCGCAGACATATTTACTTCCAGCGTTGCTATTTAGCGAGACATGCACGCCGATTCCAACGCTATAAGGCATCAGGGATTTTGCCGAAATTGTTGATGATGCATCAAACTTTTCCAAAAGCCCGCTTCGACGCCCTTTAAGAGTGAAACATTACCAATGAGAGCTCATGAATGTGTTTCACGTAAATTATGAAAATATGGTTCCCCTGTCACTACCTTCCTGCAAGTCCTCACTACCCAAGAAATTGGGAAGAAGTCAGTCCACCCAATTTGATACTTATGTGAGCACTAACTGAAACAGAACAGGCATTGACATTCAAACCACAACAAATCTGCATGTTACCCACTGCGTCAGTTTTTAAATCACACAATTTGTCAAGTCATGCTTCGTTCTTACAATACGAAAGGTCAGTCTTTTGCTCTTCGGTTTCTACATAGTTGAAACAGTACGATCTACGAAAATGCTGAGGAAGTCTTAATCGCCCCTGTATGTAAGCAAAAAAGACTGGAAATACCTAAGCAGACTTAACACTACAAAACAGCTATATAAAATAAGAAAAAGGGCATTAAGAAAAAAGAACTCGAGAGCCAGGAATAGCTCAAGCTGAGGTCGTTCTGGAATGCTGGATTTTCCTTCATACCAGATCGTTTTAAAGAGCCTAACTTCTACCGAGCCCTGTATGGTTACAGCGATTTAAATGCATGCAATGAACAACACCGAAGTGGGGTGTTGCTTTCTCTTCAATTGTCCATGTTGAAGGCTTCACAACTTAAATTAGGTCCCGTCTTGGAACGTGCCCTAAAATGAACATTTTCGTAACAAGCATGGCTGAATGTATTGCTCAGAAAAAGAGATTGTTGAATGTTTTGCTCAGAAAAAGAGATTGTTTATATTCCGGATTTTGGTATCGTTGCAGGTTGTGAAGATTTAATTTAAATCCCTCAACGAAAGCGATGGCGTCACTAACTCTTTGTTCTATCCCTTACGAGTATGGCTATAATCTATCCCGTTTCGTCAGCATCTCGATTGATGCGAGATTATTAGAGAAAGAATCACTTATAGCATTTTCAGCATTTTTTGTCATGTGCATGTAAAATCCGAGGTCTCGTGCGGACAGCTACAGCTATGCGAGGGAGCTTGTTGACTATCACCACTTTCACCGTCGTAAATGTTCTATTATCTTACTGGCCCCATTCATTACTTGGATTGCTTGTTCGATCATCTCATGACCTTTTATAGTTAACTAGCTTCCAGAAAATCCTGAAGACCTGTGTCGCTCATAGCAAGCTCGTGCGAAGTCCTGAGATGCGTACACACCTAATTTCGATTTCGCCTCTGGAGCAGGCTGTAGTTTTTTTCGAAACGTCGACGGCGCAGGATCTAGTTCTGATGAGCGTAGGTTTACAAAGTAAAATGCTTGCGCCGATTGAGTCCTGATGCATGTTTTTGCGGTTAGTTGTGGTCACGAGAAAAGTATAGCGTGAAATGGCGGCAATGTTTAGTCATACCACGAAAGGTCCCGTGGAGCAGAAAAGCTGAATTTGTCGGGGGCGTTAAACGTGAACGGAAAAACCCGTGGCGCCACTCTGTGGCTCCCGCTGAAGTAATTTGGATTCATGAATCACTGCCGATCGGACGGTGTGCAAACGAACAGTTATGACCGCTAGCCGGTACGGCTTGGGAGTGTGATGACGTCAGCACCAGGCGTTAGTGTTCTGTAGCGTCCGCTCCTCCGGATACAGGTGGGATGTACGCGCTGTCGAATATATGTGACGTGCTGCACTGCTGTCTTCCTCGGCATCGAATACAGTACGTCATAGCATTCCAGGCTCAAGGGTAGAATTTGAGCGTTGTTCATTTCTAAATTGTTACCCTTTGTAGAACAGTGTTGAAACTCACAAAACATTTTGCTTCTAGATGTGCGGGTTTGCCCAACACAGGCACTGTAATCTTCCGGTGCGACGGCGCATCAAGTCTACTTATAGAACTCTTAGCACTGAATACAGTACTTATTCACAACGGAGGCGAAGAGGACAGAGTTGTTGCACGTGTTTGTCAACTCCTTGAAGGTGTTCCTACTTTAACACCTGTTAAGAATACTTTTCAACGCATTTCAAGCTTTACATCATCTTCTGAAACCTCAATATACGTTCCGGTATCCGTAGTACAATGGTCCAACACGTCTGAATCGGTGACCATGTCAGACCAGTTCCAAGGAAAACACAATAAGAATCGATGGCACGTGAAAGCAAGAACATGTGTTTGCAGGTTTCGCATGTTAAGCATTGTCTCTCATTTCGCTTTCCCTTTTCGCAGTACGGAAAAGAGGTGTACTAAGAACCACGAACGAACAAATGTGTGGCTTCAAGTTTACTTACGCTCTTTGTTTCTGAAGGGAAATTCGGTGACAGCGCAATTCCCGTTGTCGTTGTAGCGTATGTAACCAACGTATACGGTTTCATCTGCATAGAAAAGTATACATTATGCTGCAGAGGCGAAGTGACAAGGGCATGCTGTACCATTTACGTTAATATTTCTTGGCAGGAGCAAATTGTATTGCTCTAGGATATTATAAAGATATTTGGTTGATGAATACTCTTATTCAGAGCACAAGAGAAACACGACCAGGAGACCTGAGTATGCTGCTGTTGATACAATACATGCGATTAAGGCGGCGAGTTGGTTTTTTAATAAATGCAGTGGTTCGCCCACAAAAGTCAAGAAAAACGACAATTACTCTCGCAGTCACTTTTGAAGAGCGAGATTCTAAGAAAAAAGCTATTTGGCACCCCCTTTTCCAAGTAGGAGTTGATAAACAAAGGAGTCAATGTACATGCGTAATGCGTGCTTGTTTGTAGAGGAAAGAGTGTAAAAACGACACCAAAGTTCCCACAAATATACGTCAACCTTTACTAAAGAAATGGTATTTAATGAAGGCAGAACTCAGCTGGCACGCATTTCCGTTTCCATTCTGTTGCTATAAATACAAACATATCCAGCTCTGGGACTGCCGTGATCGCAACAGAATATCTCACAAACTTGCTACCATCGCTTACAGATTTTATGCAGCAACGAGATGCGAAAGCTAGTAATTAGTACCTACTTCGACGACGTAGCCGAGAACAAGGTTTCTTGATAACTTTATAAAAGAGATAGTGTTACGCGGGTTCTAATGCGACAAAGCCGCTGTCCGCCGTGACATCTGCGACACAAAAGGGGCTACATGAGGAGCGCAACAGGGCTTCTACATGAAATAATTACCGCCTTTTCTGGTGCACTGCTCTTCGCCTTTGCAGCAATTTTCGAGATAACAGCACCCGATCAGTGAAGTTCAGTGCCACGTATGCGCACTCCAGCATGGTAGCTACACTGACTCAAGTGCAAGCCTACAGCTTCGCAATGGAGTAAAGACCATAGCTAACGACCGCGCTGCTAGGCAGCGAAGCGCGATGTGGACACCGGAGAGCTGCAGCTCAATTGTGCCTGTGAGTGCTGTGATCGGCAGCCTATCAAGTATGAGCCATTCTGACCTAGCACAGTGAAGAAACATTGACCATTACTTCCAGCAAAAAACTGGAAGGAGCTCTCAGCAGCCTTGAATAGGTCGTTAAATCTCACATTTTCAAATCACAATAACTGCTTGCATAACCACTTATTTTGATATCCATATGTGTCGGCATTGTTGGCACCCCTCCCCTGGGGGCCGCAGCACATTGGGGGGGCCGCAGCACAAACATTGTCATCATCATCAACGGCTTCGCTATGGCCAGGCCCATGGAGGAGAGACTACTAAGGAGAGGCCCCTAGCATCCCAATGCATTGCAAAAAGTGTGGAGGAAGTGACGTTATTTTTCTTGAACCCATAGACAATGTTGCTTACTTGTTTTCAACTCGGGCGGCCAAATCTGGGCGAATAGAACGGACAAATTTTCAAGGCACTTGGTATGTGGCTGCCTCGCTACGCTTGCAAACCAGCGCAGTCGCTACGACAAACGTTTTTAGATTAGGCCAGTTTGAAAACTGCGCCGTCGGAGGCGGCATTAACTCGTACCCCGGCCGCAGCGGCGCTTACGTCGCGTCGAGATTGGCGGAGCGAGCCGCTGCCGCCACCGGCGACCTGACGGTTTTCAAAATCCCGCTTCGCTCAGCGTTGGCGAGAGCCACAGTTCGTTCTTTTTGCTCACTTTGTGTTTTTTTCGTTGTGAAGTGAAATTTATCGCTGCTGAGACGTAGCGCGCAAAGACCGCAGTGCTGTACGACCCCAAACAATGCTCCCGTCGTCTGCGTTCGCCATCCTGCGAGCCTGTTGCTATGACGACGACAAACGCTACTTTGCCCGGCTTAAAAGGTGAAAACTCGTCCTTCTATCTAAGAAACGAAGGCCGTTTTTTGATTGGAAAATTTAGGTGAGGGTTAGAATGGGCAAATTGAAGGCGAAATCAACAGCTTAGAACATGACATTGCACCGAGGAATAGCGACGAAGCTGTTTTCGCTTCGAAGCGGGAGGGCAGGGCGACGCCATGTTAGTCAAATCAAACCGGAGACAGCAGAGGATGATGGGATAGAGTGCTGGGCTCAGTGGGCTCAAGTCATGGCGGGACTCGGCTTCACAAATGTGACGTCAGGGCCTCTCCTAACCTTTTCTTTCTTCCATGGCCAGGCCCAAACGAGCGCCCTGTCGGATGGCTCTGTTTTTGTATTTCTTTTGGCGCTGCCACTTAACAAGAGCGGGCTTAAAAGGCTGTATCTGGTCAGCTGTTAATCATTATAAAAAAGTGATTACCAATTATAATACGCTCTTGGGATGATGGCGGCTATCCTAAAAGAAACTTTGAGGCAGGCAAAAGTCTCATACAGGGCACTTCAGGACATGCTGTTTAGATAACTAGCTTGATTGTTATCCCAACTTGACTGTTTTTCTGCAAGCAAGGCTTCGTTCACAGTTTCACAAAAAACGCAACAGGTACAAAACAGGTCAACTTTCTGCGAAAACCGAAAAGGTGTTAACGGTTTAATTTTTTCTTAACAATTAAATTGAACGGAAAATTAAAGTCACATTCTGCTGGCAATAAATCCGTTTAGGATCACTTTTCTCAAGTTTCCAGTTATTTCAAGGACTTACTTAAATTTCTGGGTCCAAAGCAGGGTAGTTATGAAGAGTTTGAGCACCTCTCCGCAAAAAAAAAAAAACTGAAGGAAGAAATTCCCCAGTACAGTAAATTTATAACCTTTCGCCGGCTTTCTCCAGAAAGAAAATGTCTTCTTTTATGTGTTTAACTACCATTTGCACCCTTAAATATTCAATGTGACAGCTTGTGTCCTAGATTTGTCTGTAGGACAAATAGGCTGTTTTAAAACAACTGAAGACACAAAAGCCGAAATTAGCTGCAATACACCATTAGCCTCTCTGCTTGTCTGGATCTCCCCGTAATTGCGTAATTGATGATAACACCAGGGCTCCACCAATGCAAGCGGTACGGGAGGGAATTCGCGGGTCGTTTAGTACTTGATCTTTGGGACCTTTCACTTAAAAGCCGTTTCCTCGTACCGCACACCAGACACAAGCCAATGGGCAAAAGTGCGCATGCGTGACTTCTCTGCTATGCTATATGACAGAACCAGCCGAATTCCTTCTTATGACTCCGGACTCTATAAATGAAACAACTGATTCTACTAACCGTCGCCAATAGTGAAGTTGGTGGCGTCTGGCGTGGCACCGGCGCTGTGGTGCAGCGAAACAATCTCTCTGCGAGGCACATGTAAATAAACCAAAGTGTTTTTGTGAGTCAGGACAGTTGGAGCCAGAGCATAAAGACAAGAAAATCGGGAAATCATTCGCTCCCACGAGACAAAAAGATCGGAAATATTTGGGGTGACGCCTTCCACCCTTCTGCTCCCGGAAAGTGAACTTTAAGATATCAGGGGCAAAACGCTGATTAGAAGCTTGATACAAGCGCCATGAATATAAAATAGGATTCAACGAAACTGTTTGAGTTCGCTGGTGCAAGACATAGAGAAAAAAGTGCGCAGCTAAACACGCGGGGACAAAGCACGAAAAGACAAATACAGATGCATGTACATTCTGTGTATTTATTCAAAGGAATCCAAGCTATATGTATACATGACATCTAAGGAAAAGAAGAGTGATAACCAACAGGTGTAACCATATGACAAATCGATCACAGGCATATGTACAGCAATGCACATAACATAATTTCATAACTGTGAATGCTTCAACAAAATTATAAAGAAAGACCAAAAACTGCGAGTGTATTACAGGCGCTTACCCTCCTGAAACCAGCGGTGGAACTGCACGTTCCAATTTATGCGATTAGAGGTTTTAATTTATGAAAAAATTTTCGCTTTCAATTCGTACTAGTGACAACGGGCGAAGTCATTTATCGTTTGGTTTTGTGATTTAAAAAAGAATCAGCCTATGTTTTACAAAAAAGGTAGACGATATGGGCATTAGCCGACCGCCACTCTAGGAAAGCCTATGGCGCTCTAACCCATCAGTAAATAATTCCTGAAACGAAGTTTTGAGCTACCATTAGTGTAAATTTTATTTCAATGCTTACCTTTCTTGTCCAGGACCGTTGCTAAGGAACCAATCATAAGTGACGGTCTTAGCTTCAGGATCAAAGTCTCGACGCTTTGCAGTCAGGCATTCAAATATTGTGTCGTTATCGTTATCAGAGATTGCGAGGGCAAACGGATAATCCGAGAATGCCTGTAGAAAAGATGAAACAATTCCGCTTAATAATGACAAAAGACGTTGTGTCCAGTTTTCTTCGTGTAAGATTAAAATGTGCCTGTGGTATATCTGTAGTGATAGTGAAGGAAATTGGGTGTGTTGCACACAACAATAGCAACACTATTGTACAAAAACTCAGTCTCTCAACATATTCCACGGGGAAAGCACGCATAAAATTTCCGGTTAATATAAACTTTCCAAGGACTCTCCTTTACGGCACAGTTTATGGAATGGGTGTAGCTGTGCTGCGAGAGCCTGAAACATGTTTTAAATGGTAGTTTTCAGATGTGCTTCCTTGAACGCTCTAGGGGGAGCAGAGTATCTATGGAAAAAAGAAATGCCCGCGTATAAGACGACAAGGCAGCAAAATGAACAAGTGTCGTACTCGAACCACACGAAGCTGTCCGTGTTCTCAACTAGAATGAAAAAGACAGCTCGTCTTCCATTTATCAAAAATACCTTTAACAGAAAGATTTGGTTAGAGGTTCCTCGCCATTAATTCAATCGAAGAGTCATTTAGGTCTACGAACATATGTCCCTTTTAAATAAATTAGGCAGCCCTTTCTGGCTGCACACTTTAAAACAATTGTTGCAGGGTGAAACCAACACATTGTTCTGGTCTTCTCAAATACCCCACGGTGTCTGTGGATTGTACGAATAAACAGAATTAAGCAACTTGACAGCACGTTGTTGGGGTCAAGCGATCGTAGGCAAACCATAGGAGGGGGGGATGACAAGGGAAATAAAGGCACAATGCAACAACTTCGGATCAGCCTACACGGGGGATAAAACGTAGGGCTCAGGCACTGTGAGGTCTTCACCGAAATATTTCGTTGCAGCGTTAGGTGTATTCATGGCGTTAAGATGAAAGCACGGACTTTTCTCCTTCAGGCTTTCTCCTCGGAAATATAAATCGCTCCAGGGGTAGTCCCACCAGGCCTACGTGCAACGTCTTCCGTTATATACAAAGCGTCAGTTTCATCTATTAGGTTAAGACCAAGGGAACACCACCGTCGGGTATATCATTCCGAGCGTATCAAAAACGGAGGTCACAAAATTGTCATTTGCGTCTTAATAATTCCCCTCGCAATTAACATTCCCTTGTGTGCCGGATAAACCGTGCATTAGGAAACCGAAACGTGGTTCAGTGATGACAATGTATTTATGTGCTAAAAGTCGCATGTAACCTGGCAGATTGTACAAATGGCAATGCACGAAAAAATACCATTCCACAAAAACTTTCCGTCTACACTGTGTATAATGCAATGCAAGCAGGACCTACATTCTTTTGTTGTGGAGACCAGGCCAAGTGATGAAATGCAATCGTTACCGTGAAGCTAAATAGCGTGGTTTTGTTTGCCTGTAAATGCTTCCTTCATAAACGTGCTCTTGCAATGCTCCCACCAGTGGGCGAATCCGTGGGATATTCTTAGGGAGCTTCATTCAATGCAAAGGCCTAATATTGGTTTAACTAATGGATAGGTTATATTTGTCGGAAACGTCGTTACATACCTGGAAAGCATCTGGAACGTCACGTTTGAGCTTGTTGGGCCCCGAAACTCCGTCGGACGACGAAGAAAAGTAGAGGATTGCAAGGCCAGCCACGACTAGATTGAGTCTGTTCTCCATCGCAACAGTGACACGTCTGCGTAGGCTGTTCGTCGTCATTTTATAGCATGTCTTAGAGGACAAACTCCAAAACTACATGCATCAGCATGGTTTTGTGAATTGCATTCTTTCAGCTGTGCTTCATTTCGACAGTTCACTGACCTTTTTTTTCTCTTAGTAAGTTACTGTCAGTGTCAGCGGTTGTATCGTGTCATGTGACCACACGTGTAGACCACATATCCCTATGTTTCCAGTACATGCTATTATAGGGCAGAAAAATATGGGATTGTACAACCAGTCGAGCAGTGTTGATTAGATTTAAAAGTAATTGTGACATTCTGCTCTTCAACCGAGTGCCTATGAAGTTGCACACCTGTAATGCGTGTGTCAAAAGTTAATTGACTTGTCAGTCATCTCTGGGGTTCAACGCCACTTAAAGAGAAGAGTACTTGGACACCTAAGCAGTGCTTTTGATGTAGCGAATAAGCGGGGGGGCAGTTATGTAGCCATTGTGGTAGGAGGCAAGTTTTGTAGCTGCATTTGAGGTAGATGGTTCAGTGTTCGTTGTCGTATACACTACACCTATTAAACTTGAACAAAAACTGTCAGGTGGAAGGCAGTGCGTTTAGTTTAGGCACAATATTGACTTCAGTTGAATTGAATTGAATTGAATTCAAGCTACAGGCTTGAAGGGAATACGCCTCGTCGCTATACTCAAAAAAACATTTTGTGGGCGCCTCCGCATTCGTAATATTCCTCCGTGCCAGTAAGCCGCTTCGACAATCCAGTATTTTTCAAAGACGATTCAGCGGCTGCAAACTGAAAAGAAACTGCAACTTTGGCGACAAATCGAACGTGAACAAAGTTATTTTGAGAGAATTTCTACCCTGTCACAACCTATGCTTACACTGCCGTACGATATTCACTTCAGCCGGCACATTTAACTGATCCTCCTTTTTATTATAACGCGAGGAATACCTTGAGCGAATTGACATAAATTTTAGCACCCATCCCCGTCAATCCAAGTTGATACCCTCAGTAGATGATGATTATGTGGAAGCAGTTTCCTGAGATGTCGCCAATCGGTCAGCCACTGTATTTCGTGACCTACCTCATAAAGAAACTTTTGCTACGTCGGATGTAACACATTTACTCTACTAACCAAGCGCAATCAACGCCGAAATTCTGCTGATGCCGAAGCACAAGGGGCAAAGAATGCAGGGAGGACCGCCAAAATACCAAGGAAAGGGAAGAAATACACGCGTCACTGTCGGATGCAAGGAATAGCATGTCGGTACCGCTCGTAGTTACACAATGTAGCAGTGATGAAGCCATTGATCACCAGGAAAAGCCATCTCGCTTTTGCATTCATGGCACGTGACAAGCTTAGTTCCGTGAGGAAATGTTTATTGTGTACTTGCAGCAACCAATTGCTATCTAAAACATGGTGAAAGCAATGGCATTACTGCTGTCATTTAAACAAATAACAAGCTATTCTCCGGGCACATATCAAGGCTCTGGTTTTACTGGCTCCACCTCACTTTTTCTTAGACACTCTGTGTACAGCAGAGATAATTAGATGCATAGTAAGCGGACAGTGTGAATGCCAGTATGGGTCTCCAAAACAACATATCGTTGGGAACTCCGTGCTTCTAGTCGTCCGGGCACAGGTCGCTGTCACGGACGGGGACAGCGACACCGCAGATGTCGTGGAATTGTCTCAGGCAGTTTGTGGGAACAAGGTCTTTGTACTCCTCAGACACCCACAAGGTGCACTCTGCGAAATTGTGAAAACAGCCAAGTCAGGGCCTATATCGACGTCAATAACACATGCTTATAAAATATTCTAATCCGTCTACGGGGAACCTCCTTTGAAGCTGACACGGTCGCTGGGCTCTCGAAAAGTTGAAGGTGAAAATAGACAGATGACGTTGATATCTAGGAGCTGGTACCATACCGCCATATTGAAGGAATGTAAACAGGCGTAGTTACAACTACATTAACGTTATCATTGTCCACAACGTATGTACTTCTTCAACTTAGAGAAGGCGTTACGACGTCGGTAATGCTGTAGTTACATTTATTGTAAGTAAACTGGCCAGAATAATGAGACAAGAGGCAGCTTTTTTACTCTTAGTTTGGTCTGGGCTATTTTACCTAATTTGTAAAGAATGCATTTCTACCGTTCGTAATTTAACGCGAATTAAAAGCTGTTTTTAGGTGCGACCGATATGCTTCAAGCATTCGCCGCCTAAAGGAGAAAAAATATCACACGCTATGGTGGTTAGCCTAAGATGTAATGCTCTGAGGAGTTGGGGCATAAAAATTTGAAAACTGTAGCAGTTCCCATCGTAAGTCGTATAGCTATTCATTTCAATTGCTACAGTTTATTTTGACGCCTGCACGGCACCGGATGGATGTAGGGCCACATTTTTTGGTAGATCACAATATAACACTAGGTGGAATGGCGGCTTCGACCCATTTTTGCCTCCAATGTACACCCTCAATCCCAATGCGCTTGCTTTTACGGAACACGCCTCCAGAAACAATCCACCACTTGTGTTTGCCCATATCGTTTTGTTTAGGACGATCGAACACTTGTCAAAGCCTTAAACTAAGCGATTTGTTTCTTAATGAATCACTTCAAGTATCTGTGAGAACCTTATTCCTCAGCCTTGATTACATAATTTATAAATATTAGAAAGCTAAGCATTCTATGGCGAGACGATAGAAAAATCCGGCGGTCCGGGTATTCAGAAAACTCCGTTGGATTGACCTTTGGCGCATGTGGGAAAAAACGGAGGAGTGAGAAGTAGGGGAAAGGGATTGACTAGGTTTAAGGGTGACGTACTTACACTTCCGCGCTTACCAACAATTATAAGTGGTAATGGCGCATCAAGGGGAGTGAAGCGCACTGGTAAACACCAGCCATTCTTTCGAGCTTCGCTCGCTAGCGATATGTACGCATTTTTTACGACGCTAATTCTCAGTTAACTCTGCTGTCATCATTTACCCATTTTTGAGAGCCCGTAGTCGCAAAGGCCAGGTGATATAGAAAGAGCATGGGCTCACCATAGATATGGTTTACAAAGAATTGTACAAGACAAGGGGCGCTCGGTAAAGCAGATTCATAAGAGAGCCACAACTCAGCGTGCATGAAACTGGAAGCGTCGTACCACTGCGTGGTTCACAAAACACGCGGGCGTCGTTTTAGAGCGAAGCTGTCTTGATATATGTTCTGACCATCATTGGGCGCGTCTGCCGGGTCGACAAAGAACCCACACCGATCGCTCCTTAGCTAGTTGTTAATCCTCTAAAGCTCTCAATCTAGCCTGTCATAATACGGCCTGTCATAATACGGGCTTAATTCTGAACGATTTTATGGAGTGCTAATGCATTAGTTGATTGACTGCTCACGCCACTTGGATTGTTCGGATTTCGCCTGGATATTTTTAACACGAGCTTAAAAAGGAAGCACAGACAGGAACAAACGCTCACTTCACGCTTTGAGGTTGGGCTAGCGGGGGTGCCAAGAATCTCTGTTCACAGAGGCCGCCACATGGGCTTGAACATCGAGTGGCATGAACGTCGAATTTGAAACCCGTTAACGTGTAAAAATTCTGGCATAAAGGAAAACATCGAGAGTTGATGATTTTACCAAAGGCCCTGTTACGGCATAACCTTTAACCTGAGGCAGCAAACGCCGGAAGTCGGCTGACGAGCTGTTGCAGACAATCGATTGAAGAACATCTCATTCTGGAGGCACAGCGACCAAAACAGTTAAGCGTCTTCATTCACAAACGTGCGCCGAAGAGACCACCAATGGAAACAGCTGATGGAATGTCGGTGGTGGGACGAGTTTGGAAGAGTACCCTGTTCGGGGAGTGCTAAGTGATCTCAGCTCACGCATCTCACTGTCGGTTTTCGCAATTACGAAAGTACCACTTCGCAGCAAAAAACATTCTCGTTTCATTTTCCCTACCTCTCGTCTGAGCATCAGTAACATAACTGTTCGATATGCAATGTTATGGAGCCCACTCAGCGTACTTCTCCGGCAAGATGCGGATCCACTTCTCTACTGATTCTCCGCTAACTAAAATAACGTTTACGACTTTTACAAAGCATGCCAAAAGAACATTTTCATACAAATAAGGTAATGTAAACCCAATGTGTTTTCACTCATTCTGTATTCACGATGATTGTTATGCAATTCTGAAAGCTTTTACATGCATGTGAAACGCCCATGTCTGTAGCATTACCCCGTTACATAGCATTGGTAATCCGTGGATGAACTGCCGGCGTGAAAGCTGAGCCACTTAAATGTTTGTGCTCTATATGGTCCTTGTAAAGCTTTCATACAAACAAAGGTATCAAGTGTAACAAGAGAACTCTCAGTGTGGCGAGACATGAAAGCAAGCTTCAGCTGCCTCTGTAGGTTTCTCGATAGGATGTTCGCATTATCGTTTTTGCATTAAATTAGGAGAAGAGTAGCATTAAGCCCAATCAGATAATCAGAAGATATCGTTCAGTTGTCTTACGATCCACGTTCTTCAATGGCACTTCGGTGACAGGCGCAGTTCTTGTAGTCACTGTAGCGGACATAGGCAATGAATACGGTGTCACCTGCATAGAAAAACATATGTTATTTGACACAGATGAAACGAAGGTATTACGCAGCACCTATACGATCATAGAGTAGTGGCATAAGACAACTTTGAAGCTTGCGAGAAATTATCAGTAGGTGACGTGGCTTACAATTTATGTACCCTACACAACAGAAATACGAGCGCCACCACTGCCAGGCCAAGGTGGAGTATAGCAACTCCTTTTTGATCGGCTTTAACCTTTCGCAACAACAATGAAAACCAATTAAAATAGTTTTGGTAATGATGGCGACGGTTTGTTAAAGTTTATCAGTGCTGCGGATTTCTCAAAATGTTTTTGAACAAACTTTATGTTGTCGCAAAAAAAGAAATGCGACAGAGGAAGAAGTAACCGGGGTGTTTTTTTGACAAGCCAGACGTTGTTGGCCATTAGTAAACGTCGAGAGAGCTGCGGATCTTGCGTCCTTGCAGGTAAAACGAAATCTATGCACCCTTTAGAACCCACAACTGCTCCTTAGAAAGGAAACTAAAACCAATAGTATCTGTAGAAATAAATTCACCGAGTATCAGTTTTCGACTAACTATCCTTTTCTGGGAGGGTGAAATTGTCTCCTATGCGTCTCTAATGATGGTGGCTCAGCCGAACAGTTTCATTTGTTGCCAGGCATGTGTCGTTCTCCCGAACGCCAGTTGTCACCTTTCCGTTCTAAATACAAGGAAGGCATTCAGCAGCGAGCGAAAGCATCACCCCGGGCATGGTGTTTAAAGAAGCACAAGGATCAGTGATCCCCTAGCGATGATCTCTTCTGGAAAATTCCAACGGTGTAACTTTTTATCCATGCTTTGCTTCCTCATGGTAGGATCTTTTCAGAAACTCGTGTCTAAAACAACAAAATTAACACTTATTTTCAATGCCCTGGTTAGGTTTTCCCTTTTTTGAATCTCCTGGCAATCCAAGATACAACACTGCTCTGCCAACGTGCGTGGTACGGTGAAGTAGCGAGTCGTTTACTGTATGCGATAGGGCACATCACAAAACAGGGACTTTCCTGATACAAGAAATCAGTTCGCAGCTGATGTGCCAACGCCTGCATTTGTGGATCATGTTTCTGGTCCTTTAACATGAGCAGCTGAATACAACCAAAGGTTTTCTTGAAGTTAAACAAATTGAACATAACTTCCCGACTTACCATCATTAATTGTGAAGGGTGCGGCGTCCGGCGTTGCGCCCGCAGTATGGTGCAACGAAAGAAGCTCTCTGCAAATGAATTTTGAATTAACAGAGGTGTTCTGGTGAGCCGAGACAGTTGCAGCCGAGAGCACTGAAGACAGTAGGTCATCACATTCCATTAAGCCCCAAAGCCAAACATATTCGCAGTGAAGCCGCCGCTCCGTTTGTCGGGGGAGCTTTTATGTAATAAAATATATCAAAAGCTTTTAAACGTCTTCTATGGAGTTTATTTCAATGTACATATCCGTTTGGTGCATTTTTGTTCCCAAGTTGGTTAGAAACATTCAGGCTCTCTGGAGTGCGCTGCACTTCAGATTGCCAACTAAGCTTGAACTGCTTCAGTGGTTAGCATGGTGAAATGTTTCTGTTTATATTTGACGTAACTTACTGCTGAAATGGTAGCTGTTTAATTTTTCAGTGCCGGTGAAATCATTACAACGAGATAAGGCGTACCGCCTAAGTTGGTTTCGGGGTGCATCTTGGAACAACTAAACTAAAGAACGGTAATAACGCGTACGCTCTGGCTGAAACAATTGCCGACAACATACACACATTGCGTACCACCTAATATGCCAGAAAGAAAACCTTTTACTAGGTCTGAAAAAAAGCCGACCTCAGGCAGAACAGCAAGTACACGAGGTCATAGCTCTTCCCACATGGGTGTAGCGTTCGAGCAGAATTTACCACGAAAGAGCACGTCTATACTAGACTTGAGCCCAAATTAAGGAAATACTTTTCGTGCCCGAGATTACATGCAGATGCCAGACATCGCGCGAGAGACCCAAGTAATGCAGAGTTTCTAAAAAAGTAGGTTAACCAGTTGCTCCACGGAAGGAACCCTGCCCATGAATGATGTAGACAAGAGATAAGCACAGGACTACGATGGATTACTTCTTTTGAAACTGCCTTTTCAAGGTTTAGTTTCAATCATTGCAAATTTCGTTTAATTATTTTACCTTTCTTGTCCAGGACCAGTGCTAAGTGGACCAATCATACGTGACCGTCTTGGCTTCAGGATCGAAGTCTCGGCGCCTCGCAGTCAGACATTCGAAGATTGTGTCTTTGTCGTTGTACTGAGATTGCGAGGGCGTAGGGGAATACGGCGAAGGTCTGGGCGAAATTAAAAATAAACGTTTTTATTAAACACTAAAATTCACGTTATGGATGCACACTTTTACTGTCGAAAAATTATTATTTGTTGTTTTTCTCACTGATACTCGCAATTTTCGTTGAATGTTCTACGTAAATCTCCACGTAATGTAGATTTTGCCATTGCTCTATTTTGAGTAACCCCTTATGACTCGTATCTACCATAATGCAACGAGTGCAACTTGTTTTAGTGAGCGATTTTCTGCCGTGCGTCTTCGCTTCGTAACTCTTGGCTTGGAGGATAACTACGAAGAGAATACCGCGAGAAAGTTTCGAGACGAGTAAAGGTATGGTTGAGTAGGCTGAGGCTGAAATTTTTGTATCATTAGAGCAGTGTAAGTTTTCGCCAAGGATGAAGAAGACGGGTGCATCTTTTCTTCAAGAGCAGAGCGCTCAATATAAATATTTTTCTTTGACCTCTTGACTATCTAGCAATGTTGGGGTAGAGAAATTGGGTAGCTCTTTTTTGCTACATTTGGCAAAAGAAATTATGCGCAACGTATTTACAAATCGTTCTGGTCTTTTTAAATATCTGATTTTGTCCGTGAATCCGGCGGTCGATTATACGGGCTGCCGTATTCAGTTAAAATTACGCGAAAGCTTGGTACGCTGTTGAGCGCGAGCGGTCGGAGGCCAACTGTGGCGAAGGAAAATGCTAAAGCATTTAAAGGTCCGCTCATTAAAGGGACCCTGCAGCACTATTTTCAACATTTTTTTTAAATTTTAAATGCTTGCAGAACGTAGTCGCCCAACACACCCAGTATTAAGATTAGGGTGTCCCAAAGTACCTCAGCCAAAGATTACTGCTTTATGCCCACAGATACCTTGAAAGCTCACTCAATTTTTCTCTCTCTCTTTCCCGGTCTTGACGTTCTTCGACTGCCCGAATTACGTCACTAAGTGGCCTTGTAGCGGCTGTTGGCTGGTTTTCCTTCAGTTGCAGCAATGAGCGCTTTCCATAGGCAGCTTTCGAAACAAAGCCACAAAAGCAAAACAGAAAACGTGCAGACCGTATCTGGTGCGACGAACAAAACAACGCAGTGCCGCTTCGTGATGGCGATAACTATAGCTATCGCAGTGCTTCCAGACGCCAAGGAGGGAGGGAAAGCGTTTATCGCAAGTGTTTCAGGGTCCCTTTAACTTTGGTCAAGCCAACATAACAATCAAATCTCCCTGGTGCACGGCCTTTAAATATCCCTCTCCCCCAAGGATTTGTTAACGGGGTAGAAAGGGAGCGAGTTTTTCGCGCCCTCCTCCGCCCCAGCTTCACCTCCTAGAGAAAACCAGGGTATAAAAGGAGCGAGCCTCTCGTCCCCTCCTCCACCGAAGCCAGCCCTCGTTCTGAGAGCGAAACCTTTACCCAAGTGATTATCACAGCAAATGGTGAAGGTCGCAGAGCGGGTCAGAAAGTGTAATAAAACTGTCTTGCTATTCGCAGGACGTGAAGTTTGTTTTTGTAGGACACGCCTTTGAAGACGCCTTAGCGATGCTGAATTTCGGAGTTGTTTTTGAATGAAAATAATTTCTACATATCTTTCTCCTCAAATGTTCCTACTTAACTGACCTGATCAGCACAAGGTCAGTTGAGGGTTCTACTGAGTTATCCTTACTGTAATGGTCTACGAAGTCTATTTTTAAGGTACATAATGAGTCTGAAACACCGTCTCATACCTCGAAAGCATCTGGAGCGTCCCGCTCGAGCTTGTTGGGCCCCGAACCCCCATCTGACGGGGACGTAAAGAAGATTGCAATGGCGACCACGGAAAGCTTGAATGTGTTCTCCATCGCAACTGCTCATATGAGTATCCTTTTGGACATGTACTTTTATACTCTATGCTGCAAAAAAAACGATTTGTTCGCATGATTCAGACAGGCTTTGTGATGCGCTCTGTTTCTGTTGTTCGTAATTTAGATTGGTCACTGAACCGCACAACCTCATCATCAATGTTTGCGGGCGCAGGAACTTTTATGTCAAGTGAATTCGCAGCCCGTGCCACCCTGATTTGCCGCAACATAATATATGTGCCTAAACGTAATAGGATTCGGCGGTAACTTAAGCTCCGTGGCTTGACAGTTTCAATGTGACAGTTTCGACAGAGAACCACACGTGCACCTTGTTGTACTGTCACAGTGTGCATACCAGAGTAAATTGCTCGGCACTTGTCATATAAGTTCAACGAAACCTTGTCAGAAAGGTCACTGCACAAACATGAGCATTTTTGGTTCGCGTCCCTGTAAAGGATTAACAAATTAGCTTGCATACAGTTTTAACTAAGTTCCCGCGAATAATGCAAGAGTTGGCAAAATTACATATGCTGAGAGAAAATACTTGACCACTACGCAGATTATTACGATTTTCTGTTGTTTGTGCATATTTCACAGGTGCCAGCAACATGTTTCGGGTAACAAATATTTTCCCCAAAAGGATGAAGCGGCGGAAAGTTCTCAAGCTATTCCAGTGACCACGAGTAAGTTTTCATATAGCGTGGTTCTTTTTTAAGAAGTTCCATATTGTTATGGATATTAATCCGGTCCTCTTTGTCCAGACAATACTTAAAACATTTTTTGATGGGAAAAGTTAAAAAAACAAGTAAGCACTACTGTAACATTTTTTGCGAATTAGATCTTGCTGATAAAAGACAATAAATTTAGATGAACTAAATATAACCATTTTTCTCTACGGTGAGAGTTAGTTTACCTTGGGTACAGCGCGTTGTTCAGGTAGTAATAACATCACTAGAAATTCTTGTATATTCTCAGGCCACGGGGTGAGGAGTAGGCGGAATAAAAGAACACGATGCAGACGGTGATGACAAAAGCGAAGGGGCAGCTGGCCTTGTCAAGTAAACCTAGAAATCTTATGGTGATTGCCACGGGGCTTATCCATGTCCTCAAGGAAGAGGAGGAAAAATTTGGCCAGGAGATAGCGAAGGGTGTAAACGACCTGCGGGCGACGGCCCCAAATGCGCTCATTGCAGTCTGCACAGTGCCGGAGGTGACAAAGCAGGGCGTGCACCGATAACGGGCAGTACTCGCTGCTAACAGCCAGTTCAGGAGGCGCGGCAGGGAACTTGGGCTTGGGGTGATAGACGTGAACAGGCTAGTGGGCAGCATTGGACATAGGCAAGCTTTTCAGTCCAACGGGATTAACTTCAGCACCAGGCTAGGAAACAAGCTGTGGTGGCGCTTACGTAAGAGAGCGGTAGCTTTTTTAGGGCCCCCGTGAAGCTAAGGAAGGCACTAGGAGACAAATGTGACGCCAGGGACGTATGCGCACTGAATGCTGGGAGGCAGCCAGTCCTAGAGCTAACCGAAAAATCTATAGACATAGCTGAAAACGTAGACAAACGCGATTTAAATGGAAACAGTCGAGCGAACAATTTTATAAGAGAGAAAAATAAACCCCATAAGAGGAAAGTGAAATACAAAACAAATGCAATAAATATTTAATCGGCTACATAAATATGCAGAGAGGCAACAATCCTGATAAATGGGTAGAAATTCAAAACTAACTTTAACGGGAAGAAATAAACGTGTGCGCTCTAGCCGAGACTCACCCATGAGATCTAGAAGCAGCACCTGTCATATACAATTATGTCTGGCAAGGACAAAAATGCATCCATGAAGTTTTGGTACCATGTGAAGTTCCTTAGCTAAAAAAAACATATCCATCAAAAACTCTTGATTGATGATGAGGAGAACCATTTAGAAGGAGAGCCGGCGTTGGCGCATATTCACCGATTGATTAGTGAGAAGTTTGGGAAATACAGGTAGCGAAGTTTGCACCGATTACATCAGCCCCAGGAAGACTGTGGAAAGTGAAATACGTTTGAGCAACCTTGGTTGGAAAAAAACAGAGCAAAAGGTTTCCCCCCCCCAACAACAGTGGCACCGGACGGAACACAAATGCATCTGATAAACCTGTTTGAACCTAAAAATAAGGCATCGCTTGTAAGGAAAGTACATAAGGCGCTACACACCAAACAAATACCGGAGTATTGGCTTGAAAGTAGGAAGAATTTAATATATAAAGGTAGAGGCAACAAAGCCAGTATTGATTCATACAGACCACTCACAATTACGTCAGCGGTGTATATTTTCCTATTGCAGGTGATAAAATCGCAAATTCAAGCATGGAGGAAGAAAATGAAATAATTGAAGAACCGCAAAATGGATTTAGGCAAGACAGGCGCTTGGATGATAATTTGTTCGTGATCATACAATGCATTGAAATTGGGAAAGCGCAGCATAGGTCATTTTGAATTGCGTTCTTGTACAATAAAGGGTTATATGACAATGTAAACCGAGAACTGCTGTTTATAATTCTGAAACTCCTGGGATTAAATGACGAGTTAATACAGTTCCTTATAGCTATCTAAAAGATAATGAACTGCACCTGCCATGGGAAGGGCAGAAATGCGCACAGCAGGTCAACTCCCATCGGGAACTGAAACGGGGATGCCCTTCGAGTCCAATACTGTTTATGCTTTACATGGCAGGGTTAAAAAAGAAACTAGAAGAAAGTCAATGAGGGTTCAACCTAACGCATATGTTGGAAGGCAAAGTGGTAGAACAGCGTATACCGGGAAAGTTATACGCAGACGACATTGTTCTTTTTGCTGATTAGCACACCGATATGCGACAGCTCATAAAGAGCGGTGAGGAAGCCACTGGCCTCAGTTTAAATTTTAGCGCAGAAAAATCCGGAATAATGGTTTTCAATGACACTAGCACTGACGCAGTGTCAATCGAGCATGGCAAGTTACCCAGCGTGAAGGAACATAAATATCTAGGAGTGTCGATAAACGAATGGATAACTACTTACGAACTCAGGAGGAGCAACTTTAGGGTAATGGAAAGCGAAATGCAGCTATAATGCAGCGTACAGATCTGTTGGGGTATAACAAATATGAAGTAGTGAGAGAATATTTGAAAGGAGAAATGGCTCCGGGACTCACCTTTGCGAATGCAGTACTCTCCTTAAAGGGGCCAGGCACAAAAATACAAGTTTGTTTTATTCGAAAGATTTCCCGCCTAATAGTGACCCCACCGCTTGTCAGGCAGCAAACGATGCCGCAATGACTGAATATAATCAATTTAGGATAAAATTTTGATTCTCCCGCAAAATCGTGTGTTTCCCTGACGTCTGCCATGAAGTCATAAGTGCGCGTGTTCGAAAGAACTTCCACTGCGTCATTCGGCTGCGCAGCCTTGCTTGCCGTCAGTCCTTCCAGATGGCCCTACCATGCTGAGCCACGGACCGTTGTCCGGGCGGAGCTTTTTTTTGTAACTGTAGAAAGTAATCGTCTTGTGAAACATGGGGTGTCCTCGACAAAAAGTGTTACGTAAGACAACGTCGCTTACGCCAATCGGCCCGTGTCGTGTAACACAACTGTGTAGCGAAGACAACTGTGTAGATTTTTTTAGCTGTGTAGCTAAAACAAAAAGCATAGTGCGCCCGTACCAACAGCAGTGTTCATCCGTACTCCTAGGCCTACGTGTATTTTCGCGAATTTCAGTATTTACCGCGCCTTGTTTACTGCTGTAAAACGAGCATGCCTTACATTAAAGTCAAATAGCTCGCTCGGGCAAGCTCATAAGCCCTGCCTTATTTGAGTTTGCTTTACCGGCCTCAGCCAATCGCACAGATTGACATATACAGTCAAACCCGGCTATAACGAACCCGGGTAGAGGGAATTATGCAATATATCGAATAAAAATACTTCAGTTACGGAAATACATGGGAAACATATTCCTTATAACGAAGTTCACATCCGATATATCGAACTCTGCGCGCCCAGAATGGCCGCCGAAATGCATGGTCTCAGAGTGGCTATTGAGATGTGGATTGGCCGCGACCACGGAGCAAGAGCCGCGACTGAGACATTGCGCCTTGCAGGCACGGAGCGACGTGACGCCCGACACTTTCCGTAACTGTTTCCGACGCGCGAGACTCACGACGGAACCCGCCCACTCAGCGAGTCCGGACGAAGACACCAGCATCGGTGAACTGTGGGGAAAAAAAAGTGAAAAAAATCAATGTTCCGGGAAGAGCTCGCCAACGTTCCCGATGATGTCGCGAGTGAAATCCGTCCGACGCTTACAATGAAGCGCTTTCGGCAGTCGATGTGCTCCGCTAATGCTCCTTCGATTTTGGAGGACGCGGACTCGAACTGATGCAAACAATGTTTCGTGTAGAGAATGCTATGCTAGTTGAAGCCGCCAAAACGAAAGTGAAGACAAAAATCACCGCTTTTTTTTTTTTTTTTTGCAAAGTAGGCAGTTAAGGCGGAAAGTAGCTTTATTACTTGCAACAAATGGATTATTTTGAGTATGGTAATGGCTACTTTACTGTGTTCGTTTCTGCATGCGGGGATGGCGGAGTTGGGGTTTGGGGAGTGTGGGGGCTCCCGCGGATCCCGAACTCGTAACAATAAGCTCGTTATAGGCGGGTTCGGCTATATCGAACTATTGGATATATCGAACTAATCGAGGTGCATATTGCAGTTCGCTATAAACGGGTTTGACTGTATGACATCACAGGTTTTTTTGCGGGAAATGAGCCAGCGGGTCACATGGCTATCCCCTGTTTCCCTAATTATATAGCTTGTTAAAAAGGAATTGTGCGTTAAAAGCGATGTCAGTAGTATTCTAATGAGGCAATCTTTCGAATTATTACACCTTATGTTTTGTCTGCATGGGCTTAGGGTAAGCCTATGCAGGTATAATCCCATGGGCTTGCAGGGCCTGCATAGGGCTTACCCTACGCCCATGCAGGCCCTTATGGGCCGTGCATGGGCGTTCTTCAGGGTAAGCCCTATACTCCCATGCATTTTTGGCCATTTGGAGGTACAATTTTCTCGACATCTCCTAAAGGTATCTACATTACGCATACATCATTTTCTTTCACATTTGGGGCTCTTTTAACTGTACTAGACATTTTCAAATCAGAGTAAAAATAAAACGTATAATCGTTTTCACTCGGCAGTGCCTAAAGTTTGATTTAATTTACATACTGAAAATTCTGAAACAAAAAAAAACGCGTTACGTGCGTATTTTCAGTTCTGGCACACTAGATGTCCCAACTAATGTAGATACGCGTCCCCCAAAGCAAATGGCACTGACTCATGCTATTTCTTTTTGTAAGCCAGCCAGGAAACTTGAATCTGTGTGTTCTGCCCATTTTAGATCAGGTGAGCATTGGTGCCGTCCAATCGGCGAGCTGGTAATAAATAACAGAAACGTCGCTCAGGCCGTCACGGCGTCCCAGAAAAAATGTTCGAGTTCACGCAAAAACTTTTAGGTTGGTCGCTTTAGAACTTTAGAGTATTATTTTACGTCGCAAATTTCTTAATTTCCATTTTTTCTAATTAACATTTATCGGTGTCCCAAGTGGTGGTGTCAATGAACACTACCGGACGCGGTCCTATTTAAGTAATACCCATTTTAGTTTTTGCGAGATGGGCACAGTGCGGTGTAAGAATTTCATAATATTTTCGTGCTCGAATATTCATACAAGAGACTGACGGGACAGAGACAAGCGTAATTTCCAACAGAAATTTTATTTAGAAGACGACATATATAAATACAACAGTTCTAACAAAAAAAGTTAAAACGGAGTATTGACGCAGTGTACTAATAGAGAGTATGTGCGCAGTGTACAGGCGCGCACACGTTCCTCATCCCCTATGTGCTCCCGTGATGCGTCGCAGCGGCTCCACAATCTCACGTCCCCGCACGCACTTCCTCATTTCTCTTGGAACCGGTCACGTATCAGTGCATAGCTTGACAGGTTTTCTGTTGCAGACATCACAACTTTGACACCGACCCTCCTACCATTCTTTTTAAGGTTGGGTGAAATTACGTGCAAGAAGGGAACAACCACCCCCTGGTTAGGTTGGTGGGTCGCGTAGTTATCTTGGTCGCCTTGCCCGATGCAGTCCGTCTTTGCTTTGAGCGGATTGTGTCAGCCACCGCTACGATCACTTTTGCGGGCAAACCAGCCTACCTAAGCCGACACATTTGCAAATGGAAACTAGTGTCCATAAGGTGCTCACATGTTTTGTTCAGGGATATGTTGAGACAGCTGCTGGCAATGGCTCGTTTCGCCAGTTTTGTGTAAACAGGCCAGCGGCTTCGGCTGCGGGGGTATTACATCAAATAGACCTGATTTTCTGGTAACAGAAATCTCAGGTCCAAAAGTCTTTCGGTGATGGTAGTGGGAATTCAAATTTGTTGCAGGCCTAGGAGCAGAAGGAAAAAAGAAGATTTTTGTTTTAAAGTTGCTTGCTATGCTGAGTCGAGAAACATCGAAGTAGTTTTAAGGAATAGTGTGTTCCTCCTGCATGCGAATTGCTTGCCTAAATGAATCGTTAATAAAACTTTTATATTTGTTTACCCTGAAATCACAATAACCGAAGCAACAAAAAAACTATATTTTGCCAATATGTAAAAGGAGGAGTCAAGATTGTGATTAGTACGAAAACTGCCGACAAAAATATTTTTATGAAACATTGCTTGCGGTTTTCTGGAGTATTCCGAGAACAATCGACGTATTTTTACCCAGAATACGTATATCCAAATAAAATCTTCCTTAAAGCGGGAACATCTTATTTCTCGTACCCTTAAACTCTTCTGCCCATTCTGACGCAACGAACACTATATGAAGCATGTTCTATATACTGGCTCAGCAGTCAGTCTCAGTTTTCCGGCAAAATGGATGGATACCATGCAGTGCAGAACAGCTAAGGACGTGTCGAGCACTTTGTCTTCGAACGGTCAGTGGAACCGCTTTATCTCAAGCCTACTTCTAATTTAAAAATGAGGAGGTAAAGGGTTACAATTGCATTTATATCTCTCCACAAACTAGTTAAAGCAGAGAAGCTTTGGTGCCCCCATATTCGAGCGGGCTATATTTCGGTGAATATAAAGAAATGTCCTTACATGTGGTTGAAACTATTTTGTAGCCTTCCGCTCCAACGTGCCTGAAAACCAATTTATTTTTCCTAGCGAGAAATTTTATTTCATTCATTTTTTCTCTCAAAATGGGCCGTTCAGGCGTTACAGAGAGGAGTGAGATACAAAAAAGGCAAAATACATAACAAACAATGGAAGGGTCAATAAAAATGATTGGCAAGTTCAGACTTGAATTTTCCCAGTTCTGTCGTAGATACGATGCCGGCAGGAAGGCTGTTCCAGTTCACACTGGTTTTGCGGGAGAAATAAGCCAAAATAAAGGTTGGTGTTGCTGCTTGCAACACCTGCTTTTAAATGGTGGTCAAGGCGGGTAGAAATGTATGAAGGGGGGCTGAAAAGAGACTGTTTCAGAGTTTCGTTGTCGTAAAAAAGTTTGTGGAAGAGGCACAATCGTGAAATGAGACGTCGAGTAGTTAAAAATGGAAGATTTAAAGTTTTTTCATCAGTGATGTGCTAGCTGTTCGGGCATAATTAGACAGAATGTATCGTGCAGCGCGGTTCTGTACAGCTTCGAGTTTCTGTATTAATGAGGCAGTTTGCGGGTCCCACACAGATGAGGAATACTCTAATTTGGACGGAACAAGTGTTTTGTAGAGGAGCAGTTATAGCGAGCTGGGTGCAAGTGAGAAGTTCCGGCGAAGAAAACCGAGCATGCGATTTGCATTACTAGTTATTTGTTCAACGTGCGTTTGCCAAGAGAGGTTGTTAGTAATATGCACGCCAAGGTATTTGTAGCTGCTTACTGAAACTAAGGGTACTGCATTAATAAAGTATGGGACGGCGGTTGTGCTAGTTTTTCGTGTTGTTCTTATCTATTTGCATTTACCAATGTTAAGTTGCACTAACCAAGTGTTACACCAATTAGATAAGTTATTAAGATCATACTGAAGAGCAGAAACATAAGAGGGGTTACAAATTTCTCGGTAGACCACGCAGTCATCGGCGAAAAGTCTCATATACGAAGTGATAAAGTCACGAAGGTCATTAATATATCCCAGGAAAAGTAGAGGTGCAAGCACCGAGCCCTGCGGGACGCCCGACTTGACTGGGCAAAGATCCGAATCGTTGCCATTAGCTGAAACGTACTGGGTGCGATTATTCAAGAACAGTTCTAACCATTTTAGGAGATTGTTTTGAATAAATACAATTGAATTTTTATAAGAACCTCGCAAGCCACAGTAAACACGGACTGCTGGTTTGTCACCTAGTTTCTGCGGCAGTTTTGTGTCGATTGAAAGAAACTTTCCTTACTCAGCCCAGTGAAAGATTTGTAGGAAAGGGAGCCGTGGGCTCGGATATGCTGTGGCTTTCCTACATTTATTGCGTGTGCGTTAGGCCTGGGCGGAACTTGGAGAGCGGCTGTAGACATGCGACCGCCCAGGCGCTCGGTCGTGTTCGAACTTCTCTGTGTCTCGTGGCCTGCTGACCTGTCCGGGCCCCTCTAATGGTGATTGTGACAAGATGCGGATGATGATGATAGTTGGGATAAATACAGATGGTGCTGCCGCCACTACAGATTCAAAGAAGTGAATTTTGCGTGATACAGCGCCGAATTAAAGAACCCCGCTTTATTTATTAATCCTGCATCCTGGGTTTGAAAATCTGAAATGGGCCCAATGTTTAGAATCAAAAAATAAACGCGGTTTGCCGGAGGACTGTCAGTGCCATGATTTGTTATGGGTTCATTCGCTTTTAATATTTCACGAGGTAAAAAAAATATTACAAGGGGCACCGACTCCGCTGCGGTATGACGGCCTGTTGGGCGCAATAAACCGAGGATGGAGGAAGAAAACGTACAGAGGATCCGTGCTGGCAAACTACAAAAACTCGTACGCAGGTGAGATATAAAGTCACACTAAAGAAAAGGAAAACAAGCAGGCACACGTGCATATTTGCGACAACGGGGAAACAAAGCAATGTTGATATACATGCGACCAGGTAGCCACGTGGCGTCGAGATATAAATTCTTTCATACACCACTTTCCAAGGCTGAATTACCTTAGTGCTATTATGTGCAGTAGGCGCGTTCATGTTTGCTTGATTGATTGATTGTCGGTTTTAAAGCACCGACGCTACTCAGGAGATGAGGGGCGCCCTAGTGTAGGTCTCTGGTTTTATTTTGACTACCTGGGGATCTTTAGAGTGCGCCGACATCTCAAACACACGGGCGTTTTCGCTTTTCGCCTCCAGCGTTTATGTTACACCCACGTATCACTGTATCAATGGCCCAGCCCGGATATCTCAGATTAGGTTGATACACGGCTGAGGCACCACAACAAAGGCTTGTCTAAGAAACAAACTTAGTTTTACTAAGAACAATTTTGTGAACCCTTTCAAGGCGAGTCTCCTTTCGAGTGAGCCGCTGAGACAGCGTTTTGAGCCCGTGTAAAAAGCTCATGAAGATGCTTCTATACGTGACGCGTAAAATGACTGCCAGTCACTAGCAAGACAGTGGACCAGCGTGAGAGCATTGTTTGTGAGTTAGATTAACGTGCGAAATTAGGTGAACTTGCTGTCGAACAACCCGTAAACTTAGGTTACCCGCCAATCGTCCACAAATCTACTGTATATTAACGACTAACGAAATGTTCTTCAACGTGTATTTACGGCGACATAAATGAATAACGTTGCAACCAGCCTGTCGGGAAGCCCTTTGGGGTTCCTTATAAACTTTCGGCACCCTTGATATCTGTCCATAATCCTCACTCTGCACGCAGGCGTACAAGGCGCCACTATTACTTACCTACTCATGGTCGCTGTGGCCTTCCTGTATCCCGTTTTTTGTGACTATACCTCAGCGCCCTTCCTCCCGCAGTAGCCCCTGCCCCAAATTGAATATCACTCTATCGTGCCTCCAATAGCTCTCGCACTGTTTAGAAACTCAACCCAACACTTTCCTTCATCCTTCACTAACTCAGTGCGCAATCCTAAATTATATACACTACTCTGTTACCCACTTTTCTGCAGATGTTCTAGCTTCCACCTTCGCAAGCAATCTAATCAACCTCTTCGTCTTTGTATGGGTTGCTGACGAGACAGCGTAGGCGACAATTCAGAATAAACACGCATTCCTGGAATCTAAAATCGGTTCCATTCAGTCTCCTCCCAACAACGTACAATATTACCGTTCGCTTCCCGGCAGCACCAGCCCTAAATACGTCCGTCCGCCCTAGGCCGTCCCAATTCAAACTTGCCTTCTTTTCCACCACCACCGCTCCAACCTAAATACTCTTCAGCCAGGCCTAGACGCTATCCACCCTGTCTCGCCACATTTTGCTGCAGATGCATTGCACATCGCTGCTGTGGCCTCCTAACATGCCCTTTATGCGGCCAATATATTTCTACTTCTCAATTTTACTGGATCTAAGTAGTCCTACCTCCTACAAGAGCGATGTACATTCCAAATCCTGCTGAGGTGCATTGGGCGTCTGACCCGCCGTGGTGGCTCAGTGGCTAAGGCGTTGCGCTGCGGAGCAAGAGACCGCGGGTTCGATTCCCGGCCGCGGCGGCCGCTGTTCTGATGGAGGCGAAAATCAAAAACGGTCGTGTGTACGAGATTTCGGAGCACGGTGAAGATCCCCTGGTGGTCAAAATTAATGCGGAACCCTCCACTGCGGCGCGCCTCATTGCCTGCGTTGCGTCGGCGCGTTAAACCCTACAATCAATCAATTCAATCAATCAATCAATCCAATCAATCAATCAATCAATCAATCAATCAATCAATCAATCAATCAATCAATCAATCAATCAATCAATCAATCAACATTGGGCGTCCGATTGCCTGATTGCCTTCATGTATCTCCGAAACGCAAACAGCGGTGGCCAAGTGGCTCCACAGAAACGCGGTCGCTTCTGCTATCCGTTCGAGATCACATCATCGTGCGCCGTGTGCTTCTATACACATTGACGAAGAGATGTATTGCCTGCGCTGAGGCAATACATCGTATTGGTACGCACAGGAGAAAAGCAGAAATATGAGCTCTCGCAAAAACCGTACGTCAGTTGAAGAGATTCGTTCATTCTTCGCAGCAAAACTGGCGTCCTCAAACAAACATATTGGGGTGGAGGTGCTGGGTACAGCCCATGCAATTAGACCAGGCCAATCCATCAACCGGTGCACACAATCACTTGTGCAGATAACACCTGTGCACGAATCGAGTCACCACGTTCAAGGCCTGCAGCCGGAATTTGGCCCTCTGGTAACACCACCCCGCACGAGGACAACCACAACCGCATTAAAAATCACTAAGTATTTTGGAACCCCCTCGTTTCTTGTTAATATTCAACGTGCAACGCACACGGCGACAGCTTCGAGGACGTGAAGGACTGGTTAAACCACTTCGACCGCGTGGCCACATTCAACTACGCAGACGATGAACGCAAGCTCAGGCTTGCTTATTTCTCATTCGAGGATTGAGCGAGATCATAGTTTAAAATAATGGGCCTCATTGACGACCTGGCAGGAGTTTCGGAGGCAGCAGATCAACACCTGCCGTAGTGGAGGAGCACAACAAGAGAAAGCTGAGCTAGACATCCAGGCACGTGTTCAGAAACCCAATGAGAACGTCGCTATGTGAGTAGAAGGACGTTCTGCACTGGTTTAGGCGTGCGGGGCCTCTCTATGAGCACGAAAAAACAACAACCGAGAATTTGGTATGACCGGTAACATCTTATGCCGCTTTACTAGAGCGTGATATCCTTTACAGGCCAGACCCGGCCGCGGTGGCTCAGTGGCTAAGGCGTTTGCGCTGCTGCGCACGAGGTGGTCGCGGGTTCGATCCGGCCGCGGCGGCCGCTTTTTCTGATGGAGGCGAAAAGCAAAAACGCCCGTGTGTACGAGATTTCGGCGCACGATAAAGATCCCCAGGTGGTCAAAATTAATCCGGAGGCCCTCCACTACGGCGCGCCTCATCGCCTGCGTTGCGTCGGCGCGTTTAAAACCCTACAATCAATCAATCAAATTTACAGCCAGACTTATTGCTATGGGTAGCGAAAGACTGGTGATTATTTATTCATTTTAAGTTTTGTTTTGTTGCTTTTGGCCAATGATGCAAATATATACCAGTATATGGACCGGCCGGCTGTTGTATGGCACCACCGTTGCTTCATGCGAACACCGCCGACCGTGGAGAACAGCTCGTCAGTGGAATCCCGGTGGCGTTCAGTGCAGCGTAGTTGTGTATGATTTTCGCCCGCTCTGCTGCGGTGTGCTGCTTGCAAACAACCTCAAGAAATTTTTTTTCAGATCGGTTAATCTCGAAAGCAAAGGCTACCTTTACGATGCATACCATGCGTGTGATTTACGTTCATATTCAGTATTCACAAATAGCAGACGACGCTCAATGCGTCAAGGTCAAAGTCAAGCTGAAAGGACAAGTCCGTTGCTGCGTGCAAATTTTTATGCCTGCATGCAGTTTGGCGTATCGAGGAATATATTACAACAATATGCTCCTACAAAGCCGGTGTGCGCAGCCGACTTAGGAATTTTGCGGCGCTCGCCTTCCGGCCAGCAGTAAATGACGAAACGGCGTCGTGCGCAAGCGAAAGACAACGTTGGGGGGGGGGGGGGGGCTTCTAAGATTTAACCCAACACAGAAATTGTGATGGACGATGCTCTGTAGCTTCATGAACTAGAATACAAACGCGTTTAATTTCACAGAAGTACGCTTACTAAAGTAATTGGTGTGTAATTTCCCAGAAATACGCTTACTATAGTTATCGGAAATCGCTTACACAAAAAATACCGTTTTATAGAAGAACGTTATTGCTTGTCGTGGATAAGCATTGCTTTACAAGACTTGCAGTGGTTGCTGGCAAGTTGTGTAATGATTTTTTCAAACAACAATTCCTACGTGGTTGCAGGGCCAGAGACGGGAGGGTGCCAAAAACCTGCCCTCTGTTTCACAATTGAATGCTGCGGTCGAGGTTTACAAGCTGCCACCTACGTTTAAAACAATAACGCACTCTTCCATGTAACGACAATGATGGTTTATTCGCAAAGATTTGTCGCGTAGGTTTTTATGGTTGCCTTCTGGATTTAGACTTTGGCTAGTTGAGCTTTGAATTCGACAACCACGCATTTTGGTCTTTTGATCGCAGCGTCCTAGACTTTGACCCTTTCCCATTCTATTCCGCACAAAAGAAGCTTCGCGTTCAACGATCGTCGTCGTTACGCGGAGGGGTCAATGATTTTGCTGTTTAATTTTGCACGTCTATACACCCCTCTCCAAATTATAAGTGCTGCCAGCGTGTCGGAGATTCGTTTGTGCTGGATAACTCTGGCTGATGCCCCCTATTTTAGGCAACTAGTCTCGTGGTTTTTATTTCTTCGCAAGGGATTACATGATTTTCAGGTACTCGGCAAAGTATACTTGGTCATTCAAAACCACAGGCTGTCGTTAACACTTCCACATTTTTTAACAATCGGTGCCTCCACGCAGGTTTTAAAAATGGGAAGGGAGGGGTATGGTTGGTAGCTTGGGCTGCTGGGTGGCTGTATAACTTTGGCTCTTGATGAAATTACCACTACACACGTGGGAGTTCCGCTTCAGCTGTCAAGCTCCCATGCTGTCCCTCAAAAAACCCGAAGACCCAAAGCTCATGGTTACATAAACTGCCGCGACTTTTCCACGGCCACACATTAATACATCTCGTACGTAAGTGCATTTCGCTCCAAAGCAAACGCATCGACGTATCCCATAGTTAAGGCTGGTGTATAAACAGTACTCATTGAAGCCAGTAAAGACAATGTAATGAGGTAGAAATGAATAGTAATATTGATAGATTCATTTCTACTCAGATCACGCGAAGCCAGGCGCACAGCGCTGCATAAAGTGCTCAAGTTAAGATAGCCCATTCCCAAACCTAGAAGCCTTCAATTAGTTTACGTAGCCGTTAGTGCATTTAAGAAGACATGAACCCTAATAATAGTAGTTTTACTAGTAATAAGATCGGGTGGAGCCAAGCGTAGATCGCTGCATATAGTGCTCCCGTCATTGTAGCCCATATCCAACTTTAGAGGCATTTAGAGGCATCACCCAACTTTAGAGCTGTTAAACACCAACCCAACCCAACACATCTGTCTAGACATCTTTTCACCGCACATATCCGCTCACAACACGACCAAAACATTCAAAGCACCAAAGCAAACACGACAAAAACAACGGGAGTCTGCGTAGTGCAATGCACTAGCTCATTCACTAACGAGGGGAGCGCCGAGTGGTGGCGCCACCCGTCCAGCTGCCTGGTCCTTATCGGGACCGGGCAGCTGGACGGGTGGCGCCGCCACTCGGCGCTCTCCTCGTTAGTGGAATGAGCCGGTGCATTGGACTACACAGCCTCCCGGTGTTTTTGTTGCGTTTGCGTCGGTGCTTTGAATGTTTTGGTGGTGTTGTGAGCGGATATGTGCGGTGAAACGAAGTCTAGACATATATTTGGGGTTCTTAGATGCAGTAACGGGTACGTAAACTTGTCGGGCGCTTCTAAAGTTGGATATCGGCTAAAATGACATGATGCTTTTTGCAGCCATCTACGCTTCGCTCCACCAGTTCTGAATATGAATGAAACTACTATTATCAGCATTAATGTCTTCTTAAATGCACTAGCGGCAACGTAAATGTATTTGACGCTTCTAAGTTTGGGAATGGGCTACATTGACATGAGCGCTTTTTGCAGCGCTCTGCGCATGGCTCCGCGCGATCTGAGTAGGAATAAAACTGTTAATATTAGTATTCATTTCTTCTCTGGTTTCAATGACTATGGTTTCCACGCCAGCCTTAACGCTGAGATAACTCGATACGTCTGCTTTGAAGAGAAAGGCACCTGCGTACGAGATCTATTGCCGTGTGTCCGTGGAAACGTCGTGGCCGTTTACACTTTCTTTCTGTACCCGTGAGCTTTGTGCCTTCACTTTTGGTGAGCGACACAGTTACAGCATGGGAGCCTGAGAGCCGAAGTGGAACTCCCACGTTTGTAGTGGTCATTTTATTAAGAGCCAAAGTTATTCAACCACCCAACAGCCCAAGCTACAAACCGTCCCGCCTTTCCTTCCCGTTTTACCATCTGCGTGGTAAAATTCGTGGCGCCAGAGCATTTCGTGGCGGCAGAGCATATGATACGAACGAAAGTTAATGATGATGAACGATCTATTTACAGTATATACATGGCGGCCATGACAGCAACCAACCATGCGGCATGCTGCCCATTACTTCGGCGTCGTTTGCAACGTTGCCGCCCTTTCATTATCATAACTTTTTCTTACTCTGTGGCTATGACCACTGGTGGGTGAAGCTAGGGATGGCGGTGACGTCCGCCACCATTTGGAGCGCTGTTGCGACCGCTCCTCTAGATACACATTACATGGATGCGGTGCCGCATATCTGTGCCGGGCGCACTGAACACCGCGTATTGTAAAGTTCAAGCATTGAAGGCTCAAAAGTGAAAGTTAAACATCGTCCACTTTTCATTGTTTCATTTTGACGCACAGCGTTTTTTTGTTTGTTAGAACATTACTCCTCGATGTGCAGGTTAACCAACACAATCAGCTATTTTTCCGACGTGGCGCGCATCAAGTCTTGTATGACACCCTCATCACTGAAGACAGTGCTTCTTTACGGAGGATGGGATAAGAGAGTTGTATGTTTTTGTTAAAGTTTTGAATGTGTTTGCTACTTCAGTACTGAAACAATTTTTTTAGGCTTTCCAAGCTGTATGCCATCGTGCTAAACGTCAATCCAGTTATTCTTAGTGCATCGGTCTAAACCGTCTGAAGTGGCGATGTCAGACTAGTTACTTTGAGCATAAACTGACGTTTCGGACATTTTAAATAAAAAAAGACTCATTTCCTTTTGCCTGCACAAAACAGCAGAAAATACAATAAAAATCGATTGTACGTGAAAGCAATATTTTGTTCTCGTTGGTTTCGCTTAATTTAATCCTTGTCTCTCCTTTCTGCCTTCGTAGTACTAGGAAAAGTATTATGAACCACGAATAAAGAAAGTGTAGCTCTTAGTTTACTTACGGTCGTTGTTCCTGAAGGGAACTTCGGTGACAGCGCATTTCCCGTGGTGACTGTAGCGCACGTAGCCAACATATACAGTGTCATCTGCATAGAAAGATATACGTTATTCAGTAGAGGCAAAGTAAAATGGACATGCAACGCCGTTACGGTTATTAATTGTTGGCAGAACCTAACTGTATCGCTCTAGGTACTTAAGGCTGCATTAGGTGGATCTCAATTGTTGTACACAGCACACTTTAACAAACCCTACAGAAACACTACCTCAATAGTCTACCTTTGACCTGATACAAGCGGTTAGGGCTGCAGGATAAGTTTGTTGTGAAGGGCAATGGTTTGAGCCATAAAACTTCAGCTCAAGCGACAATTACTCTCGTTGTCCCTTCTTGAGAGAGGGATTGCAAGAAAAAATTATGTGACATCCCCTCCTCCAAATAGGCGCAGATTAACGACAGAGTGTGTGTGGAAGTGCGTCCACGCGTCCATGCGTGTGGAAGAAAAATTGCGAATGACTTTAAACTTCACCCAAATAGGGGTCAACTTCTGGTAAACACATGACACTAAATGAACGAAAGCCTCAGCTGGCACATATTTGCGTTTTCCTATCGGTGGCTGTGCATAAATACCTATCCAGGGATAGGTTTGTGCTTTTATGCTATTGGGTTGACGCCAGTACCATCGCTGCAACTATCGGGCTGGCGTGAAAGCCATAGCATAACGCACCAATTTGCCACGACCGCTTAGACATTTAATGCATCAGCGAGCTGCAAATCTAAGACGTATTAGGTCATTTAGCTACGTACTCCATAGCATAGCTTCTCGTTCGTCAACTTTATTACAGAAGAAAATGTTTTTGAGACTATTATGTCACAAAGCCGCCGTCCGCGGTGATGTCTGGGACACAAAAAGGACTCCTTGAGTAGCTTAACAAGGTTTGCACAACTCATCATCACGGTTTGCTATGGTACGCAGCTCTCGCGTTTCTCACCGCTGTTCGCGATAACAGCTCTAGATAGCACAAGTTCACAGTCTTTCGTCACGTATGCACGGTCCAGCATGACCAGCATGGCTGCAACGTTGACATCTGTGCAAGCTACGAGTGTCGAACACAGGGTAACGACCAGGCTGCTAGGCAATAAAGAGGAACTTGGAAACCAAAGAGCTGCAGCTAGGCTGTGGCTGCGAGCACTGGCGTAGCCAGAAATATTTTGGGCGGGTTCTTTTACGCCCCCGGTAAAAAAGCCAGAAATAAAAACACCCGGCGAACAGACCAAATTCGTCATTTTTTAACTTTCATAAACCTTCACCTTTCCTAATTCTGTTTTTCATTATGGTATGTCGATTCTGTGTGCAAATAGCCTCGGCAAAAAACGTGCGCAAGGAAGTGGGAGGGAGTGATCAATCAATCAATCAATCAATCATGTTTTTATTTTCACCAGTACAGCATCCAGTGAAAAAGGGGGTGTGGCCGGAGAAAAAGCCGCTTGTTTACGGCTTGACAAAGCTCCGGTCTCCCACACGGTCGTGACAGGTCGACGCTCAAAGGAAGTAAAATAATTACAATAAAATACACAATCACAAACGCATGCGTTTTGATGACGGGTCCTCAAAATTAAAACATAATTGCAAACACTCAATGACAACAACAGAAATGAAGCATAAAAATTGAAAGACACATTTCTGGCATACTCATGTTATTTCAAAGCCACAGACATATATTTGCGCGTATCTTAGCCTTTTTTTTTTTAATCATTGCCGTAATTAATGCATGTCTGCTACAAAAAGTTCCTGTATATGAGCTTTGCTTAAGGTCATGACTTCCCTGTGATGACGGTGAAAATTATTTAGTATGTAAGGTAATGTATGACACAGTCGTTGCTGACCGTAGTTGGTGCGGGAAAACGGTATTTGCCATGGTGGTTGGTATCTGTAAGAATATACAGATTCACTCGCACGTAAGTTTGCTAAACATAAGAAAGAGTCCAAATTTCCTTGTACTGCCCTTTTGTAGCTTTGGATTACCTTATATGCGTATATGAAAGGAGCTTTTATAATTTTATTTTTAATGAACAACTCTCTGGTGTGTTCCAGGTAGGGAACATTTTCAACGGCCCGAACTGCTTTCTTCTGTAATAGTGTTAGTTTTTGCAGATTCTGGGCAGTGGTGGTTCCCCAAATTAACGAGCAATAATTTAGTTGCGAGTTAAACAATGACTGGTAAAGTAGCCTTTTTATAGCTTGGGGCAACACGTAACGATGTCTTCTAAGGGTACCGACAATCTTTTGCAGCTTCGAGCTCAAATGATTAATGTGCTCATTCCAGGTCATGTGCTCTGAAAACACAACGCCGAGAGTGTTCACATGCTTTGCTACATTGATTTTGTAAGGGCCTAGTGTAATAGTATCTGGCAAGGTGGGAAGGATTCCTGGTGCTCGAAAAACAACACATTTAGTTTTTGTTTCATTAAGGACAAGGTGGTTCGAGTGTGACCATTCTTTAAGTTTGCAGCAAACTGAGCTAGCCAGGGGCACAATACTTGTTAAATCTTTACCAGGCACAAATACAGTGCAGTCGTCCGCGTATATAATAAACTTGCACTTTTTTTCGAGTTTCGTAATGTCATTGACATAGAATAGAAAAAGAATTGGTCCCAAGATACTGCCTTGTGGCACCCCATTTTTAACTGGTTTTATTGTAGATCTAACGTTATTGATTTCAACGAATTGAACACGTTGCTTTAAATAAGAACATAGAAGATTCAAGGCCAGTCCCCGGAAGCCATATCTTTCCAGTTTTACCAGCAGTAATGTATGGTTTACTCTGTCAAACGCCTTACTGAAATCGAGATAGAGGCCTAGCGTCAGCTCCTTTCTCTCAAAGTTTTCGAGGATGGCTTCTTTTTGCACGGATAAAGCACTTTCAGTTGAGCGCTTCTTTCTAAAGCCGTGTTGGCATTCAGTTAGGAGGTCATGTTTCCGGGTGAAGTTGTCTATACGGGCGTTAATTATTTTTTCTAGACCTTTAGAAAACACCGGAAGAATAGAAATTGGTCGATAGTTTCCCATTTGGTATTTGTCGCCTCCTTTATGTACGATTGTTACCCGTGCGACCTGCATGCCCTTTGGAAATGTACCAGTCGACAGTGCCAAATTAAAAATGTGGGTTAATACAGGGGTCAACAGATCCATAACATATTTAATTGGTTTGATTTCCAAGTCGTCTGCATCCCTACTGCGGCTATTTTTTAGGTTCAAGAAAATGTTGCTAACTTCGGAGGGACATGTAGGCGTCAGGAATAAAGTTTCTGTTAGAGGCGAAATATCTGGCATGATTTGGTCATCATCTACTCTGTTTCCTATTTCTAGAAAAAAGTCATTAAACATGTTGGCAAGTTCTTTTCCTTTTGTAACCTTTCCATCTATATTGATTTCTTCTATTTGACTAGCAGTTTTAGGATTCAAGATTTCATTTAGCCTTTTCCAGACATTTTCACTTCTGCGAAGGCAGTCCGTATCAAATATGCGATGATAGTATTCATTCTTTGCTTTTTCCATTTCTTTGTTTAATTTATTCCTGAATTGCTTGTATTCCTTCCACTTGTCTAAGTCGCGACACCGCATGAATGATTGATACAACTTATTTTTCCGCTTAATTTTTCTTAGGAACTGCTTCGTGACCCAAGGCTTACGTGCATTTTTTGCACGTGAGCGCTTTTCTGTGGGAAATGATTTAATAAACAGCGTTTTAACTCTGGTGATAAATTTATTGTAGCACTCGTCAGCATCTTCAGTGGCATAAACTTCATCCCAGTTCGTCTGGTGAATGGCTTCTCTAAACTTATCTAGTTTTTCAGGTGATATGACCCGGCACGTGTATTCTTGTTTGCCGACAACGCGGGAGCCAGGAGCTCGTTGCATGAAAATGAATATTGGCATATGGTCGCTGACGTCGGAGCATAAGACACCTGACACTGCGCTGTCAGCGCACGAATTTGTAACAAATGTGTCGAGCAGGGATGCAGTTGATAAGGTAACCCGGGTTGGCGACGTGATGGCACTCCAAAAATTGTTGCATTTTAGGACTGACAGCCAGTGTGTAGCCGCTGTCGAATCTTTTATAGTGTCAATGTTAAAATCACCGCCAATGGTAAGAGCGCAGCCCAAATCATTTGCGTAGGACAGAAAACTATCGAAAAAGTTCAAGAAAGTGGGAAGGCTGCCATTAGGCGGGCGATACACCACAGCGAACAGAGCCTTATCTTTTTTAATGCAGAGAACTTCGTAATCGTCTGTTATAGCACTGAATTCTTTCACAACTTCGCAATTATCAAACACTGTCAAAATCGATACGCCACCTCCTCGGCTTTTTTTACGGTTTAGAACAAAGTGATTATAGCGGGGCAAAACAAAGTATTCCGAGTCATCAGTGTACCATGTTTCCGTAAACATTATCATATCGAAATTCACCTTGCATGACTGGAGAAATAAAGTGACTAAATCTTTTTTTGGCTGAAGGGATCGTGCGTTTATATGCAGTAGTTTCTGCGACTTCGCCGCCTGGCTTGTTTTGAGGACACTTGCGATATTTTCGGGGATAATCGGATCCGCCAGCGCCATTTACCCACGGAAGAGCAGCATGATCCTAGGTCTCGTCGTCCGTTTAAGTTGTAGTGCTTGAATTTATTTTGTTGACGTCACTGTCACAAAGTATTTGAACAGTGGGTGAGGTTTCAGTACGACGAGCCAGAACGATCCCGTTTTTGGTCCACACAAATTTCCAGTTGTGTTCGCGTTTGCGTGCTATTGCCATTCCCAAAATTCTTTTCATTTCTGGGCACAAATGCTCGTTCACGTACACGGGCGACCCAGTGGGCAAACCCAGCATAGCGTTTGTCAGCCTTTTTTTCCGAGACATTTCCAACACTTTGTCGCGCTTCTCTCGGCGCTGAAACTGGACAATTATGTTCGTCTTGTTCTCTACCTTCGTCGGGACTCGGTGACATACATCGATGTCATCGCTTGAGATGGGTTCACCAATAGCGTCGCCCATTTTCTTAAGTACATCTTTGAGTTCCTCGTTTTGTTCGTACTCTGCTCCCTTAATTTCGATATTTCGGTTGCGTGTATACTGCTCGGACTTCAAAAGGCCCGCTTTGCAATCAGCTAGTTCTCTTTCGAGATTGAACACTTTACACTGCAACGCTTCGTTTTCTTTCCGTAGTCCTTTGTTTTCGTTGAGAGTCCGTTCAAGCCTGAGGTTAGCATCATCGAAGCCCTTCCCAATGAAACTCAAGCTCTTTTTTATGTCTTCCATATCGGTGCGCAGGCCTCTTTCTTCCGAGCGGATACTCCTTTCAAATATTTCTTTCATTCCCTTCCATTCCTGTCTTAACTCTTCTTTAAATTCTTGAAGCAGCTTTAACACTTCCTTGCTCATCATACAACAAAGATGGCACAGTACTGTGTAACAGCGCTAGATAGCAACACAAAAGGGCACCAGGGGGCAGCAGCGACAGCGGTGTGACAAAGTAACGTATATGGCCGCCGAGAATGAATAACTAACCTGCAAGGGCCGAGGAAAACGTTTAGCTTGTGCGCAGAGCGCTGTCACTGCTGCCGTGTCCCGTGCGAGGAGAGCGTGCAGGCTTTATAGTCCTCCGTGAAGTCACGTGGCCTGGCACACAGTCACGCGTTGGCGCCTGCGCTGTCCTTGGCCTCTTGTCCCTTGCTTCGTTCACCAGCCGGACGGTGAAGGCAGGCGGGTGATGCCGTGCTCGTTCTCCAGTGATGCTGCAAGGGCCGAGGAAAACGTTTAGCTTGTGCGCAGAGCGCTGTCACTGCTGCCGTGTCCCGTGCGAGGAGAGCGTGCAGGCTTTATAGTCCTCCGTGAAGTCACGTGGCCTGGCACACAGTCACGCGTTGGCGCCTGCGCTGTCCTTGGCCTCTTGTCCCTTGCTTCGTTCACCAGCCGGACGGTGAAGGCAGGCGGGTGATGCCGTGCTCGTTCTCCAGTGATGCTGCAAGGGCCGAGGAAAACGTTTAGCTTGTGCGCAGAGCGCTGTCACTGCTGCCGTCACTGAGGAGCGCTCTGAAATTTGGGGGGTTCTCTTGACACCAAACACCCCGTCCTCCTCCTGGCTGTTGCCCTAGTTGTGAATACTGTGTTCGGCGGCATATCGAGCATGCGGCCCCTCTGACCTGACCAGTGGAGAAACATCGGCCATTACCCACAGCAAAATACTGGAAGTAGCACTCAGCGGCGTTGAATTGGACGTTAAAGTTTTCGCATTCACAAATCATAAAAAGCGGTTACTTACTCTAATATTTTGATGGCTAACTGCGGCGGTATCGTCTGCACCTCCCCCCTGGAGGCTACACCACACGAAGGGCTCCGCCATGGAGGAAAGAAAGGTTAGGAGAGGTTCCTGACATCACAATTGTCCAGCCGCACACGCCGTGTCGATGAGCCCATTGAGAGCAGCACTCTTTCCCAATCCGATCTGCTTTTTCCGGTTTGATGACAGCATCGTTGTGCAGGCGGCTCGCGAGAGCGAAAGCAGACCACGGGAGCGGTGTTTCGGTCAGAACAGCACGGCGGTGTTTGCGTGCTACGTCTCAGCTGCAATAAATTTGGCTTCACGCGGATAAGTGACTGCTAGTGAGTTGCAATATGCCTCACTGTTGCGTGGACAGCTTAACGGCCGCAGGCGGGAGAACTTGCTGAAGCTGCCAGTTAATGCCCTATTAATCTTTCTTACTTTTGCGACTCCACCTAATGGCGATAACGCCAGGACTCCACTAACGCATGCAGTATTGTCGGAACTCGTGTTTCGTTAGGTACTCAAGTTTCGGTACCTGACACAAATGAATTTCCTGGTACCGACTGAAGACACAAAAGCGCAAAATACAGGATGAAGGAACACAGTACAACGACGGGCTGCATACTCAACGCAAGCCAATGTAAACATTGTGCTTGCGTGACTTCCTGTGTAATATTTTATCACATATCCAGGTAAATTTCCCCGTAGGTCTTCAGATCCCGTAAATGGAAAATAACTTCGCGTACTTACCATCACCAACAGTACAGTTTGTGGCGGCTGGCGTGGAGCCGGCACTGTGGTGAAGCGAAACAATCTCTCTGCAAGGCACATGTAAATTAGCCAGAGTGTTTTGGTGAGTCAAGAGTGTTGGAGCCAAAGCATATAAGAAAACTCGGGCACCGTTCGCTCCCACTGGACAAATATATAGGGAATATTGAACGTGCCGTCGCTAACAAATCATGGGAAATGGTGGTTGCGACCTTGCTACAAGCGCCATGAATATAAAATAGGGTTTAAAAAAACTTGTTCCTGAGCTTATTGGTGCATGACACGGAGGAAAACGTGCGGCGCTAAAGACACTAGGACGAAGAAAACACAAAAGCACTAATGCAGACGTATGTATCTTGAATTTAATCAAATGGATATATGCTAAATATATACATGACGTCTAAGCGAAAGAAAAGTAAGAACTAACAGGTGTAAGATATGATAAATCTATCGCAGGCATATGTACAGCAATGCAGATAACATAACAACATAACTGTAAATGCTTCAACAGGGCTATAAAAATGACCAAGACAGTGCGAGTGTTTTATAGACGCGTACCCTGCTGAAACCAGCCGGGGAATCCGCACGTTCTAATTTAGGCGATGAAATGCTATCGTTTATGAAAGACATTTCTCTTTCAATTCGTACTACTTACTACGGGACAAGTCATTTCTCGTGTGGTATTTTTATTAGAACAAAATGAATCGTATGTTTTATAAGTAGTCATGCGTGCATTAGCCTAGCGCCACTCATGGGAGGCCTTTGGTGCTCTTACCCATCATTAAATAATTTCTGAAAACGAGGCTTTGGCTTCGCACCATTATTAATTTTATTTCGAGTTATTACCTTTCTTGTCCAGGACCATTACTAAGGGACCAATCATAAGTGAGGGTCTAAGCTTTTGGATTAAAGTCTCGACGCGTTGCCGTAAGGCATTCAAATATTGAATCGTTGCCGTTGTCTGAGATTCCGAGAGAAAATGGAAATTCCGCGAAGACCTGCAGAGAAAAAGAAGTAATTGATTTTGAATTGAAAAGAAATAATTGGGTTAAACAAGATGTTGGAATGCTCGAGGTTAATGGCAAATCTATCGAATGGACTTAGTAAGCTTCATTTCTTGGAGGGTTCAACAATATTTATGTTTATGCGATCCGCTGTTTGTGTGAAACGTGGTTACATACCTCGAAAGCATCTGGAACTTCACGTGCGAACTTGTTGTGCCCGGAACCCCCATCGGACGGTGAAGAAAAGTACAGGACTGCAAGGGCAGCCACAACGAAATGGAATGTGTTTTCCATCGCGATAGTCACGTGTGTGGGTAAGCTTTCAGTCAAGCTCTTTTATAGCCTTTTTTGCACAACAAACATGAAAACTAGATGCTTCGGCATGACTTTGTGAAATGCATTTGTTCAGCTGTGCTTCATTTTGACAGCTTGCCGAACCTCTTTTTTTTTCTCAATAACTTACCGTCAATTGTAGGGGTGGTTTCATGTCAATGACTATACGTGCCGACAACTTCGACACGATGTTTAGCTATATAGTGTAATAGGCCTAAAATATATTGACTTGTACGACCAATCAAGCTCTAGCTGCTCTAATTCAAAAATAAATATGATATTATGGAATAAAACTGTGTCCAGATGTGGCTGATCACACAGCACTGCGCGTATGGAAACATAATTGGCTTGTCAGTCTTCTGCGCGGTTCAACGCCACTTTAATAGAACGCTCTTAGGGCACCTAAGCACTGCTCATCGATGTAGCAAATTGACAAGCATCAATGTTGAATTGCGAGACGGTTATGCAGCCATTGTGGGCACTAGCATGTTTCACAGCAGCTGTGATGTAGATGGCTCTGAGTTCATTGACCCATACAGCGTACCTGTAAAACTTGTAGAAAAATTGTCACGTAGAAGGCAGCTAGTTCATTCTATACACGGTAATGACTTGGAGCCCGCAGTGGCACCTGTCTAGTTTTGCGCATGAGTCCTCTAGTTAGCAGTATCTTCATCATCATTACGGTTTTTACTCCCAAAATTTGCTTCTTTCAGTTACTATGACGGAGAGTATCTGCCACCACCTCTTCTTAGTTTGACAAAACGCTATTGGAGCCAACGTCTTTCCCTTCTCACATAATGGCTTGTTGTATACTTATAGTGCTCAAATGTATCTCGTACTACGGAGTGTATATCTTTGACGCACATTTATAAATCGAAAGCCGTAACCCATCCACTATATTGATGTATAGCAAGCTAGAAATGTTGACCTGCATGGGTCGACGGGTTTCCGTGTTCATTACTACACCCAGCTCACAATTTACCTAGTTTTCTTTTGAACTCAATTAGCTACCATGTTTATAAGCACTTCTCTAAGAAAATTGCCGTGATTAAGAGCATTCGTCGGGCACATTTTTATACATTGAGCAGTATGGCATCTGGGGTGCTGTCTGTCGGCTATTTTGTATACCATCCGTCGGCAATATGCCCGAAATCGACGCCGGATTTTTGACCAAGATAGTCAATTAACGCTTTAGTGTTCGAATCAGTTGCACCAAAATGTCGGTATGGCCCTAACGGTCGTTTCGAGAATAAGTTGTATACTACGCGATGGCTCAGCAAAAAATGAGCAGTATGTGAACCTACATGTTTGAAGAGAATACACCTAGCTCGTTATATCTCGCAAAAAAAGGTGGGTGCTCACGCATTCGTAATATTTGCACGTGCGAGTCAGCTGTTCCGGCAAGCAAACATTTCTCCCAAAAATATTCCTTGGCTGCAAGCTCAAAAACAGCTGTAGCTTGGGCGACGAAATTGCACCTGAACACATTGCCTTTTGCGGAATTTCCATAATGTTACAACCTGCGATTACATTGCCATACGATATTCACTTATATGGGACATTTTTCAGGCTCCTTCTTAATATTGCGTGAGCACTACATGGCTCATATCGGCAAAATTTTAGCATCGCACCACGTACCATAACTGAATGATGGTACACTAGACGCAGTTAGGTCAGGTGCCGCCACTCGGTCGGTCGTCGTGATTCTTGCGGTGTCTAGGGAAGAAAATCGCTTCTACGTCCGATGTACCACCAGTTCAGCCAAGGAATGCAGGGAGGACAGCCAAAACACTAAGGAAATCAATCAAATACACGTGTAGCAAAAGTAGTAAAAGGATAACATGTAGCTTTGCCTTCGTAGAAAGGCCAATGTAACAGTGAAGAAGCGAATGATTGCTAGGGACAGACATGACTTATGCATTCAGAACACATGACAACCTGAGTTCCGGGAGGAAATTTTTATTTTGTAGGCACAGCAAATAACTGCTATCTAAGAAATGGTGAAAACAGTGGCATTTGGCATTGCTGCTGTCGTTGAAACCAAAAATGAAGAATTCTCCAGTAACATATCAAGAATTTTTTTTTTTTTTTTTGACGGGCCCGGCTTTAATTTTTTCTGAGACACTTCGTAAGCCGCAGAGATAAGGAATTTGGTGCCGATAAAGCGGGGCAGTGCAAATGCCACTGCGGTTCTCGGGAAACAGCCAGACATTGTGAATTCCTGCTTCTAGTCGTCCGGGCACAGGTCGCTGTCGCGTACGGGAACAGCGACACCGCAGATGTCGTGAAACTGTCTCAGGCAGTGCGTGGGAACAAGGTCTTTATATTCCTCAGACACCCACAAGGTGCATTCTGCAACAAAGGGAAAACGGGCATATCAGGGCTTGTATCTACTGTACATAACACATGCTGCTACAATGTTCTAATCCCTCTACCCGGTACCTCCCCTCAGGATATCACGATCAACATGCTCGCTTAAAATTAAAGGTATCAAATAGGTGGAGTTGACATCTAAGAACTCGTACCAGACCGCCATATTGAGGCGATGTAAACACGCGTAGGGACAATTACTATTCACGCGTGTGAATGTCCACATTGGAGGTATTTTGCTAGTTTTATCATCTGTCCGGATTGTTTACTGAAGTGGTTTCATATTACGCGTATCTCGTGGAAGTACACGTCGGCTTTGGTATTTCTTACTGCGTCTATACCTGGATTGAATTTGTTACTAGACATACTTTGAAGAACGGATATTCGTTCTTAATTTTCAGGCAAAATTATAAGGTATGATTCGAGTCAGCGTGTTTATTGAAGCGTATTTCTTACTGCGGCCTCCTCGTTATATCTGGGCTTTGTTACCTAAATAATGAAGAACGGATTTCGCATTTCTTAATTTTCAGCGCAAAACAAAGGGTGATTTTAGGTGTGCATACCCTTCAAACGTTGGCTCGGCGTTGCGCTGAAGGATGCTCGAGGGTCGGCGGGTTCGATCGGCTAGGCGGCGGCTGCTTGCGTGAGCCGGACGAGGAACGCGGTGTTCGATTCCCGGCGGCGGCGCCGCTTTTCGATAGAGGCGAAAGCGAAAACGCCTTGTGTGCAAGATTTCGGTGCACGTTATGATCCCCAGGTGGTCAAACTATTCCGGAGCCCTCGGGCGCCCGCCTCATTGCTATTGCGTCGGCGTCCGTAACCTGCGTATGCTCCATTAGTGGGGATCAAAAACCCTACAATATATCAATCAATAAATCAATCAAAGAAGATTCGCAGACGTATATGCCGCGAGCGTAAGGCTGTGGTGTAATATTTTGATGAGGTCGGGCTAAAATTTGAAGTTATCGGAGTTTCATTGGTATAGCATTAGCACTACCATTCTCATTGCGACCGTTCATTTCTACGCCCGGAAAGAACCAGGTGATATTAGCACCATATTCGCTAAGGGAATATAAAACGCTATGGTACCCTGCGGCTTCGACCCATTTTTTCTTCCAAAGTGCACCGTAATCACAATTTCTTGTTTTTACAGTAAGCGTTGACAGAAAGAACACCTCAGGTGTGCTTGCAAATGTCGTTTGTCGAAGCTGCCAACTAAGCGATTTTGATGTTTAAGTAAATCATGCCAAGTATAAGAAAGAACCCTCTTACTGTACTTTTACTGCGTAATTTAGAAATAACGAACGCGTGGCGTTATATGGCTATGCGAAAGAAAAATCCGGCAGTACCTTATACGCGGAAAATTCCTCCACAGCAAAACCCTTCAGCATGTGCGGAAAAATGAAGAAGTTGGAGTCGAGTTCGAAGTTAAGTGAGACAGATTTTCTGGGTTTATACATGACGTGGCTACACACTCTCGCACCTACCAACAATGGTAAGTGGGAATGGCGGAGGGCCTTCAGCAACCCGTTACAGGTTTCCTCGTTAACCATTTGGACGGGGCGGATGGGTGCATTTTTAGGGTTAATATTCTTAGCGAAGCGCGCTAACTCCATCCTACGCGTTCATTTGTAAGCTTGTAGCCGTAAAGGCCAGGCGATACAGAAAGAACCCGAGCTGACCATAAATATGGTTCCCAAAGAATTACACAAGACAAGGATCACTCCGTAACAGATAATTAATAGAGAGCCGCAAATGAGCTTGAAAGTACTAATTGGAAGCGACGTACCCTGCGTCGTTCAGAAAGCACTCAGGCGACTTTATAGTGAAGCTGTCTTGCACTAGTTTCCGACCACACTTAGGTGCGTATATCGGGTCGCGTCGACAAGTGACCGCCAGCGCTCGCTCGAGAGCTAGTCTAAAGTGCTCAGCAGCTCTCAGTCTAATGTATCATAGTAGGCTCTCATTTATTAGTACATTCACAATATCCGTAAAGCCTCCTGTGGGGGGGTATCGCATAGGGAGGTTACATAAGCACACCTATTGTATTAGAGCAGTAAACCGAAAGGCAAAAAATAAAACCAAATGAAAAGGAAGGTTAAAACTGACCCCGCAGATAAATGCAATACGTTTGAGAGTAGGTAATGCTTTAGTTGACTGACTGTTCACGCCACTGGGTGGGTTTAGATTTAGTCTTGGCTTTTTTAATCACAAGCTTAAAAAGAAAGCGCAGAGAAAGAAAGAAGTGTTCACTTCACGCTTCGAGGCTGGGCAAGCCGGGGTGCCAGAAATCTCTGTGTTAACAGAGGCCGACACATGCGCCTTGAACGTCAAATGGGAATAAAGGGCAACTTTGAAATCAGTTAACGTGTTAAAAAGTATGAGATAAAGCCAAAAGGCATCAAGGGTTCATGGTATTACCACATATCCTGTTACGGCATAGCGTTTAACCTGAAACAGGAAAGGCCGGCAGCCAGCCGACGACTCTGGCAGACACTCGATTTAAAGTACATTTTATTCTGAGTTCTCAGAGACCAAAAGAGTTCAGCGTCTTGGTTCACGAATGTGCACCGACCAAACAACCGATAGAAAACAACCGATGAAGTCTCTAATCTTGAGGCGAGACTAGACGAGGGCGGTAATCGGGCGGTGCTAAGTGATAATGGTTCAGCCATCTAACTCATAGTTTTCTTAATTTCGTAATTACCACTTCAAAGCAGAGAAAACTTTTTGTTATTTCATTTTTTTTGTCGGCCTGTCTCGGCTCGATATGCACTTTCACAGAGCCAACGCAGCGTACTTTCCGGAGACGATGCGCATCCACTTTTGTCCTGAATCCGCAGCAAATAAAAAGACGTTTACAAGTCTTAGGAAAGATGCTTAAGGGAAATTTTTGTACAAAGAGGGTAAGGTACACCCAATGGGTTTTCAATCGTACTGTACTCAAGCTGACAATTTAGGTTTATTCAGTCTTTATACTGAAGAAACAATAGCACAAAAAACGGGACGAAGGATCAGAGTACAGCAGATGGGCGACAACTTTTAACTAAATTTTAATTTCAAGAAACAAAGGTTTATATGCATGGGAAAATTAATTACACCGCAAACGGGGTTTTTATATTGGGCAAACTACTGGAGGTGGCTAAGCAGTGGCTCTGAGGCTTGTGTGCACGCTGAGGGGTCGCGGTTCGATCCCGGCCGCGGCGGCCGCTTTTCTGAAGGCGAAAAGAAAAACGCCCGTGTGTACGAGATTTCGGCGCAGAAAGATCCCCAGGTGGTCCGGAGCCCTCCACTGCGCGCCTCACCGTGCGTTGCGTCGGCGCGTTAAGCCTACAATCAATCAATATATTGCAAACTGCGGCTACAATGAAAGAGCACGAGAATGCAACTTTGTTAATATTAATGCGGACATTTTGCACCATTGCAAGTGCTGCAAGTGCAAACCGATTCTTAATGATACCAAATTTCTTGCACGCTACAGTCACAAGCTTGAGAGGGAGACACTGAAGCTTTTCATATCACGAGGGCCAGCATAAGTATTAGCTCCGCGTCTGTGGCACTTGCCGATAACGAGGTAATGTAATACAAATACAAGGGAGAAGAGGTAGCCGGTCCAATAATAAAAATAAAATACAAAATAATACAAAATAATAATACGAAAATCATCATGACCCGACTGCATGCGGTGTAATTCCCTTTCCCATCAGTATAAACCTTTGTTTTATCAAATAAAACATTAGTTGGGAGTTAGCGCCCGTCTGGTGTACTGTGTTCTTTCGTCCCGTCTTTTGCGCTTCTGTTTCTTCGTCATGTTTCGCCAACTCGCCCACATCAAGCTCCTGCTGCTTCAGCATTTATACACGCATGTGAAACGCCCATGGCCGCCGCTTCACCGCATTATTTTGCATTGCTAATTCATGGCTGAACTACCAGTGTGAAAGCTGAGCCACTTAAGTGTCGTATGTTCCAAGTGACCCTTTTAAGGGGAGATTTTGGCCCACGATAAAGATCCACAGGTGGTCAAAATTAACCCCTAGCCCTCCACTACGTCGCGCCTCATCGCCTGCGTTGCGTCGGCGCGTTAAACCCTACGACCAATCAACGACTCTTTTAAGGGTTTCATACAAACAAACAAATCCATGAAATTGCAGTACAAGCGACTCATCGTGGCGAGACAGAAAGCAAACAGGCGTCGGTTGTCGCTATAGCCTTATCGATCATTTACCCGGATAGACAGATTTTTAATATAATTTTCGCATTGGTTTAAAGGGGAGCGTTAAGTCCTATCAAAAAAGGCAGCGTTCGTTTATCTTACGATCAACGTTCCTCAAGGGCACTTCGGTGACGGCGCAGTCCTTGTAGTCACTGTAGCGGACATAAGCAATAAATACGGTGTCATCTGCATGGAAAAATATACGTTAATTAGGAACGACGAAAGAAATGTAGTATCCAAGGCCTATACAATTATAAATTAGCGGCGCGAGCGAACTGTCGAGCTTGAGAAAATGATCAGTGGGTGACCTATCGCAAAATAAATGTAACCTACACACTTAAAATACCAGCGCCACTGTCAGGCAAAAAATGAATACAACAGTTTCTTTTGATCGTCTGTGCGCTTTCACAACAAAAACGAAAGCTAATGTGAACAGAATTGACAAAAATGGCAGAAGTGGTTAAAGTTATTCAGGGTTCCACCTCGCTCAGAGCACTTTAGAGCATATTGTCGCAAGAAGGAATGCCAAAGAAAAAGAAATAACCAGGTTTGTTTTTGTTTTTTATTAACAAGCAACGCTTTGGTAGCCACGAGAAACCACAAAAAGAGCTGCGGTTCTTGCGTCCTCGCAGGTAAAACGAAACACATGCAGCCTTTTTGCCCCTAACTCTTCCTTGGAACAGAACTAGAACCAAGAATGTTTGAATGAATAAATTCACTGGGTGGAAATTTTGCCTTCGTAACAAACACTTCCTACGAGGTACTAAGTAGCATCTATATGTCTTTAATGATGGCGCCTGGCATGAACGATTTTGTTAGTCCCCAGGCATGTGAAACGCAATCACCCCTGGCATGGTTGTTTTATTGAAGCACAATATCTGCGTTCCCCTAAGTATGATTCTCAGCTAGGAAGTATCAAGGGTGTAACCTTTATCCCATGCTTTGAATTTCTCATTGGTGGGCTATTTTCGTAAGCTGGAGTAGAAAACACAAACTTTATACTTATTTTCTCTGCCCTGGACAGCTTCTCTGCGCCTCCGTGCAATGCAAGATTCACCACTGTGCTCTGCCAACTGGCATGGTACGGAGAAGTAGGGAGTCGTTTACGATTTGCGATAGCGCGCATAACATACGTAGGGACTTTCCTAATACAGGGAAATCAATTGCCAGCTTTGAGCATACGCTGGGATTGTGGCTTATGTGTCAGCTCTTTAACAGGAGCAGCTGAATAGCGCCCAAGGTTCGCTGATGTAAAACAAGCAATAATAACTTGCCCTACTTACCATCATTAATAGTGAAGGGTGCGGCGTCTGGCGTTACGCCCGCAGTGTGGTGCAACGAAACAAGCTCTCTGCAAATGAATGTTGAATTAACAATGGTGAGTCGAGACAGTTGCACATGAGAGCCTTGAAAACAATAGTTCATCATTCAACTTACTTATGCCCAAAATCAAACATATTTGCAGTGAAAGTCCCAGCCCCATTTGTCGGATGAGCTTTTTACGTAATAAATGATATCAAAAAGCTTCGGACAGTATTAGGAGTTTATTTCAATGTACCAAGGTTTCGTCCATTCTGGTTCCCAACTTGGTTAGAAACGTTCAGGCTCTCATGGGAGCATAGCGCTTCAGATTTCCGAAAACGTTGAACTGATCAGAGGTTTCGGACGGTCAACTGTTTCTGTTTATATCTGACGTAAGTAATTGTTGAAATGGTTGCGCTTATAATGTGTCAAGTACTTATTGAAATCATTACAACCAGATAAGTGAATGCCTAAGGCGGGTCGGAGTGCATTTTGGAAGAAGACAACTAAAGAACAGGGATAATGTGGACGTGCTGGCTGAAATATTGCCGACAACAAACACAGTGCTTGCCATCTGATATGCCACAAAAACTAGCAGTTTTACTAAATGTGAAGAAAGGCCACCTAGGCGAGAACAACAACGAAACGGCGAAATGAAAAACATAGCTTCCCACATGGACACAGTCTGGGAGATTAATTTACCCAAAATAGAGCAGCTGCGCCCAAAAACGCAAAAAGACGGGACAAGAAATGACGACACACGGCGCTGACTACCAACTGGTCGCCTTATTTCGTGGCTTGCGAACTATACCCAAGGAAAAAAGGCATTCCAGGCGAAGCCATGTTTGCTGGAGGTATGCGCCCCGCTCGAGGAAGAGCCTGCTTCCGTTCTCGTCTGCCCATTCGAAAATCGTGAGACAGATCATTGCCTTAGCCGCTTAAGGGGCTCCCATAAGAGGTTTTGCCACGCCAGTTTCGATTCGTTGGTTGGGTGGCTTTTGCCGGCAGGCTTCCCAGCTGCTTCGCTACATGACTTACCTGCGGTTTTGCTAGGGCTAATTCACCAACAAGCGAAGGTGGATCGGTGAAAGACGGGCCGGCGAACATCGCTGTCGCCCCCTGTGTGCACGGGGTTTCGCACATGTTGAAAAAGGTAGCGGCACGCGCAGAAGTTGGAGTAGTCCTTTCTGCACCAAACAAACTGAGTGGCCTTTACAGCCGAGTTAATTCAAATGAGCCAATGAGCCCCTTTTGCGGGAAAGGCCACACGAAACCTCACGAGGACTGTAGGTGCTCTGTGTGTTCAAAGTTCCGCTGTCCTGTGGGAAGACCTGTATTGGTCAGACCGGGCGGTGTTTAAATGATCGGATTTGCTAGCATGCAAACACACTAAAAGGGGCACTGGCAGCAACCTTGCCACACATTGTCACGACCATGGGTGCTCGCCCAGATTCCACGATACGCGTTTTGCAGGAACATATAACGATCAGCGCGAGCGTGAAATCTATGAAGCATGCCTTATTCACAACGCAGGCGGCGATTTAGTAAGTAAGCCTTCTGTTGAGATACGACTGAAAAAAATCCTCTATCTCGATTCATAAAAAAACCAGCTGCACTGTCCTGGATCCTTCCCTCGCGCCTCGTGCCACGTGTTTGACTGCTACGCTGTATCAGCACTGCTTATGTTTTCGTCAATGCACATGTATAGTTCTCGCGTTTTGTGCGTATTGTCTGATGTACTCACTTTTTTAATGATTCCTTCTCGCCTTTCTTCCTTGGGTATATTTCGCAAGCCGCAGAATAAACCAGCCAGTTGCTAGTCAGCGCCGCGTCTCGTCATTTACTGCCTCTTCTTTTTGCGTTATTTTGAATTTCAATTAGTATGCACCGAATCACCCAAACCACCGTTCTAACGCAGTGTATACTAGACTTTAGTAGATATGAAAAAAACTTTTGGGGGCCAGAGATTGCATATAAGCGTTTAAAAAGCCCAATTGTTAGAAGAGTTTCTAAAAAGCACCTTTAGGAGTCCTTGGGTGGAACCCACTCCCCGCTGGAACGGTGTAAGTATGATATGTACGATAGTGCTACGTTGGCTACTTCTTCACAACTGCCTTTCATGGCTTACTTTCTGTCAGGGATTTTTTTATTTACCTTTCTTGTCCGGGACCAGTGCTAAGGGACCAATCATACGTGACGGTCTTGGCTTCAGGATCGAAGTCTCGGCGCCTCGCAGTCAGACATTCGAAGATTGTGTCGTTGTCATTGTCTGAGATTGCGAGGGCATAGGGGAAGACCCCGAACGTCTGGGTAAAAGAAACAATATTTCAAAACCAAAAGGTAGCTATTATTTTCTCACTGCTATAGGTTAAAACAAAAACGTTTTATTTATTATATTTCTCTACTGATACATGCAATTTGTGTTGGAATTTTGTTTCTAAGGACGTGAAAATGCAGTAAAGACAAATGCAAACCTTCCGCACAAAACTTCTCTCACTGACTGGAGGAAAGGCCTTCACGCAGAGAGCAAGTATGAAATCACCGTGTAATATATATTTTGCCGTCTATTTCCCTTTTGTAAGTTCCACATTAATCACTGTGCGTACCACTGGTTCGAAAAGGGCAACTTTTTTTAGTGGGCATTCTTGTACCTTGCCTCGTCGCTTTAAAAACTTTGGCTTGCAGGAGAAACTAGTGGAAAATACACATAAATTTCTTGGACGAGAAGATAGCGAGCAGTAGGAAATAAATCCTGGCACCATCGGTGTAAGTGGCGACTCTCGAGAAGGATGACGAAAACCGGCGCATCTTTCCTAAAAGGGAAGAGACCTCATCATTCAAAATTTTCATCCCTTTTTGCTTACGCATGTATGTTTGGCTGAAGAAGTTAAGTAGCCCTCTTTGACTGCAGTTCCGAACTTTTGTCGAACGTGCCCAAAAAATCGTTCTGCTTTTTTTACTTTTCTGACAGTGCGGCAATCCGGCTGTCGATTACATGAAGACTAAGAACGAGTGATAAGTAGCCCGAGTGGCCGTATTCAGTTAAATCGAATACGCAACATCGTGTCAAGGTGTATACAACTAGCTGCACGAATCAAAGAGTACTGTAGCAAAATGCCGCGGCATCCAAAGTGGTGGCGATAAGCCACTGGGCAAGCCGGAAGAAGGCACGAACCTTCACAGTGCACCGCCATTGCAACATTTACCCCAAGGAATTCATGCTGCTCCGAGCATAATGCCTATGCGAAGTGTTATAAAACGATCGACTTCCTCACCCTCGAGCTCTTCTCATACAGAGCGAGCGAACTCAAATGACAATGCCAGCAAATTGTCAATATCCAGGGTCTATCGATTCTACACAAAAGGTCGTCGCGCCTACTTCCGAGCGCCATTCCAGGTATGACTAGAAGTGAAATGCCGAAGTTCCTTGCCGCTTGATAACGTCACATGCAGTTGAAACTCGCGTCGTAAAGATTACACCACCCACTTTAAGATCAACCACTCCGTTCAGAGTTGCCACAATGCATTCAAGTGACGAAATAGTGGAGCCTACCACGCATATTATAAAAGTTACTGTGCACATGGTATCATTCCGCTGTAGTTTTATTTTTAGGCTGTATAATGAGTCTGACACGCCGTCTCATACCTCGAACGCATCTGGAACGTCCCGCTCGAGCTTGTTGGGCCCTGAACCTCCATCGGACGGCGACGTG
>CM023456.1:52518101-52750766 GCA_013339765.2 Haemaphysalis longicornis
TTGCAGGTTGTGAAGATTTAATTGTTAAATCCCTTAAGAAAAAAGATCTAATTTGAAAGCCCTCAACGAAAGCGATGGCGTAACTAACTCTTTGTTCTATGCCTTACGAGTATGGGTATTATCTATCCCGTTTCCTCAGCATCTCGATTGACGCGAGATTATTAAAGAAAGATCCACTTATAGCATTTTCAGCATTTTTTCTCATGTACACGTAAAATCGGAGGTCTCGTGCGGACCGCTCTAGCGATGAGAGGGAGCTTGTTGACTATCACCACTTTCACCGTCGTCAATGTCCTCATATCTTACTGGCTCCTTTCATTGCTTGGATTTCTTGTTCGGTCATCTGATGACCTTTTACAGTTAACTCGCTTCCAGAACACCCTGAATACTTGTGTCATTCATAGCAAGCTTGTGCGAAGTCCTGAGATGCGTACACACCTAATTTCGATTTCGCCTCTGGAGCAGGCTGTAGTTTTTTTCGAAACGTCGACGGCGCTGGATCTAGTTCTGTTGGGCGTAGGTTTACAAAGTAAACTGCATGCGCTGATTGAGTCGTGATGCATGTATTTGTGGTTAGTTGTGGTCACGAGAAAATTATAGCGTGGAATGACGGCAATGTTTAGTCATAACGCAAAAGGTCCTGTGACTCAGAAAAGCTGAATTTCTCGGGGGTGTTAAACGTGAGCGGAAAAACCCGTAGCGCCACTCTGCGGCTCCCGATGAAGTCAATTGGATTCTTGAATCACTGCCGATCGGACGGCGTGCGAACGAACAGTTATGACCGCTAGCTGGTACGGCTTGGGAGTGTGATGACGTCATCACCAAACTTTAGTGTTCTGTTGTGCCCGCTAATCTTGATACAGGTGGGATGTACGCGCTGTCAAATATATGTGACGTGACACTGCTGTCTTCCTCGGCATCGAGTAGTGTACGCTAAAGCATTCCAGGCTCAAGGGCGGAATTTGAGCGTTGTTGATTTCTAAATTGTTACGCTTTGTAAAACAGTGTTGAAACTTGCAAAACATTTTACTCCTCGATGTGCGGGTTAACCAAACACAGGCAGCGTACTCTTCCGGTGCGAGGCGCATCAAGTCTTCTATAGAACCCTTAGCACTGAAGACAGTACTTATTCACAAAGGATGCGAAGGACAGAGTTGTTGCACGTGTTTGTCCACTCCTTGAAGGTGTTCTCTACTTTAACACTGTTAAGAATACTTTCAACCATTTCAAGCTTTACACCCTCTTCTGAAACCTCAATATACGTTCCGGTATCCCTAGTACAATGGTCCAACACGTCTGAATCGGCGATGTCAGACCATTTCCAAGAAAACACAATAAGAATCGATGGCACATGAAAGCAAGAACATGTGTTTGCAGGTTTCGCATGTTAAGCATTGTCTCTCATTTCGCTTTCCCTTTTCGCAGTATGCAAAAGAGGTGTACTAAGAACCGCGAACGAACAATGTGGCTTCAAGTTTACTTACGCTCTTTGTTTCTGAAGGGAAATTCGGTGACAGCGCAATTCCCGTTGTCGTTGTAGCGTATGTAACCAACGTATACGGTTTCATCTGCATAGAAAAGTATACATTATGCCGCAGAGGCGAAGTGACAAGGGCATGCTGTACCATTTAGGTTAATAGTTCTTGGCAGGAGCAAATTGTATTGCTCTAGGATATTATAAAGATATTTGGTTGATGAATACTCTTGTACACAGCACAACAGAAACACGACCCGTAGACCTGAAAATGCTGCTGTTGATACAATACATGCGATTAAGGCGGCGAGTTGGTTTTTTTTAATAAAGGCAGTGGTTCGCCCCACAAAAGTCAAGAAAAACGACAATTACTCTCGCAGTCGCTTTTGAAGAGCGGGATTCAAAGAAAAAACTATTCGGCACCCCCTTTTTCAAGTAGGAGCTCATAAACAAAGAAGTGAATGTACATGCGGTAATGCGTGCTTGTTTGTGGAGGAAACAGTGTAAAAACGACTACAAACTTCCCACAAATTTACGTCAACCCTTACTAAACAAATGCTATTTAATGGAGGCAAATCTCAGCTGGCCCACATTTCTGTTTCCATTCTGTTGCTATAAATACAAACGTATCCAGCTCTGGGACGGCCGTGATAGCAACAGCATACCTCACAAACTTGCTACCATTGCTTACAGATTTTATGCATCAACGAGATGAAAACATGGTTTCTTGATAACTTTATAAAAGAGATAGCGCTACGCGAACACTAATTCGACAAAGCCGCCGTCCGCAGTGACATCTGCGATACAAAAGGGGCTACTTGAGGAGCGCTACAGGGCATCTACATGATATAATTACCACCTTTTCTGGTACACTGCTCTCAGTATTTGAAGCAATTTTCGAGATAAGGGCACCCGATCACTGAAGTTCAGTGCCTTGTATCACGTATGCGCGCTCCAGCATGGTAGCTACACTGACGCAAGTACAAGCCTCGAGCTTCGCACTGGAATAAAGACCCTAGCTAACGACCAAGCTGCTAGGCCGCGAAGAGTGATGTGGACACCGAAGAGTTGCGGCTAAACTGTGCGGGTGAGTGCTGTGATCGGCGGCCTATCTGGCATGCACCATTCTCATCTAGCACAGTGAAGAAACATCGACCATTACATTCAGCAAAAAACTGGAAGGAGCACTCAGCAGCTTTGAATTGGTCGCGAAATATCTCACATATTGAAATCACAATAAGTGCTTGCGTGACCATTTATTTTGATGTCCATATGTGTCGGCATTGTTGGCACCACCCCTCTGGGGGCCGCAGCACATTGGAGGGGGCCGCAGCACAAACATTGTCATCATCATCATGAACGGCTTCGGTATGGCCAGGCCCAAACGGGCGCCCTGTCAGATGCTCTGTGTGCGTGTTTCTTTTGCCGCTGCCACCTTAACAAAAAGGGGATTAAAAGGCTGCATCTGGTCAGATGTTAACCAATCAAGAAAAAAGTGATTGCCCATTATAATACGCTCTTGGGAGGATGGCGGCTATCCTAAAAAAACTTTGAGATAGGCAAAAGTCTCACACAGGGCACTTCACGACATGCTGTTTAGATAACTAGCTTGATTGTTATCACAACTTGACTGTTTTTCTGCAAGCAAGGCTTCGTTCACAGTTTCACAAAATACGCAACAGGTACAAAACAGGTCAACTTTCTGCGAAAACCAAAAAGGTGTGAAAGATTAAATTTTTTCTTAACAAATAAATTGAACGGAAAATTAAACTCACATTCTGCTGGCATTAAATCCGTTTGGGATCACTTTTCTCAAATTTACAGTTATTTCAAGGACTTATTTCAATTTCTCATTCCAAAGTAGTGTAGGAAGGAAGAGTTTGAGCACCTCTCCGCAAAAAAACCCAAGGTAAAAATTCCCCAGTGCAGTAAATTCATAACCTTTTGCCGGCTTTCTCCGGAAAAAAAGACTTGTTTTATTTGTTTAACTACCATTTGCACCTTAAATATTCAATATGACAGCTTGTGTCCTACATTTGTCTGTTGAACAAATAAGCAGTTTTAAAGCTACTTCTGAAAACACAAAGCCAAAATTAGCTGCAATACCCCATTGGCCTCTCTGCTTGTCTGGGTCTCCCAGTAATTGCGTAATTGATGATAACATCAGGGCTCCACCAATGCAAGCGGTACGGCAGGGAAGTCGCGGGTCGGTTAGTACTTGGAGTTTGGGACCTGTCACTTAAAAGCCGTTTCCTGGTACCACACACCAAACACAAGCCAACCTTCAAAAGTGCGGATGCGTGACTTTGGTGTCATGTTATATGACACAACCAGCTAAATTCCTTCCTATGACTCTGGATTCCATAAATGAATAAACTTATTCTACTAACCGTCGCCAACAGTGAAGTTGGTGGCGTCTGGCGTGGCACCGGCGCTGTGGTGGAGCGAAAGAATCTCTCTGCACGGCACATGTAAATAAACCAAAGTGTTTTAGTGAGTCAAGACAGTTGGAGCCAGAGCATAAAGACAAGAAAATTAGGGCACCATTTTCTCCAATCAGACAAAAGATCGGAAATATTTGAGGTGACGTCGTCCACCCTTCTGCTCCCGGAAAGTTAACGCTAGGAAATCAGGGACAAAATGCTGATTAGGAGCTGGCTACAAGCGCCATGAACATAAAATATGATTTAACAAACCTTGTTGACTTCACTGGTGCGAGCTATAGAAAAAAAGTGCGCAGCTAAACACGCGAGGACGAAGTAAGTACGAAAAGACAAATACAGACGCATGTACCTTCTTTGTATTTATTCAAAGGGATCCAGGCTATATGCTTACATGACGTCTTAGCAAAAGAAGAGTGATAACCAACAGGTGTAACCATATGACAAATCGATCGCAGGCATGTGTACAGCAATGCAGATAACATAACTCCATAACTGTGAATGCTTCAACAGAATTATAAAGGCAGACCTAAAAACTGCTGGTGTAGTACAGGCGCTTACCCTGCTGAAACCAGCGGTGGAACTGCACGTTCCCATTTATGCGATTAGGAGCTATAATTTATGAAAGAATTTTCGCTTTCAATTCGTACTAGTGACAACGGGCGAAGTCATTTATCGTGTGGTTTTGTGATTTAAAAAAGAATCAGCCTATGTTTTATAAAAAAAGTAGACGATATGGGCATTAGCCGACCGCCACTCTTGGAAAGCTTTTGGTGCTCTAACCCATCAGTAAATAATTCATGAAAGGAAGTTTTTAGCTACCATTAGTGTAAATTCTATTTCAATGCTTACCTTTCTTGTCCAGGACCGTTGCTAAGGGACCAATCATAAGTGACGGTCTTAGCTTCAGGATCAAAGTCTCGACGCTTTGCAGTCAGGCATTCAAATATTGTGTCGTTATCGTTATCAGAGATTGCGACGCCAGACGGATATCCTGAGAATGCCTGTAGAGAAGATGAAACAATTCCGCTTAATAATGACAAGAGACGTTGTGTCCCAGTTTTTTTTTGTGTAACATTAAAATGTACTTGTGGTATATCTGTAGTGATATGAAAAATCTGTTTTACAGTTTTCTGGGAAGGAAAGTGGGTGTTATGCACACAACAATAGCAACACTCTCGTATAAAAACTCACTCTCTCAACATATTCCACGGGGAAAGCACGCATAAAATTTCCGGTTAATATAAACTTTCCAAGGACTCTCCTTTACGGCACAGTTTATGAAATGGCTGTAGCTGTGCTGCGAGAGCCTGCAACATGTTTTAAATTGTAGTTTTCAGTGGTACTTTCTTCAAAGCTCTAGGGGGAGCAGAGTATCTATGGAAAAAAGAAATGCCCGCGTATAAGACGACAAGGCAGCAAAATGAACGAATGCCGTACTGGAATCACACGAAGCTGTCCGTGTTCTCAACTAGAATGAAAAAAGACAGCTCGTCTTCCATTTATCAAAAATACGTTTAACACAAAGATTTGGTTAGAGGTTCCTCGCTATTAATTCAATCGAAGAGGCATTTAGGTCTACGAACATATGTCCCTTTTAAATAAATTATGCAGCCCTTTCTAGCTGCACACTTTAAAATAATTGTTGCAGGGTGAAACCAACACATTGTTCTGGTCTTCTGAAATACCCCACCATGTCTGTGGATTGTATGAATAAACAGAATTAAGCAACTTGACAGCACGTTGTTGGGGTCAAGCGATCGTAGGCAAACCGTAGGAGGGGGAATGACAAGGGAAATAAAGGCACAATGCAACACCTTCGGATCAGCCTACATGGGAGATAAAACTTAGGGCTCAGCCACTGTGAGGTCTTCACCGAAATATTTCGTTGCAGCGTTAAGTGTATGTATGGCGTTAAGATGAACGCACGGACTTTCCTCCTTCAGGCTTTCTCCTGGGAAACACATATCACTCCACGGGTAGTCCCACCAGATCTACGTGCAAGGTCTTCCGGTATATACAAAGCGTCAATTTCATCTATTAGGTTAAGACCAAGGGAACACCACCGTCGGGTATATCATTTCGAGCGTACTCAAAAACGGAAGTCACAAAATTGTTCTTTGCGTCTTACTAACACCCCTCGCAATTGACATTCCCTCGTATGCCGGATTAACCGGGCATTAGGAAACCGAAACGTGGTTCACTGATGCCAGTGTAATTATGTGCTAAAAGTCGCATGCAACCTGGAAGTTTGTACAAATGGCAATGCACGAAAAAATACCATTCCACAAAAACATTCCGTCTACACTGTGTATAATGCAATGCAAGTAGGACCTACATTCTTCTGTTTTAGAGACCGGGCCAAGTGATGAAATGCAATCGTTACCGCGAAGCTAAATAGCGTGGTTTTGTTTGGCTGTAAATGCTTCCTTCATAAACATGCTCTTGCAATGCTCCCAGCAGTGGGCGAATCCGTGGTATGGTCTTAGGGAGCTTCATTCAATGCAAAGGCCTAATATTTGTTTAACTAATGGATAGGTTATATTTGTCGGAAACGTCGTTACATACCTCGAAAGCATCTGGAACGTCACGTTTGAGCTTGTTTGGCCCCGAACCTCCGTCGGACGACGAAGAAAAGTAGAGGATTGCAAGGCCAGCCACGACTAGATTGAGTCTGTTCTCCATCGCAACAGTGACACGTCTGCGTAGGCTGTTCGTCGTCATTTTATAGCATGTCTTGGAGGACAAACTCGAAAACTACATGCTTCAGCATGGTTTTGTGAATTGCATTCTTTCAGCTGTGCTTCATTTCGACAGTTCACTGACCTTTTTTTTTCTCTTAGTAAGTTACTGTCAGTGTCAGCGGTTGTATCGTGTCATGTGACCACACGTGTAGACCACATATCCCTATGTTTCCAGTACATGCTATTATAGGGCAGAAAAATATGGGACTGTACAACCAGTCGAGCAATGTTGATTAGATTTAGTTAGTGACATTCTTAGTTAGTGACATTCTTGACATTCTAGATTAGTGACATTCTGCTATTCAACCGAGTGCCTATGAATTTGCACACCTGTAATGCGTGTGTCAAAAGTTAATTGACTTGTCAGTCATCTCTGGGGTTCAACGCCACTTAAAGAGAAGAGTACTTGGACACCTAAGCAGTGCTTTTGATGTAGCGAATAAGCTGCGGGGCAGGTATGTAGCCATTGTGGTAGACGGCAAGCTATATAGCTGCAGTTGAGGTAGATGGTTCAGTGTTCGTTGTCGTATACACTACACCTATTAAACTTGAACCAAAACTGTCAGGTGGAAGGCAGTGCGTTTAGTTTATGCACAATATTGACTTCAATTGAATTGAATTGAATTCAAGCTACAGGCTTGAAGAGAATACGCCTCGTCGCTATACGCAAAAAAACATTTTGTGGGCGCCTCCGCATTTGTAATATTCCTCCGTGCCAGTAAGCCGCTTCGACAATCCAGTATTTTTCAAAGACGATTCAGCGGCTGCAAACTGAGAAGAAACTGAAACTTTGGCGACAAATCGAACGTGAACAAAGTTATTTTGGGGTAATTTCCACCCTGTTACAACCTATGTTTACACTGACGTACTATATTCACTTGAGCCGGCACATTTAACTGATGCTCCTTTTTATTATAACGCGAGGAATACCTTGAGCGTATTGGCATAAATTTTAGCACCCATCCCCGTCGATCCAAGTTGATACCCTCAGTAGATGATGATTATGTGGAAGCAGTTTCCTGAGGTGTCGCCAATCGGTCAGCCACTGTATTTCGTGACCTACCTCATAAAGAAACTTTTGCTACGTCGGATGTAACACATTTACTCTACTAACCAAGCGCAATCAACGCCGAAATTCTGCTGATGCCGAAGCACAAGGGGCAAAGAATGCAGCGAGGACAGCCAAAATACCAAGGAAAGGGAAGAAATACACGCGTCACTGTAGCATGCAAGGAATAGCATGTCGGTACTGCTCGTAGCTACACACCGTAGCAGTGATGAAGCCATTGATCACCAGGAAAAGACATCACGCTTTTGCATTCATGGCACGTGACAACCTTAGTTCCGGGCGGAAATGTTTATTGTGCGCTCGCAGCAACCACTCGCTATTCAAGAAATGGCAAAAACAGTGGCCTTTACTGCTGTCATTGAAACGAAAAGCAAGCTATTCTCCAGGCACACATGAAGGCTCTGCTTTGACTGGCTCCACCTCAATTTTTTCTTAGACACTCTGTATACAGCAGAGTTAATTAGGTGCATAGTGAGCGGATAGTGTGAATGCCAGTATGGGTCTGCAAAACAACATATCGTTGTGAACTCCGTGCTTCTAGTCGTCCGGGCACAGGTCGCTGTCACGCACGGGGACAGTGACACCGCAGATGTCGTGGAAGTGTCTCAGGCAGTGTGTGGGAACAAGGTCCTTGTACTCCTCAGACACCCACAAGGTGCACTCTGCGAAATTGTGAAAACAGCCAAGTCAGGGCCTATATCGACGTCAATATGACATGCTGCTACAATATTCTAATCCCTCTACGCGGAACCTCCCTTGAAGCTGACACGGTCGCTGTGCTCTCGAAAAGTTGAAGGTGAAAATAGGCAGATGACGTTGACATCTAGGAGCTGGTACCATACTGCCATATTGAAGGGATGTAAACAGGCGTAGTTACAACTACATTTAACGCTTCTCATTGTCCACAACGTATGTACTTCTTCAACTTAGAGAAGGCGTTACGACGTCGGTAATGCTGTAGTTATATTTATTGTAAGTAAACTGGCCAGCATAATGAGACAAGATGCAGTTTTTTTGCGGACTCTTAGTTAGGTCTGGGCTATTTTACCTAATGGGTAAAGAATTCATTTCTACCATTCATAATTTAACCGAAACAAAAGCTGTTTCAAGGTGCGACCGATATGCTTCAAGCATTCGCCGCCTAAAGGACAAAGAAATATCACACACAATTGTGGTCAGCCTAAGACTTAATGCTCTGAGGAGTTCGGGCAAAAAAATTGAAATGATAGCAGTTCCCGTAGTAATTCGTATAGCTATCGTTGATATTTCTACAGTTACTTTTGACGACTGCAAGGCACCGGATGGTGGTAGGGCCACATTCTTTGGTAGATGACAATATAACACTAGGTGACTCGGCGGCTTCGACCCATTTTTGCCTCCAATGTACACCTCAATCGCAATGCGCTGCTTTTGCGGAACGCGTTTCCAGAAACAATGCACCATTGTGCTTCCCCATATCATTTCGTTTAGGACGACCGAACACTTATCAAAGCCTTAAAGTAAGCGTTTTTTTCTTAATAATCACTTCAAGTATCCGAGAGAACCTTATTCCTCAGCTTGCAATACATAATTTAGAAATATTTAAAAGCTAAGCTTTCTATGGCGAGACAATAGAAAAATCCGGTGGTCCCGGGTATTCAGAAAACTCCGTGGGATTGACCTTTGCGCATGTGGGGAAAAAACAGACCGGTTGTAGAGGAGTGAGGAGTAGGGGACAGGGATTGGCTAGGTTTATGGGTGACGTACTTAAACTGCCGCGCTTACGAACAATGGTAAGTTGTAATGGCGCATCAAGGGAAATGAAGGGCACTGGTAAACACCAGCCATTCATTCGAGTTTCGCTCGCTAGTGATATGTACGCCTTTTTTAAGGCGGTAATTCTCAGTTAACTGCGCTAACCTCATTATACCCATTTTTATGAGAGCCCGTAGTCGCAAAGGCCAGGCGATGTAGAAAGAGCATGGGCTCACCATAAATATGGTTTACAAAGAATTGTACAAGACAAGGGCCCCTCCGTAAGGGAGATTCATTAGAGAGCCGCAACTCAGTGTGAACGAAACTGGAAGTGACGTACCATTGCGTGGTTCGCAAAATACGCGGGCGACATTTAACAGGAAAGCTGTCTTGATATATGTTCTGACCATAGTTGCGCGCGTCTGCCGGGTCGACAAAGAACCTACATCACTCTCTCCTGAGCTTGTATTCAGTGCTCTAAAGCTCTCAATCTAATATGTCAAATTACGCGCTTACACTTATTCTGAACGATTTTATGGTGTGCTAATTATGGAGTTGGCTGACCGCTCATGACACTGCGATTGTTCGTATTTCGCCTGGATATTTCTAACAGGAGCTTAAAAACGAAGCACAGACAGGAACAAACGTTCACTTCACGCTTCGAGGTTGGGCTAGCGGGGTGCTAAGAATCTCTTTTCACAGACCGCCACATGGGCTTGAATATCGAGTGTCATGAATTTAGAATTTGAAACACGTTAACGTGTAAAAATCATGGCATAAAGGAAAGCATCGAGAGTTGATGATTTTACCAAAGGTCCTGTTACGGCATAACCTTTAACCTGAGGCAGCAAACGCCGGCAGTCGGCTGACGAGCTCTGGCAGACACTCGATTGAAGAACATCTCATTCTGGAGGCACAGCGACCAAAACAGTTAAGCGTCTTCATTCACAAACGTGCGGCAAAAAGGCCACCAATGGAAACAGCTGATGAATGTCGGTGGTGGGAGCGATTTGGCAAGAGTACCCTGTTCGGGAGTGCTAAGTGATCTCAGCTCACGCATCTCACTGTCGGTTTTTCGCAATTACGAAAGTACCACTTCGCAGCAAAAAAAAATTCTCGTTTCATTTTCGCTACCTCTCGTCTGAGCGTCAGTAACATAACTGTTCGATATGCACTGTTATGGAGCCCACTCAGCGTACTTCTCTGGCAAGTTGCGGATCCACTTCTCTACTGATTCCGCCTAACTAAAAAAAACTATTGCGACTTTTATGAAGCATGCCAAAAGAACATTTCATACAGATAAGGTATGTTAAACCCAATGTGTTTTCACTCATTCTGTATTCACGATGATTGTTATGCAATTCTGAAAGCTTATACATGCCGTGAAAGCCCATGTCTGTAGTCATTACCCCTCTACTAGCATGGGTAATCCGTGGATGAAATGCCGGCGTGAAAGCTGAGGCCACTTAAATGTTTTGTGCTCTATATGGTCCCTTGTAAGGCTTTCATACAAACAAAGGTATCAACGTGCAAGATACTCTCAGTGTGGCGAGACATGAAAGCAAGCTTTAGCTGCGCTGTAGGTTCGTCGATAGGATCTTTAGATGTTATCGTTTTTGCATTATGAGGGGAAGAGTACCATTAAGAGCAATCAGATAATCAGAAGATATCGTTCAGTATCTTACGATCCACGTTCCTCAAGGGCACTTCAGTGACGGCGCAGTTCTTGTAGTCACTGTAGCGGACATAAGCGATCAATACGTGTCGCCTGCATAGAAAAACACATGTTATTGACACAGACGAAACCAAGGTAGTACGCAGCACCTATACGATCATAGAGTAGTGGCATAAGACAACTTTGAAGCTTGCAGGAAATTATCAGTAGGTGACGTGGCTCACAATTTATGTAGCCTACACAACTGCAATACGAGCGCCATCAGTGCCATGCCAAGGTGGTGTATAGCAACTTCTTTTTGATCGGCATTCACCTTTCACAACAACGACGAAAACCAATTGGAACAGTTTTGGTAATGATGGCAACGGTAAGTTAAAGTTTATCAGTGCTCCGGATTTGTCAGAATATTTTCGAACAAACTTTCTGTTGTCGCAAAAAAAAAACGAATGCGACAGAGGAAGAAGCAACCAGGTGTTTTTTTTTACAAGGAAGACGTTGTTGGTTATTAGAAAACGTCGGGGGAGCTGCGGATCTCGCGTCTTTGCAGATAAAACGAACACTATGCATCTTTTAGAGCCTGAAACTCATCCTTAGAACGAAACTAACATCAATAGTATTTGTAGAAATAAATTCACCGTGTATAAGTTTTCTAGTAACGATCTCTTCCTGGGTGGGTGAAATTGTCCTCTATGCCTCTCTAATGGTGGCGGCTCAGCCGAACTGTTAGATTTGTTGCAAGGCATGTGTCGTTCTCCCGAACGCCAGGTGTCACCTTTTCGTTCTAAATACAAGGAAGGCATTCGCCAGTGAGCGAAAGCATCACCCGGGCATGGTTGTTTTAAAGAAGCACGAGATCAGTGATCCCATAAAGATGATCTCTTCTGGAAAATTCCAACGGTGTAACATTTTATCCATGCTTTGCTTTGTCATGGTTGGAGTTTTTCAGGAACTCGTGTCCAAAACACAAAAATTAACACTTATTTTCAATGCCCCGGTTAGGTTTTTCCTTTTCGGAATGTCCTGGCAATGCAAGATACAACCCTGCCCTGCCAACGCGCGTGGTACGGTAAAACAGCGAGTCGTTTACTGTATGCGATAGGGCACATCACAAAACAGGGACTTTCCTGATACAAGAAATCAGTTAGCAGCTGATGTGCCAACGCCTGCATTTGTGGCTCATGTTTCAGGTCCTTTAACATGAGCAGCTGAATACCACCAAAGGTTTTCGGAAGTTAAACAAATTGAACATAAATTCCCGACTTACCATCATTAATTGTGAAGGGTGCGGCATCTGGCGTTGCGCCCGCAGTGTGGTGCAACGAAAGAAGCTCTCTGCAAATGGTTGTTCAATCAACAAAGGTGTTCAATCAACAAAGCCGAGACAGTTGCAGCCGAGAGCACTGAAGACAGTAGGTCATCATCACCTTCCATTAAGCCCCAAAGCCAAACATATTCGCGGTGAAGCCGCCGCTCCGTTTGTCGGGGGAGCTTTTTATGTTAATAAAAGATATCAAAAAGCTTTTAACGTCTTCTATAGAGTTTATTTCAATGTACATATCCGTTTGGTGCATTTTTGTTCCCAAGTTGGTTAGAAACATTCGGACTCTCTAGAGTGCACTGCACTTCAAATTGCCAAATAAGCTTGAACTGCTTCAGTGGTTAGCATGGTGCAAATGTTTCTGTTTATATCTGACGTAACTACTTGCTGAACTGGTAGCTGTTTACATTTCAGTGCTAGTGAAATCATTGCAACCAGATAAGGTGAACCGCCTAGGTTGGTTCGGGGTGCATTTTGGAAGAACAGAACTAAAGAACGGTAATAACGCGTACGCTCTGGCTAAAATAATTGCCGAGAACATACCACACATTGCAGTACACCATCATATGCCAGAAAGAAAAACTTTTACTAGGTCTGAAAAAAGCCGACCTCAGGCAAGAACAGCAAGTACAACGAGGTCATAGCTTCCCACATGGGTGTAGCGTTCGAGCAGAATTTACCACGAAAGAGCACGTCTATACTAGACTCGAGCCCAAATTAAGGAAGTACTTTTTCGTGCCCGAGATTACATGCAGATGCCAGACATTGCCAGACATTGCTCAACGGAAAGACCCTGCCCATAGAATGATGTAAGCACAAGAGATAACACAGGACTACCAATGGATACTTCTTTTGAACTGCCTTTCAAGGTTTAGTTTCAATCATTGCAATTTTGTTTAATTATTTACCTTTCTTGTCCAGGACCAGTGCTAAGGGACCATCATACGTGACAGTCTTGGCTTCAGGATCGAAGTCTCGGCGCCTCGCAGTCAGACATTCGAAGATTGTGTCGTTGTCGTTGTCTGAGATTGCGAGGGCGTAGGGGAATACGGCGAAGGTCTGGGCGAAATTAAAATAAAACGTTTAAACACTAAAATTCACGTTATGGATGCACACTTTTACTGTCGAAAAAAATTAGTTAATTTGTGTTTTTCCTCCACTGATACTCGCAATTTTCGTTTGAATGTTCTACGTAAATCTCCACGTAATGTAGATTTGCCATTGCTCTATTTTGAGGCAACCCTTATGACTCGTATCTACCATAATGCAACGAGTGCAACTTGTTTTAGTGAGCGATTTTCTGCCGTGCGTCTTCGCTTCGTAACTCTTGGCTTGGAGGATAAACTACGAAGAGAATACGCGAAAAGTTTCGAGACGAAAAGGTATGGTTGAGTAGGGCTCAAATTTTTGTATCATTAGAAGCAGTGTAAGTTTTCGCCAAGGATGAAGAAGACGGGTGCATCTTTTCTTTCAAGAGCAGAGCGCTCAATATAAATATTTTTCTTGACCTCTTGACTATCTCAGCAATGTTGGGTTAGAGAAATTGGGTAGCTCTTTTTGCTACATTTGGCAAAAGAAATTATGCGCAACGTATTTACAAATCGTTCTGGTCTGTTTAAATATCTGATTTTGTCCGTGAATCCGGCGGTCGATTATACGGGCTGCCGTATTCAGTTAAAATTACGCGAAAGCTTGGTGCGCTATTTGAGCGCGAGCGGTCGGAGGCCAACTGTGGCGAAGGAAAATGCTGAAGCATTTAAAGGTCCGCTCATTAAAGGGACCCTGCAGCACTATTTACAACATTTTTTTTTAATTTTAAATGCTTGCAGAACGTACTTGCCCAACACACCCAGTATTAAGATTACGGTGTCCCAAAGTACCCCAGCCAAAGATTACTGCTTTATGCCCACAGATACCTTGAAAGCTCACTCAATTTTTCTCTCTCTCTCTTTCCCGGTCTTGACGTTCTTCGACTGCCCGAATTACGTCCTAAGGCCTTGTAGCGGCTGTTGGCTGGTTTTCCTTCAGTTGCAGCAATGAGCGCTTTTCCATAGCAGCTTTGGAAACCGAGCCACAAAAGCAAAATGGAGACGGCAGACTTATCTGGTGCGACGAACAAAACACGCAGTGACGCTTCGTGATGGCGATAACTATAGCTATCGTAGTGCTTCGAGACGCCAAGGAGGGAGGGAAAGCGTTTATCGCAAGTGTTTTAGGGTCCCATTAACTTTGGTCAAGCCAACATAACAATCAAATCTCCCTGGTGCACGGCCTTTAAATATCCCTCTCCCCCAAGGATTTGTTTAACGGGGTAGAAAGGGAGAGATTTTTTCGCGCCCTCCTCCACCCCAGCTTCACCTCGAAGAGAAAACCAGGGTATAAAAGGAGCGAGCCTCTCGTCCTCTCTTCCACCGAAGCCAGCCCTCGTTCTCAGAGCGAAACCTTACCCAAGTGATTATCACAGCAAATGGTGAAGGTCGCAGCGCGGGTCAGAAAGTGCAATAAACTGTCTTTGCTATTTCGCAGGACGTGAAGTTTGTTTCTGTAGGACACGCCTTTGAAGGCGCTTAGTGATGTTGAATTTCGGAGTTGTTTTTGAATGAAAATAATTTTACATATCTTTCTCTCAAATCTTCCTACTTAATGGACCTGATCAGCACAAGGTCAGTTGATGGTTCTACTGAGTTTTAGCTTACTGTAATGGTCTACGAACTCTATTCTGAAGGTACATAAATGAGTCTGAAACACCGTCTCATACCTCAAAAGCATCTGGAGCCTCCGCTCGAGCTTGTTTGGGCCCTGAACCTCCATCGGACGGGGACGTAAAGAAGATTGCAATGGCGACCACGGAAAGCTTGAATGTGTTCTCCATCGCAACTGCTCATATGAGTATCCTTTTGGACATGTACTTTTATACTCTATGCTGCAGAACAAACGATTTGTTTGCATGATTCAGACAGGCTTTGTGATGCGCTCTGTTTCTGTTTTTCGTAATTTCGATTGGTCACTGAACCGCACAACCTCATCATCAACGTTTGCGGGCGCAGGCATTTTTATGTCAAGTGAATAGCCCAGCCCATGCCACCCTGATTTGCCGCAACATAATTATATGTGCCTAAACGTAATAGGATTCGGTGGTAACTCAAGCTCCGTGGCTTGACAGTTTCAATGTGACAGTTTCGACAGCGAACCACACGTGCACCTTGTTGTACTGTCACAGTGTGCATACCAGAGTAAATTGCTCAGCACTTGTCATTTAAGTTCAACGAAACCTTGTCAGAAAGGTCACTGCACAAACATGAGCATTTTTAGGTTCGCGTCCCTGTCAAGGATTAACAAAGTCAGCTTACATACAGTTTTAACTAAGTTCCCGCGAATAATGCAAGAGTGGGCAAAACTACATGTGCTGAAAGAAAATACTTGACCACTACGCAGATTATTACGGTTTTCTGCTGTTTGTGCATATTTCACAGGTGCCAGCTACATGTTTCGGCTAGACAATATTTTCCCCAAACGGATGCAGCGGCGGAAAGTTCTCAAACTATTCCAGTGACCACGAGTAAGTTTTCATAAAGCGTGGTTCTTTTTAAGAAGTTCCATATTGTTATGGATAATAATCCGGTCTTCTTTGTCCAGACAATACTTAAAATATTTTTCAGGGGAAAAGTTAAAAAAACAAGTAGGCACTAATGCAACATTTTTTGCGGTTTACATCTTGCTGATAAAAGACAATGAATTTAGGTGAGCTAAATTTCACCATTTTTCGCTACGGTGAGAGTTAGATTACCTTGGGTAAAGTGCGTGGTTCAGGTAATAATAACATCCCAACAATTCTTGTATATTCTCAAGCTGCGGGGTTAAGAGAAGGCGGATATAAAATAACACGATGCAGACGGTGATGACAAAAGCGAAGGGGCAGGTGGCCATGTCAAGTAAACCTTGAAATCTTATGGTGATTTCCACGGGGCTTATCCATGTCCTCAAGGAAGAGGAGGAAACATTTGGCCAGGAGATAGCGAAAGTTGTAAACGATCTGCGGGCGACAGCCCCAAATGCGCTCATTGCAGTCTGCACAGTGCCGGAGGTGACAAAGCAGGGCGTGCGCCGATAACGGGCAGTACTCGCTGCTAACAGCCAGTTCAGGAGGGTGGCAGGGAACTTCGGCTTGAAGTGATAGACGTGAACAACGTAGTGGACAGCATTGGACATGGGCAAACTTTTCAGTGCAACGGGATTAACTTAGCACCAGGCTAGGAAACAAGCTGGGGTGGCGCTTACGTAAGAGAGCGGTAGCTTCTTTAGGGGCCCCGCGAAGCTAAGGAAGGCACTAGGAGACAAATGTGGCGCCAGGGATGTATGGGAGGCAGCCAGTCCTAGAGCTAACCGAAAAATCTATAGACATAGCTGAGAACGTAGACAAAGGCGATTTAAATGGAAACAGTCGAGCGAACAATTTTATAAGAGACAAAAATAAACCCCTTAAGGGGAAAGTGAAAGACAAAACAAATGCGATAAATAATTATTCGGCTACATAAATATGCAGAGACTCAAAAATCCTGATAAATGGGTAGAAATTCAAAACTAACTTTAACGGGAAGAAATAAACATGTGCGCTCTAGCCGAGACTCACCCATGAGATCAAGAAGTGCCACCTGTCATAGACAATTATGTCTGGGAAGGACAAAAACGCATCCAAGAAGTTTTGGTACAATGTGAAGTTCTTTAGCTCAAAAAACGATATCCACCAAATACTCTTGATTGATGATGAGGAGAAACATTTAGAAGGAGAGCCGGCGTTGGCGCATGTTCATCGATTGATTAGTGAGAAGTTTAGTTGAAATACAGGTAGCAAAGTTTGCACCATTTACATCAGCACCAGGAAGACTGTGGAAAGTGAAATACGTTTGAGCAACCTTGATTGGAAAAAAACAGAGCAAAAGGTTTCCCCCCCAACAACAGTGGCACCGGACGGAACACAGATGCATCTGATAAACTGTTTGAACCAAAAATAAGGCATCGCTTGTAAAGGAAGTACATAGGGTGATACACACCAAACAAATACCGGAGTATTGGCTTGAAAGTAGGAAGAATTTAATATATACAGGTAGAGGCAACAAAGCCAGTATTGATTCATACAGGCCACTCACAGTTACGTCAGTATATTTTCGTATTGCAGGCGATAAAATCCCAAATTCAAGCATGGATGGAAGAAAATGAAATATTTGAAGAACCGCAAAATGGATTTAGAAAAGACAGGCGCTTGTATGATAATTTGTTCGTGATCATACAATGCATTGAAATGGGGAAAGCGCAGCATAGGTCATTTTAAATTACGTTCTTGGACATCAAAGGAGCATATGACAATGTAAACCGAGAACTGCTGTTTAAAATGCTGAAACTCCTTGGATTAAATGACGAGTTAATACAGTTCTTTATAGCTATCTAAAAGATAATAAAGTGCACCTGCCATGGGAAGGGCAGAAATGCGCACCGCAGGTCAACTCCCATAGGGAACTGAAACTGGGATGCCCTTCGAATCCAATACTGTTTATGCTTTACATGGCAGGGTTAAAAAAGAAACTAGAAGAAAGTCAATGAGGGTTCAACCTAACGCATATGTTGAAAGGCGAAGTGGTACAACAGCGTGTACCGGGAATGTTATACGCAGACGACATTGTTCTTTTTGCTGATCAGCAGACCTATATGCGACGTTTCATAGACAAAGCCAATAAATTTTAGCGCAGGGGAATAATGGGACACTAGCACTGACGCCACTGTCAATCGAAGCATGGGCAAGTTACCCAGCCGTGAAGGAACATAAATATCTAGGAGTGTCGATAAACGAATGGATAACTACTTACGAACTCAGGAGGAGGCAACTTTAGGGTAAGGAAAGCGAAATGCAGCTATATGCAGCGTACAGATCTGTTGGGGTATAACAAATATGAAGTAGTGAGAGAATTGTTGAAAGGAGCAATGGCTCCGGGACTCACCTTTGCGAATGCAGTACTCTCCTAAAGGGGCCAGGCACAAAAATACACGTTTGTTTTATTCGAAAGATTTCCCGCCTTAAATGTGACCCCCACGCTTGCAGGCAGCAAATGATGCCGCAATGCCTGAGACTATAATCAATTTAGGATAAAATTTTGATTCTCCCGCAAAATCGTTGTGTTTCCGTTACGTCTGCCATGAAGTCATAAGTGCGCGTGTTCGAAAGAACTTCCACTGCGTCATTCGGCTGCGCAGCCTTGCTTGCCGTCTGTCCTCCCAGATGGCCCTACCATGCTCAGCCACGGACCGTTGTCCGGCGGTGCTTTATTTTTTACTGTATTTCCACTTGGCTTGTTTTTGTTACTGTGCAAAGTAATCGTCTTGTGAAACATGGGGTGTCCTCGACAAAAAGTGTCACATAAGTCAACGTCGCTTACGCCAATCGGCCGGTGTCGTGTAAGACAACTGTGTAGCGAATACAACTGTGTAGATTTTTTTAGCTGTGTAGCTAAAACAAGCATAGTGCGCCCAGTACCAACAGCAGTGTTCATCCGTACTCCTAGGCCTACGTGTATGTCCGCGACTTTCATTGTTTACCGCGCCTTGTTTACTGCTGTAAAACGAGTATGCCTTACATTAAAGTCAAATAGCTCGCTCGGGCAAGCTCATAAGCCCTACCTTATTTGCGTTTGCTTTTCCCGGCCTCAGCCAATCGCACAGATGGACATATGACGTCATAGTTTTTGTTGCGGGAAATGAGCCAGAGGGTCACATGGCCATCTCCTGTTTTCCTAATTATATAGCTTGTTTAAAGGAATTGTGCGTTAAAAGCGATGTCAGCATTATTCTAATTAGGCAATCTTTCGATTTAATATACCCTATGTTTTGTCTGCATGCCCCTTTAAGGCCATAGGGTAAGCTTTATAGTTCCCATTTGGAGGGACAGTTTTCTCGGCATCTCCTAAAGGTATCTACATAACGCATACATCATTTTCTTTCAAATTTGGGGCTCTTTTACCTGTACTAGACATATTAAAATCAGAGTAAAAATAAAATGTATAATCAGTTTTTACTCGGCAGTGCCTAAAGTTTGGCTTAATTTACATACTGAAAATTCTGAAACAAAAAAAAACGCGTTGCGTGCGTATTTTCAGTTCTGGCACACTAGATGTCCCAACTAATGTAGATGACAGGAAAAAAGAATCAGCAGGTTATCCTGAAAGATATAGGAAATAATGGTACCTATGTAATAAAAAGCACTGTTTTAAGATAATTGAGCTCAAAGTAAGAAAATAGATGAAAAACAATACTTTTTTGCCACAAACAACATTCGATTCACTTATTCAGTAAGCACCACTTTTGTAATCACCGTAAAAGTCATTTTTCGCTTTTCCGCCTCTCGTATGTCCTGCCTTGCCTATATTGTGAGCTGTGATGCAGCTCTGTTCTCAAAGTATCTTTGGTTGAGGTCAACCTCTTTTGGCCACTTGATGGCGGCGTTGCGCCCTGGGTTAAATCTGAAATATTTTGAAATGCTGGCTTGTGCGATGCTGCCATCATTTAATGAAAGAACAGAATCCAACGTGGCACTCTTGATAGTGTGAAGGGCAACAAGGACATTTTTGGCGCGCGCATCCGAAGCACTAATGCGAAAAACATTCACAGCGTCTTTCGATTGCCTTTGCTGAAAAAATCAGACTGTGCGATATTGCCAAGCAATTTCTTTAAGCTACTGCTTCCAGAGTAGCGTTTTGATCTCGAGCTGGGAGTTTCTTGGGGGAAGAATAACAATAAAAGCAGAGCATATTCTAACTATTAGACGTGGTCATTTACTATTTTCTTACGGAAAAACGGTTTTTTTGAGACCTTATAAGATAAGTGTAGAGAGTTTGGTGTTGGGTGTGTTGTTACATACTTTGAAAGAACGGGGGAACCCAGTTTAGAAGACGCGTACAGAAAGAAGAGTAGGACAACACACACGCTGGGACTCGCAACAGTTTAATGAATAAAATTTGAAGGAAGAAGAAGGTCAGAGGCATGCGCGTAAAAACTAAAGTAATAAATTACGCTCCAATCCACCCTGTGAATGTGGTTGAAAGCAAGGCTGTAAGCGCACCCACAAACGATTACCCACGTGACGTCATTAAAAGTTAGTCACCGTCGCTCTAAAATAGTGAAACGAAAGAGAAGTGAAATGCACTTAACCACACCCTGTATTCCTTCAAGAGATATTTCTGGTTAGGGTTTGTTTAATTCATGATGCATGAATGGTTGTTGGTTGAGCTGTATTGGTGTAGCACATGAGTGAAATCGGTTTCATGAGTGAAATTTTTTATTAAAAAAAGCTCAAACCTGGTGTTAGACGATCTCACTTAAAAAAGCTCAAACCTGGTGTTAGACGATCTCACTTCGTCTCTGCCGTCGCGGAGGAAGGAGGGAGGCGAGATTTCTTCACATAGTGGAGTCCGCGCGCCTGTGCTCTCTCCACCAGCTGAAGTGGGTCCATTCAGATGAGCTGTGCATCTCCCATTGCTCTTGTTCGGTAGTTGACGGAAAGAGAGGAGGGTGCTCAGGGCTAAGTCGCGCACCCCGAATGAATGTGGTGGGAGTGTTCCTAGGCAGAGATTTGCATTCAGCGTGTACCGATTCGGGTACAGTACGTGAAGACGCGTCGTGAGTGGGAAGAGCGGATCTCCCATGAGCCGTAGGGTCTTGTTTGTTGTCTATGGAAAGGTCAGGGTGAGGCGAAAGAGAGGAGGGTGCTCAGGGCTAGCGTGCACTGTCCTCGAATAGCACGGGTGGTAGAGTGTTCCTACTTCACTGCAAAATTTGCAGGCTTGTCAGCGTCGTACCGATTCGGCGTACAGTAGCTGAAGACGCGTCGTGTCCAGTGATGGCTGAATAGAACCATTTGGTTCGTGGTTTTTTTAGTGTTCAAAGGCAGGACACCAAACCGTGAAGTAATCGTTGTAGGGATAATGGTGGACTAAGAACGCGCAGCTACCAGCCATCGGCCTCCAGGTCGGCTACCAGACTGTGCTTTCTGGGCATATTAGAACAGGCATCGACAAGGATCGTATATAAGACCACCTACCTATGTGTCACCCCGTACTGACCATTCTTTAAAACTGCGTGAAACGCGTCCAGGATCAACACCATTAACGCCTTTTTTCCAAGACCACGCAGGTTGTTGAGGGTCGGGACTACTCACTTAGAAATTTTCTGCGCCTCCCTCTTTTGTTAGAATTTGCACAATTTTTTGTTGAACTAATCCCTACTGTACATTTCTGATGCGTTCCGTACTAATTGCTTTTTATTTTTTTTTATTGCCCTCTGTAACAGCATATTCAGGAACAGAACAGGCATCGACATGATCAGTAATAAGACCACCTACCTATGTGTGCGTACTGACCATTCTTAAGTCAACACTTTGTTGTCAAATACGTCCATTTTTTGTTATTTGATCAAGCTGTCAAACTGTACCTTTGCTTGTTTTCCCCCCCAATAAGGCCACGTAAGGGCGATGAACGGTACCTGCCAGTATAAATAAAATAAATAAGGAAATTGTCTCGGCGCCTCCGCTCATCTTTTGGTTAGAAATTTGCACAATTTTTGTTGAACTAATATCCTGCTCTCCGATTTCTGATGACTAAGGAGGTTTGTTCGAGATAGCCACGACGATGGCGTACTGCTGCCATCGATGTTTTTAGATTTGCATGATCCCCACCGAGGGTGTGTTGAGCGCGCTTGACCCCGTGCTTGTTGGCGACCCGTTTTGTTTCGATTTTATATTGTTCTTGTCGCCAAAAGACTGTATTCCTTTGCAGGAGTACATCAAGCGGTGTGACATTCTGTTCCCCCCTAGCCAATCTGGTGAAGATGCGCGACCCGCCGCAGTTCTGCTGTATAAATAAATTCGGAGCTTCTGGATGAAAGAATGCCCTCTATCGGCGGCTGCCTCTTCTGCTCCATCCGTGTTGTAGAGCCCCGTACTAAGCAGCCTCTCTTGGTGTGTTGGAGACCAATGCCACGCGATGCTACCGCTGCTCTTTTTATGTTCTTTGGGATCTTGATGATGAAGCTCCTCAGGATTCTGGAGATCGTGGTATCATTGGATTGTGGGAGGCGCCTGTAGATATCCGTTGTTGCGGCGCAAGGAAGTCACAGGCTTGACATGTGGGGCTTGCCAGTGATGATGACCCTGGCCAGTTCTGCTCATTCGGAGCTTCTGGTATTTGAAAGAATGCCCTCTATCTTGGCTCTTCCACCGTGTGTTGTTTGGCTGAGGGCGGACGACCAATGGCTTGCTCAACCGCCTTTCTAATCATTATCCAAACATCTTTAGCGTCCTTGCCGAGAAGAAGACAGGGTGTTGAGTAAGGGATTCTGGAGAAGGTACGGCTTGAGCCTCGCTCCTCAGCGGGACTCGCCTGATCCTGTGTATATTTTATTGATGCTGTGTTTGAGGCGCGCAAGGATCGTCACTCTTTTTGTTGGCCTGAATATTATTCACAGGATCTTGATGCTGGGGCTTGGAGGATGGCCTCCATCAAGGAGTATGGCGAGAGGAGCGTGCTCTGTAAGCCACAGGCTTAGCAATTGGCGTACTAGAAGTGAGATGCATGGGTTTGTCGGTGTTATCGGCTCTGCTAAACCCGTAGATGGCTTTGACTCTAATACCACTGTCTTCCACAGGTTCCGATTCTCGGGGCTCGTAGCTAATCGGTAAGCCAGTAAATTCTTTTATTTCTTTGCGGGAGTTACTCTAATAGTTCTGTTGACAGGTTCAATTCTCGGGGTGCCAGTAAAATTTCTTGCGGAACCCTTAGGAGGTAGAGGTAAAAAGATTTGCTGTAAAAGACAAGCTGATGACGCAATTAAATATCGGTTCTTTTTCGAATATCCAGCTTTTGTTCTTGATACCGTTAGGGAAGGCGCAATAACGCACTTATCAAAACCGTGCTTTCGCATTTAAGAAGCTTCAATAGGCTCTCTCTCGAACTTTGTGGCCCCCCTAGCAAATATTTCAGTATTGTGAAATGTCAATTATTAACATATATTTCAGTTTTCTGGATGCACCTCTTTCGTCGACACAACAGAAATAATTGGTTAGGGTTCTACAAAGTGCGAGAGGGAGGTATTGAAGCTTATGAAATGCGAAAGCACGGTTTTGATAAGTGCATGAGTGTGCCTTCACCAACGGTATCAAGCAAAGAAGCTGAAGTTTTTGAAAAACTGCCGAAATTGAATTGCGTTATCAGCTTGTCTTTATAATTTAGATTTTACGGCGCATGTCCGGACCATGTTTTCCCTTTCATTAAACTGTTGCGAGTCCCAGCGTGTGTGTTGTTTTACTCTCGTCATGTACGCGTCTTCAAGGCTGGGTTCCACCGTTCTTCATGATGAGTCCGATTATGAAAGTTTACATAAGGAGGTGAACTTTCGTAATTGCGAAGAAAAAAGTCACCTTTTCCTTAAATTACGCCTCATCCTGTGCCCTCAAAATCAGATGCTCTAGCAGGCCTTGAAGGGAACCATAGAATGGCAGGCCATTTGTCCTTACGAGCGCATGGAAAAACAACTAATGAAGCAGTGCAGGGAGATGTGGGCTGAGCGTTGTTTGAAGTTCGAGACGCGGGGAGTATAATATGTTTTAGGAAGTGGTTGAGGGCAATGGATCAACGTAGGTGGACAGCTAAAGTTTTAGGTACGTATACATAAAAAGCGTGGACACGAAGTGGCTAAGGAAGACTAAGAAGGCTAACGATGAGATGCGGAAAGAAAAGTGGGAATCCAAGACGAAAGGTAACCAAAACAGAGGCAATGCAGATAGAAACGAATAAATGGAGAGAAAAAAAGGGAAGCTAAAACATCGTTAGATATGTACAGGGCTAAGAAGTTGGACATCGGAAAGGAAATTTCTGTGACAATAGGGAGGACAGTGCTCTGCTTTTTGAGGCTAGAGCAGGTTGCTTGCGAACGAAGAGCTTTCTGGAGAAGTATATAAAACGAGGAGTATGCAGGCCCTACGGAAAACTCTGTGGCACATAGTGTTACAATGCGTAGGTATCCATCCAAATCTACATGGTGAAATATTCGGCTTCAGGAAGCGCAATGTTTTAAGGGTAACACGGAGGGAGGTAATTCAAGGCTGTCGAGGCGACGAAAAGATTAGAGTGCTGGTGGACGAAAAGCAGACGAGGTCAGTATTGCCTAGAACGGCTACCACTTGTAATAGAAAAAATAAGTATTTTGTGCCTAATAAGTGTTTTGTGTCTGCCCCAAGAGCAGCGCAAGTATTAAACGAAAAGTTTAAAACATGGGTGTATTAGTTTTTTTTTGGTAATATGACGCGTCATCACCCCGCTGCAAAGGGGATACAACTGGCAATCATCAGTCATCATCATTCAATAAATAACACGAAAGGAGAAAAAATATGTTAGCAGTGCTTAGCTCGGCTATGCCAGTGTATACGTAGCGTGAGCTAAGGTTTCTTAGCTTTCCTGATCGTCTAGGATTAGCTTCAATATCATGCTTACTGCTGCTTCAATGACACAAAACACGGTATATGCATTATGTGACACATATATATTTATCAAGCGGCTCCGGCGCAGCGTCACCAATCGCCCCAGAGCTAAGCTGGTTCCACAGGCGCACGCCGGTGTTGCTGCGACGCACGAGCCATCGGTTGCACACCCGGCCACCCTTCGCATGATTATAAAGTGGACCGGGCCTGCCAGGTGCGGAGCGGAGGTCGGCGAAGACGCTGGACGCGTGGGGTGTGTGAGAGACGCCGGGCAGCGAGCAACGTTCTGTGCGCCGTGTGACGTCACTGCTCCTCGCGCATGCGTTAGCACGGCTCTGCCGGAGCCACGCGAAACTGCTCAACCTCGGCCAGTGCAGCTCACGCTACAAAATAAAGATATAACAATACCATACTACCGCAATCCAGCTGCTTAAAGTAGATACAGAAAACACTGATGTTGTGGGTTTACTAAGCAAAAAAACTTGCGATAATTTCCTTTATTTGTGTTTGTCATCACTGGTACTTGAAGATGGCTGGGCATCCTGGGGATGCAGCCTATGGCGTTTCTTGACCACCCAAACAATTAAAGCCCTTTCGTAAGAGTAAGATGGTTAAACCGCGAAGCTTTCTCCCATGCAGAGTTCAAACTGCGTCTGGTTAAACCGCGAAGCTTTCTCCCATGCAGAGTTCAAACTGCGTCAGCCGTATCGGTATGGCCCAATCTGATAGACATGGGCTTCCAGGTTTTATTCTGACATCGGAAGCGCTTTTTCTTTCCTTTTTAGTATTTCATGTGGCTTCGCTGAGCGTCATCAGCGTCTTGTAAACTAATTGTGTAAAGTCGGCTTTCCAGCAGTGCGTTTTGGCGCGGCGTCGAAACCCTATCAGTGAGGAACAGAAAGCTTTCCTGTCTTTCTCCAACCCAAATATCGGAAGGGGTTGCGCCCGTTGGCGTGATTTGTACTACACTAGTGTGCGGAAGGGACACCCCTTCAGTACGTTGTTTATATCCAAACCGCATAAACCATAAGTTGGTGTGTATTTCTGGGCAGTACCTGCAATATACGGATTGGTGCATTCCAAAGGAAAAAAATGAAGCAGCTCACACTAACGCGTAAGAGTTGGAGGTAGCGAAGCCTGTACGGAACTTTGGCGACCATCACGAAGGTTTAAGTCCACGATTGCAGATAATTTGCATCTTCTTCGCTGTCGTAACGACCTTTACTCCATCATTATGGATATAAGTGTGAGCTTCTTTCATTTTTTTTGAAGTGGTAATCACTGGACATCATATTGGAAGGCCGTACGCTATGGCGTGTCTTTCTCGTCCCGAGCAAGTGCTTTCACGATTACGGTGACGCTGGAGACTTTTTTTTTTTTGTCAATCTCTGCCCAATCTCCTTAGGTGGGGATGCTTGGCTTGCAAACGAGCGCCGAAGACGCCGAAGAGGAGGAGGAAAAACTTTATTGGTGACAAAAAATAGATCTCTGTCCTCTTCCCAAGTGAGAGGACCTCTCATTCCAGAGCCCCTGTACCTTTGGCTGTCGCCCGGGCCTTCTCGACCAGTCTGCGCTGACCGTTCACGGTCGAGCTGGACAGCACGGCTTCGCCACTGTTCAGTCGTTGGAATTGTCATTCACGGGCACTGATCTTAGTTTTCGGGACGGGCCCGTGTGACGTGGTAAAAAGTAAGCGTTTTCTCGCCCGCCTAGTGGGCATTGATTTCACGGATGGACTGCAGGGTACATTGAGTGAAGGAGGCTGAGATGTGGGTACGTGTTCGTCTGCAGCAGGCGCCATTCTACTGTCTCCTCTTCACTTAGGTGTTTGTGATGTACAGGAAGAGAGCGGCGAATTAAACGCTGATGTTGCAGAATATCACGATATGTCAAAGGGATTGGCGCTGGAGCCTTGGACTGGTCGCCCTGGGGTGGCGGAGCCTGGATAATCATAGCTCGGGCTGATGCATGCCCGCGTTCGTTCCCCGAAGACGCCGAAAGGTCGCCCCGAATGCACTGTGCAATACGATTGGTTAGTTCTCTCAATGTTTTTAGATAAGAAGCATCTCATGCTCGGGGCTGTGTCCCTCCCTACCTCGATTGTCGTTGTCGTTGTCCGCCGTCCGCACTCTACTGCGCATGCACGTCTCTTCAGCCCGTCAGCTTTTGGGCTGACGTCAGCGCAGCCCACTAAATAGTTAGGCGGCGCCCGGTTTCGATCCCAAGACTCTCTGGCCACAACGAGAGGTACGTGGCACTCTTCCCACTGCGCTACAAACCGACACGGGATCATGTGCTACGAACGCGCCTTATGTCCTTCACTCATTCAAACTACGTCAAGAAGCTACTGATACAACGAAGGCACGCGAAACTGAACGTCAACGGAAACGACGGAACTGAAAACTAATGGGAACTTCAGTCGACCCCATGGCTGCTTCGCATACTACCCAGGGTTCCCGTAGGGGAAGATGGTGTAATTTTTTTCGTTTCTTCGGGCTTTCAAATATTCGTATTTCTGGTCTTCTACCGCTTATGTTTGTTCAAGCTATTAAAGCGGATAAATATGCTGTCACAAGTTATGCGTTTTTCTGTGCGAATGCGGGGCATGGATGGTTTCTTACAATTTTGTCATTTTTTGTCCGTATTTGGGTTTTGTTTTTCTTGGCTCTTCCGTGTGGCTTTCAAAAGTAAAGCTTTGTTGCTCGCCGCATTGTGCGCGGCGTCCCTAAAAACCAGTGGGTCATAGTTACTCCCACTGTTTACTGCGCAATTGAGCTTGCGCCTCACGAGGAGCGCCCAGCGTCGTCAAGGCTTGCATGTGGCGCTGGCAAAAAATACTAAAAAAACTGTTCATGCGTGTCCGCGCAACAAGGGGGTGGGCGCAAGACAACTCGCGCTTCAGACGCCCAGTTCGCGAAGCCGGTTGCCGGTGGTTTCAGCGCGTGCTGACGCGTTCCACTTCGGGAGAAATGTGAAAGCCTGCTGACTAAACAATCTGGGCCCGCCAGTCATGCATAAGGAAGACGACGATGCAGATGGATACTACCACAGTGAAAAGCAATGAAGGAACATGTAAATAAACAATTTCAAACCTAACGCAATGGGTGGTGGTGTGTCCTTCTGTGCTTACACAGAAAAAAAATCGTCCAGCTTCGCTATGGTACAAGCCTTGAGCGACTTAGTGCATGCTTCGACAATATTTAATGTTTTGTTCGTTGTTCTCGCAGTTTTGTTCCCGCAGTTTTGTCCGTTGTTTTCGTTTTCTAATAGCGGTGTATACGTTACATAGTCTTCATTTTCTCGCCTAAATTCTAAATTTCTTTCTTAAATCTTTGTTGGTTGGTTTGAAATGTCTGTTACGCAGTACAACTGGAACGACAGAGAATCTGAACTCCGCAGCTGTTGTGTTCAAAAGGGACACTTCATACGACCAAGAACGCTCACCCATTTCACGCGGACTCAAAATACATTAGCTTGTCACTCGGCCTGAGGGTATACGTAGGTCATTCCCAAATTGTGTTATCATAAAGTACGTAGCTTAGGTCACTCGTCCGTCCAACAAATTACGCTTCAAACGCGTCGCCCAAAGCAAATGGCACTGACCCATGCTATTCTATTTTGTACGCCCAGCCAGAAATCTTGACTTCCGTGTATGTTCCTGCCCATTTTAGGCAATCAGGTGAGCATTGGTTTGCCGTCCAATCGGCTGATCTTGGTAATAAATAACATGAAACGTCGCTTCGCGCGGTCGTGCCCAAGGAAAAATGTTCCAGTTCATGCAAAAACTGGTTGGTCGCGTTAGAACTTTAGAGTATAGTTTACGTCGAAAATTAATTTCTTTTCCCAAATGAACATTTCTCCGGTGTCCTAATGGTGGTGTCAATGAACACTACCGGACGTCGGTCCTATTTAAGTAATACCCATTTTAGTTTTTGCGAGATGGGCACAGTGCGGTGTAAGAATTTCATAATATTTTCGTGCTCGAATATTCATACAAGAGACTGACGGGACAGAGACAAGCGTAATTTCCAACAGAAATTTTATTTAGAAGACGACATATATAAATACAACAGTTCTAACAAAAAAAGTTAAGACGGAGTATTGACGCAGTGTACTAATAGAGAGTATGTGCGCAGTGTACAGGCGCGCACACGTTCCTCATCCCCTATGTCATGCGCGCACCCCGAAGGCCAGGTCTTTCGCTGTCAAAGACACGGAGGTCACGCTGACGCAATCTTTGCTCCCATGATGCATCGCAGCGGTTTCCACAATCTCACGTCCCCGCACGCACTTCCTCATTTCTCTTGGAACCGGTCACGTATCAGTGCATAGCTTGACCAGGTTTTCTGTGCAGACCTCACCAACTTTGACTCCGACCCTCCTACAATTCTTTTTAAGGTTGGGTGAAATGCCGTGCAAGTAGGGAACAACCACCCCCTGGTTAGGTTGGTGGGTCGCCTAGTTATCTTGGTCGCCTTGCCCGATGCCAGTCCGTCTTTGCTTTGAGCGGATTGTGTCAGCCACCGCTACGATCACTTTTGCGGGCAAACCAGCCTACCTAAGCCGACACATTTGCAAATGGAAACTAGTGTCCATAAGGTGCTCACATGTTTTGTTCAGGGATATGTTGAGACAGCTGCTGGCGATGGCTCGTTTCGCCAGTTTTGTGTAAACAGGGCCAGCGGCTTCGGCTGCAGGGGGTAGTACATCAAATAGACCTGATTTTCCTGGGAACAGAAATCTCAGGTCCAAAATTCTTTCGGTGATGGTAGTGGAAATTCAACTTTGTTGCAGGCCTTAGGAGCAGCAAGGAAAAAGAAGATTTTTGTTTTAAAGTTGCTTGCTATGCTGAGTCGAGAAACATCGAAGTAGTTTTAAGGAATAGTGTGTTCCTCCTGCATGCGAATTGCTTGCCTAAATGAATCGTTAATAAAACTTTTATATTTGTTTACCCTGAAATCACAATAACCGAAGCAACAAAAAACTATATTTTGCCAATATGTAAAAGGAGGAGTCAAGATTGTGATTAGTGCGAAAACTGCCGACAAAAATATTTTTATGAAACATTGCTTGCGGTTTTCTGGAGTATTCCGAGAACAATCGACGTATTTTGACCCAGAATACGTATATCCAAATAAAATCTTCCTTAAAGCGGGAACATCTTATTTCTCGTGCCCTTAAATTCTTCTGCCCATTCTGACGCAACGAACACTATATGAAGCATGTTCTATATACTGGCTCAGCAGTCAGTCTCAGTTTCCCGGCAAAATGGATGGATACCATGCAGTGCAGAACAGCTAAGGACGTGTCGAGCACTTTGTCTTCGAACGGTCAGTGGAACCGCTTTATCTCAAGCCTACTTCTAATTTAAAAATGAGGAGGTAAAGGGTTACAATTGCATTTATATCTCTCCACAAACTAGTTAAAGCAGAGAAGCTTTGGTGCCCCCATATTCGAGCGGGCTATATTTCGGTGAATATAAAGAAATACATGTGGTTGAAACTATTTTGTAGCCTTCCGCTCCAACGTGCCTGACAACCAATTTATTTTTCCTAGCGAGAAATTTCATTTCATTTATTTTTCTCTCAGGGCCGTTCAGGCGTTACAGAGAGGAGTGAGATACAAAAAAGGCAAAATACATAACAAACAATGGAAGGGTCAATAAAAATGATTGGCAAGTTCAGACTTGAATTTTCCCAGTTCTGTCGTAGATACGATGCCGGCAGGAAGGCTGTTCCAGTTCACACTGGTTTTGCGGGAGAAATAAGCCAAAATAAAGATTGGTGTTGCTGCTTGCCACACCTGCTTTTAAATGGTGGTCAAGGCGGGTAGAAATGTATGAAAGGGGGCTGAAAAGAGACTGTTTCAGAGTTTCGTTGTCGTAAAAAAGTTTGTGGAAGAGGCACAATCGTGAAATGAGACGTCGAGTAGTTAAAAATGGAAGATTTAAAGTTTTTTTCAGCAGTGATGTGCTAGCTCTTCGGGCATAATTAGACAGAATGTATCGTGCAGCGCGGTTCTGTACAGCTTCGAGTTTCTGTATTAATGAGGCAGTTTGCGGGTCCCACACAAATGAGGAATACTCTAATTTGGACCGAACAAGTGTTTTGTAGAGGAGCAGTTATAGTGAGCTGGGTGCAAGTGAGAAGTTCCGGCGAAGAAAAACCGAGCATGCGATTTGCATTACTAGTTATTTGTTCAACGTGCGTTTGCCAAGAGAGGTTGTTTAGTAATATGCACGCCAAGGTATTTGTAGCTGCTTACTGAAACTAAGGGTACTGCATTAAAAGTACTGGGACGGCGGTTGTGCTAGTTTTTCGTGTTATTCTTATCGATTTGCATTTACCATGTTAAGTTGCACTAACCAAGTGTTACACCAATTAGAGAAGTTATTAAGATCATACTGAAGAGCAGAAACATAAGAGGGGTTACAAATTTCTCGGTAGACCACGCAGTCATCGGCGAAAAGTCTTATATGCGAAGTGATAAAGTCAGGAAAGTCATTAATATATCCCAGGAAAAGTAGAGGTGCAAGCACCGAGCCCTGCGGGACGCCCGACTTGACTGGGCAAAGATCCGAATCGTTGCCATTAGCTGAAACGTACTGGGTGCGATTATTCAAGAACAGTTCTAACCATTTTAGGAGATTGTTTTGAATAAATACAATTGAATTTTTATAACAACTTCGCAAGCCACAGTAAACACGGACTGCTGGTTTGTCACCTAGTTTCTGCGGCAGTTTTGTGTCGATTGAAAGACACTTTCCTTACTCAGCCCAGTGAAAGATTTGTAGGAAAGGGAGCCGTGGGCTCGGACATGCTGTGGCTTTCCTACATTTATTGCGTGTGCGTTAGGCCTGGGCGGAACTTGGAGAGCGGCTGTAGACATGCGACCGCCCAGGCGCTCGGTCGTGTTCGAACTTCTCTGTGTCTCGTGGCCTGCTGACCTGCCCGGGCACCTATGGTGATTGCGACAAGATGCGGATGATGATGATAGTGGGGATAAATACAGATGGTGCTGCCGCCACTACAGATTCAAAGAAGTGAATTTTGCGTGATACAGCGCCGAATTAAAGAACCCCGATTTATTTATTAATCCTGCATCCTGGATTTGAAAATCTGAAATGGGCCCAATGTTTAGAATCGCAGTTTGCCGGACGCGGTTTGCCGGAGGACTGTCAGTGCCATGATTTGTTATGGGTTCATTCGCTTTTATATTTTACGAGGTAAAAAAATATTATAAGGGGCACCAACTCCCCTGCGGTATGACGGGCTGTTGGGTAGTATGCCGTTTAGTCTGCTGCGAACTGGGAACGTCTTGTTTAGCTTCAGTCCTCTTAGTTGGCGCCACCACACAGCGCAGCACTGCTGTTCGCCCTTTCTTTCTTTCCGACCGCCTTTGAAACTGGCCTCTTTTTGTTTCGGTTGGGAGTAATCGTTTCGTGAAATATTGGCTATGCTCGGCAAATACGGCCAAGTAAGAAAATGTCGCTTACGGTAATCGGCCAGCGTCGCCTGAGACAACCCCAAAGCTCCGGACTGTTGTTCAGCTATACCAAGCATAGTGCGCAGTACACACAGCCGTACGCACTGGTTCCTCCATTTTCATATGTACTTTCGTAACTTCCATTGTTTTCCGACCATTCGTACTGCTATAAAATGCATACGCACTATATTTAAGAGAAAATACATCGCTCTGCAAGCTTGTAAGCCCTGCCTAACTTGCGGTTGCTTTTTCCGCACGCCGCCAATTGCACAGCTGTGCATATTACGTCATAAGTTCTAGTGGGTCCAATGAGCTAGTGAGTCGCATAGCAGTTCCCTTTTCCTTAAGAAGCATATTTGAGCAATGTTCCTGCTAAAAGTGGTGTCAGAATGATTATTACGTGGCGACTTGCGAATGAAGCAAACTTTTGTTTTGTCTGCATGACGCCTTCAAAATGAAAGGTGCGCTTTCTCACGAAGGGAGTGACGTAACGGCTTTTCGCTTGACTGGTGCGCAGCCCTCCACTGACGGTAGCTGGCGGCGGGAGGCAAGCGTCCACAACAGAGCACTCACTGCAGCAGCTGGCAACGCAGCAGTGACATGAGGCAAGCCTGGCTGTTCGTACATCCATTTTAAACGCCCAGGAACCTTCCCTGAGAGCTTACTCGGAGTGTTATCCGCGAGCAGCGGCAGTTCGATCAGGCAGGTGATCATCGGTCATCGGTAGCTCCTGTTATTAACCTCATCCGCGACGAAGTGCGGCAAGCAGAGATGCCAGTGCCACCACCTGAATCTCAGCGTGTGGTTCAAGCTGACACAACTGCTATGCGCATGCAGGGGCCTGCATTTTCCCGACCAACTAATTACACCGAAGTTCTCAGCACACCTGCTACAAGAGCGCCCTGCTGCCTTCTTAATGAACCCGCTGTTGCGGTATTTGAATTCTGCCGTTCGCTACCAACCCAGGCAGTTCGAACAGAAAACTCCGGTGTGGCGTACATCACACAACCGTACCCTCTGCTACCACTGCGGAGAACCAGGCCATACACTTCGGCACTGCGCCTACCACCAGGTGTGCTTCACTGGTTTTCGCCGGATGCTCCGCGACCACGTCACGGCCAGGGACCCAATGAAATTGAGCAGCACCTGTCTGCCAACCAGTTGTCGTTGGCTTCGTGCACAGAACTTCAACCTCGCTTGCAGTCTCCCCGACGGTATTCGTATCCAAGCCGTTCCCTCACCTCAGGACCAAGGGGCGCCAGATCTCCAAGCCCGAGCCGGGTAACCTGAGACCGGGGACCTCCGGGGCTTTGACCGCGGCGTTTCGCACACAAGTGCCTCCATTGACGCGGCCACGTGCTTAGATAAATCCAGCACAGACGCGGTTTTTTGAAGAAAGCGGAGTCATTTATGCTAAAATTCCTGTTTCCGTCTACATTTGCGAAGTCTATGCCCCTGTGGACACTGGCGCCGAAGTTTCAGTCATGAATGGATCGCTCGCGGCTCCGCTGCAGCAAGCAAACAACGCCCAGCGATATAGCCTCCGATACCGACCGGTCATATAGAAACCACAAGACAGAGTCTCGCTATGGACGCTCATTCGCCCCCGACGTCATTCCGAAAAGTTAACACGGCACTACTTCAGCCCACACACGGTCCTCAGTAAAACCATTGAACGTTAACTGTAAATTTCTTCCGGAGGAAGCGTTTCACGGCACCATGATGCGAAGTTGTCCGCGATGCAAGGATAAAACTTTATTGCTCGCGTTGAACCGTAAGCACAGCTTTTGGGCCGTGCAACTGCGTGTCGCATCTTCCTAATAACTTTGACATTCGCTTTATTTTGTTGCGCAAGCTACACTGGCCGAGGTTGAGCAGTTTCGCGTGGACCTTGAGGGGCTGTCCTGCGCAAGCGCGAGGAGCATTAGTTTGGATTGAATGGGATTGGATTCCAATCCAATTGGAGTACGAGTGTGTCAAGAATCGGGTCTGAACATTCACCGGTCTGCGCATTCCGAAGGAGTGACGTCATAGCCGCGGCAGACACACTGGCGCCGGCGCGTGCCCGGCTGTCCACCTCCGTTGCGCAGTAGACAAGTCTGACGCTGCGCTGGAGCCGCTTGACAGCCGTTTCGCGTGGCTCCTGGAGAGCGGTGCTGCGCATGTGCCAACAATGACTGGACTGGACTGGACTGGACTGGACTGGACTGGACTGGACCCGACCGCACCGGACCGGACCGTACTGGACCGGACTGGACTGGACTGGACTGGACGACTGGACTGGACTGGACTGGACTGGACTGGATTGGATTGGATTGGATTAGATTGGATTGCTAAACCTGAGCTCAGGCTACGTATATCCTGGCATAGCCAAGCTAGGCCACTGATATTTTTTTTCTTCCAGTTGCGTTCTTCGAAGCATCGGGATGATGCGTTCCAAGGAAGGGGCGTAATGCCGGGAGTGTGCCTATGAAAACATTTTCTTTCGCCGTATTTCAATATTTCGCACCAAAAAAAAAGTGTGATCCTGGAACTATAGAAAGGGTCACTCTCCTTGAGGGTCAGTGCCACAGACCGGACAAGGAAGACAGAGCATGAAGAAGAGAAGGCAGAGTACAGTTGTGGACGTTCCGCCATTTTTGGTTGGTTCTGCCAGCATCTCTCTTTACTGTATGCATTTGACCCGGTTCTGCACTAAAATTCCAATTTTGTTTTGCTGTATTCGTGACAATATTGTGGCCGTCACCGACTTCATGCTACTTTGATCATGTCAGCAGGAATTGTTTTCTGTGCGTGAAAAGTCAATGTTCCAAAGGAAAACACTGCCTCCACGTACCTTGTTTCTTCAGGCGTTTGTCTCTCACATAAAAAAGCAGTTCAGTTAGTGTTTCTAGGTACTAGAGTAAAAAAGTGCCCTTGGAGAAGGCCGACTCCACAACCATGTCTGACACTACAAGCTGAAGCAAATCCCACATGCTTCATCCAAAGAATTCAGCTGGCATTCCCGAACTGAGAACCGGCGACATAGTTCATAGTACTGCACTGGTTAGTAGAAAAAAAGGCTGTACGGCTCAATGTAGCCGTACGGCTGCATTGAGGTGGATGCCAAACTTTCCCTCGTAGAATAAAACGGTATGCTCTGGACACGGATCAAAGTATTCCACAGAGGCTCAGTTTAAATATTTTTCACATACAAATTTTATAGAACATAGATAAAGCGTTTTGTACAGAGTAAGCGGGTCAGCGTGAAGGCTACCACGGTTCCAGAAAAGCACAAGTTGTTGTCTTCCTCATGCTTCTAATCGTCCGGGCACATCTCACCGTCACGTAAAGGAAAAGTGACACCACATATGTCGTAGAAGTGTCTAAGGCAGTTCGTGGGAACAAGGTCCTTGTACTCCTCGGACACCCACAAGGTGCACTCTGCGTTCATAAGAAAACAAGCAAACCAGAGTTTACATCCACTTGGCACAACACAGACGTCTCCAATGCTTTTTCTAAACACTCTCCATGGATTCAGCCGTGCCGGTGACGTGATTGCAATCTTACAAAATGACAAAGTAGACATTAAAAATAAGCACTTGTCATACAGAAACTCTTATGAAGTGAACCTGAAGATAGTTAACTAAGCGTGAAGACAAACTCTTGCATTTATCAACAACACACGACGCAGATGTAGGTTGAACTCGAAGAATGCTATTGGTCCTAGGCGATCTTCTATTCATCTCGTTGTAAGCAAACGAGAGTGCGCAACATAAAAAGCGGTGGTTTTTCCAAGTCTCTTTGGAACGCTTTGTTGTAAGCTGATAAAAAAAATGACCTACTTCGACCTCACGCATATGTCAATGCGAAGTGATGGTTGTTTGGAAGCTGAGACTGACAGCACTTCAAATATTGCCCAAGGTAGGAATGAATGAATGAATGAATGACTTTAATGCAGAGAGGTGGGTAGGAGATGAAAATGAGGATTTGGATAGACCCTAAGGTAAGAACAGAAAAAAATGCGGTTACTAATGCTGTTTCCGTGAACATGTACTGTTATCCAGAGAACAGTTTGAGGTAAAGCTTGAGTTAGAGTCTATTAAAATCTTGCATTATTATTTGCGTCATGAGAACTAGCAACCGTTGTCCTCTTGCTGGTATTGAAACTGCTTCCGAGAACTTATACAGTAGTGCAGTCAACATTTTGGGGAAGTTTGAAGTTAGAGTATTTATTGTAATCTTGTAATATTATTCGGCTCATAAGTGCTGTAGCAACAGTTGCCCTCTTATGGGACTGAGTGAAACTACCAGCCTTTACATCTTTGACTTTGTTGTTCCTGCAAACATGTACCAGTGTAGATAAACAAACAATACAAACAGTTCAGGCTGTCCGAATAACAAATGGCTCAATTTGATTAATTTGTTCTCAATTTTATGCAATGTGTGAATGAAGCGAATATTCTGTTGATGAGCTGTGGGGCTTCTTCAAGTTCCTGGTCCTGAAATGTGCCCTGAATTTGTACCTGTGAAGCGAAAAGTGCTGCGGAAACGGAATACTTGGGTAACAAAAAAATAGTACGAATTGAACGGAAGCTGAAATAGGCAAGGAAACAGAACAAGCAGCGCTCCACGGCTCCCACGAGCGATGGGATTCTCGGCTTACGCACATTTCTAGGTGATAAAATAAAAAAAGAGTACTTTAAAAAATAACACTAAAGTATTTCCTTGTCCGAGACCCAGGAATGTTCTAGCAGAACTTATGGCAAAAAAAAAATTACACCCAAACTCTGTATCTACACCTTGTCAACCAACAGTGCTTAAATCAGGAATGCGCCTAATCGGTACTTCTGCTCGCTCTTCAAGCGTGATGACGGTATCAGCCTACAATTCCCTACCTATGAACAGATTATGCCGATCGATGCCTACATGATGTCTGGGGAACGTTGCTAGTCATTTTGCTTTATCTGGATGCAAAAAAATCGCCCGGCCGTTTATAAAATTCTGAATGCATTTTTTCCCGGCACGCCGATTGGTGTTCGAAATATTTAACCTTATTATTCGACAAATCATTGTCATGCGCGGGGCTCTCAGGCGAACTGAAGTATGCAAAAATTAACCTCATACCAAAAACAGGAAATCCGTCTCTTACCACACTCATGCAGGCCAATATCTTTACTCTGCGCACGCCCAAAGGTCCTCGAGCACGTAATTTGCAAAACCATTTTACCTTCCTCAAGAAGAACGCAATAAGTGACGCATGACAACATGACTTCCGGCGGGGCTTTCCAATCGTAGCCCAGCTCATGGAAACAGTTCATGACATAGCTACCGCACTAGATAAGCAAAACCAAATTGACCTAATATATCTAGATTTTCAAAACTCATTCGACCGCGTCTCCCACTCCAAATTACTGCTTAAACTAAAACGTATTTTAAAGAACGTTCACCTTACTTAACTGGATCAAAGCAAACCTGTCTTTACGGAAACAATGTCTTCAAATTAACGATGCAGAATCGACACCAGCAAACGCAGATCCAGGCATTCCGCAAGGATCAATATTAAGGTCGCTCCTTTTTCTTATCTTTATAAAAGACATAGTAAGGACATACGCGCCAAGATAAAGCTTTCTGCAGATGACGGCATTTTGTATAACGAAATATGCAATTTAAACGATCAGGCGGATTTAAACACCTCACTATCTAAACAACAAACTTGGTGCTCAAAGTTCCGATGACTATTACTTTAAAAAAAGACTGTTTCACTGACCATTAACCGCAAAAACATCCCCTTAGCCTTCACTTCCCGCATTAACCCCCAGACTGTATGTTCCTACAAATATTTACATCTCATGTCATCTGAAACGAGCACGTAACATACATTTACAATAAAGCAGTGAAGAAACTGGGCTTTTTAAGGCGATCATTATGAATGGCCTTCACCAGGAAGAAAACTCTTACCATATACATTTATTTGCCCTATTCTAGAGTACGCTTCCGTTGTCTGGGGATCCGTACACTCAAACCAAAATCACTAAAACTAAGGAATTCCAAAAAAATCAGCTAAGTTTATTTACAACTCGTAGAGCTGGCGCACGTCTCCGTCAACTCTCCTAAAAGTTGCACAACTTGAAAACCTTGCAACACGGCGTTACAGAGATAGAATGAAAATTGTCTACTTACTCTACAACAGTCAATTAGGAATAGGTAAATCACTATACATTCAACCGGATGGCAGCCGCTGCACGCGCTCTTATCAAAAAAAAAGAAAAAAAATGTTGGAGATTTCATGTGCAGGACCAACGTGTTTAAATACTCCTTTTTCTCCGCACTGTGGACTGAAAGGAACGCGCTACCCGTCCCAATTGTTGACTATCCTTCGATTTCATCTTTTGTTTCTGTACTATCGGGTAAATAATAGCGTTCACTGTTCGGTTCTTCCAGTCAAATCATGGCAAGGAAAACATTTGTTGCGCTGGTTGTTGTGCAGTTTTAAAACAAAGCTTTTTACCTCTACCCCCCAAGGGCTCTTTCGCGACCGTTGGTGTCACCAGAAAACTCCAGCGAACAAATAAAAAAATTTACTGGCACGGCCGGGAATCGAACCTGGAACTAATAGACTAATAAAGCGAGAACCCGTTGTCTTACCGTCAATTAGGAATAGTAAATCACTATACTACGAGCCCACGCGCTCTTATCACAAAAAAAGACGGAGAAGACAAGTGGTGTACTCACCAAGCACATCTACGGGTTTACCCAATGCGTTCTCGCTGAATGCCACGTGAAAGCGTCACGCGATCACTCACGCCCGTCTAGCGGCCATGTGCGCACCTTGCTCATATGCTAAGAGTTACAAAAATTAAATGAAGGTCATTGTTCGGCTCTTCCACCAATGCATGGCATCTCACTTCTAGTACGCCAATGTGCTAAAGCCGGTGGCCTCCAGTTTTTGTTCACGTAAAAAATCACAGCTCCATCTTGTCTTGTTTTGTCCGCCCTCACGCCAAATCAAGAAAAACAAATATTGTGCATTCTGTTTATTGTGTAAATATTCCTTGATGGCCAGGCCATCACTCCAAGCCCAATAACGTCGCATCACGATCCTGTGCCTACATCTCGAGACTAACACCAAGAATGACGTCTCCTTGCATCACCTCAAAAACAGCATAATTCAAATCATTGTTACACATCTGCTGACCCATTTTTGCGACTTGCAGAGCACCAATTCTGAAGCGAGCCTGTGGCCTAAGTCCTGATGAATCCGGTACTCGCTTCAATTTTCTCTTAATCAGGCGCTGAAGCTTTTGTCCTCTCTCGAAGGCGCTGGGAGTTCCTTCGCAGTTTTACGTCAACCCCTGTCTTCTTCTCGACAAGGAAGACATAGATGCCTTTTTTGTGATGCTGTTTATGCAAAATAATGATTAGAAAGGCGGCAACTTATACTCGTCGAGCAGGCCATTGGCCTTCTCATGATGCGTCCACACAGAGGCTGCTTAGCACGGGGCTCCACAACACGGTGGAAGAGCTGATAGAAGGCCATCTTTCTAACCAGAAGGTCCGACTCAGAAGGTCCGACTCAGTTTACGAAGGTTGCCAGTTGGTTTTATTCCCTTATTATTAGACTGACACCCTCTTTTTCGTGCAGCCCTCACGGCAGCGTTGCTGTAGCACCGGGACAGAGAATCCTGTAGGTCTATTTTGTCCGCTTCCAGCTTGCGTAACGTCACCTCAACAAAGCTCTCGGCATATTTCTTCCTTACCTTGATAAAACCGAGGAAGGACTCCTCAACATTCACTTATTTGTTATCGCAATCAACCTCCACGTATCGCACAATCTTTGACATTTGTTCACGGTGCGCCTGGTAGGGGGAGTCGTGTAGAGCATGGTGCCATAATACTTGTATTTACTGATTTTTTGCAGCAAGGACTTTCGGGCTGCGACAGCCATCATGTGGATGAATTTGTTTTCGACAAGACGTGATAGGTACGATGTGGACCCGGGATGACGTTAGACGTATGCGAAGTGCTGCTTCGTGACGGTGTCAAAAGCAGCACCTTACTTCTAAAGACCAAGAAAATTTCCGGCATTACTCTCGCGGCTGAAGACTCTCAGTGCCCTCGCAATGCGAAGTTCTGAGTAGTAAGAATTTTGTCTAGCGGAGTACTCTTGTCCAATTTCCATGTCACTGTTGCTTTTATTTCTCTGTCTGTGATTGAATGTCGGCACCAATTATTCCTGCGGTACCGATTAAACTCATTTCCACTGTGTGAAACTCATTTGGTGATTATAGACATTTTTGTGGAACGTAATCCTCTCGGGTGCCTTACACTTGTTAAATCCCCCTTCTTTCTCCAAAGATGATAGTTGATCTGAGCGGGGGATAACGAGGCAACAAATGCAAAATGCTGCCTGTTTGGAAGAAGATATGCTAACCACGAGCGGGTCAGTTCTTCACCAAATCGGTCGTTGGTCATTGACCGGTTGCTTGCCTGGTGTGTCAGCTTTTTGCCTCCAACAGAAAATACCCGCTGCGGCTGGAAATACAATGCAACCGCGAGCTCAGGAGCGCAACACTTTCCACTGAGCATTTCGGGAGGGTAGGTTTTGGTGGAACATGAGCATAATGCTTTGGTGTCAAGATAAAAGAGGATCCCTGCAATCCACTGCACGTGGTTCACCTCACCTTGTAGGAATAGCTGCAAATTTTAATAGAAATGTCAGAATGCAAATTTTATGAGCGTACCCCACCCCACTGCCCGTTTCTGGAATACGAACGAAAACGGCCAGAAGCACATGCATGCATGCAGCACGCATGCACACTGGGTATCTCGGGTTGCCTCGTGGACCCCCTATCAAAGTATTGACACACAGGGGGCGCCACTTCGCGACAAGGATAGCAGTTTAGCTGCTTGAACAGCTACATTTTGTAACAAAGGAAGACCGCTGAGGAAGACAAGGACGAAGAGACGGGGGCGTATACGGGGCGTGAACGACAAGCTTTGCGCTTGTGGTTGGGTTTACCGAAGTACGTCCCTATTCGGGTATTGTATTGGGAGGCTCGCATCCTTCCCCTGATTCCCGGATTCAAAGTGTTGACAGTAGAGGCATACCTTCGTGTAATGGAATTGCCTATTTCAAGGTCGCAAATGGTCTTCGTTCACTCAACACCTTTTTTCGCTCAGCCATGGCCCATGTACAAACGCCCGCAGGTGGTGTTTGTACAGTCTCTATTAGCACCCATTATACGTCAACATTCTCTCGATTCCTTCCTTTGAACATCGAAATGCGGTGGTGGAAATTGATTTTGATAATATTTTCCCCTCCAATTCCAAATATTTGCCGGAGAAGACTATAGCTGGTCTTCTAATCACCCATTTAGAGAAGTTTCCAACCCATGTGGTTGTAGCCACAGATGCGTCTGTTCTGGAAAGAAAGGCTGGTATTGGTATCTTTTCACCTGCACTTGACTGGGCATTTTCTTTGCGGCTACCCAATTTCACAACAATATTCTTGGCAGAATTTTTGGCGATTGCTCTTGCTATTAGAAAACTCAATGAATACAATTCGAAAGTGAATATTGTGACGGACTCGCTTTCAGTCTGCTCCACCCTATCTAATGCAAGATTTACCCCTATAAGCCGAACGCTCTCGATGCTCCTACCACCCTATGTACAAGAAATCCGCCTGATCTGGGTTCCAGGACACAGGGGTATCCACCTTAATGAAACCGCTGATTATCTGGCACGTGTGGCATTGAATGGACCGCTGGTTGATGCTGTGCCCCCCATAGCCCAAGTTGTTGCATCCCGGTTTCGCAGGTATAGCTCGTTGGACAGCCTGCATCCAGACAGTATCTCTGGATGCCTCGAAATTGAGCACCTCCGGTATGCGTGGAAGAGTGATGTTGTGCAGTCGCGATTGTGCGAGGTCACATTGACCAGCTTTCGCTGCCGAGTTCCCAATTTCAATTTCTACCTTCACCGTGCACGCATAGCGCCTTCGGCCCAATGCGAGTTTTGTCAAGAGGAGGAGACAATCAAACATTTCCTGCTGTCTTGCCGGCGGTTCTCCTCTATCCGAAATCGATTCCTGGAGGTTCCCCTCCGGTGCCTGGGTCTTTCCTTGTCTGTATCGAATTTACTGTCATTTGGGGCATCGGGTTTAGGTTTCTGCCACGGGGATGTTTGTCGCGCCCTTCACGCTTTTATTTCACAATCCGGTCGCCTACCCTGTTAAAAGACACTTCGTACTTTCTTTCTCTGGTACGAGTAGTATCTGTTTTTACTTCAGTATGCTCTAGCCCTTCACGCTTTTATTTTACAATCCGGTCGCCTACCCGGTTAAAAGACACTTCGTACTTTCTTTCTCTGGTACGAGTAGTATCTGTAATTTTTACTTCAGTATGCTATAGTAAATTTCCCCGTTTTCAGATCCTCAAAATTGCCAACATCACTTCCCTCACACTTTCATAGCTCTATTTTACCCTTAGTTGAATTCTTTACTAGTTTCCCCAATCTGACTTGGCCAATCCCCCAGAGTGGGTACACGCCACTGATTTTTGGTTCAAACCAAACCAAACCAAACTATGCCGTAGGATGTGCGGGGTGCTAGCGCCCCGGTCATGTCCCCTGGCATTGCACCCCATGTGTGACCCCCTGTCGTCATCCTTGTCTTCATCAGCGCTCTTTCTTTGTTACGATCAACAAGCCCAAACTGGTGCTCTCTTCAACAGCGAATTTTGTGGCTATGCCGCCCCACTACCGTGACACGGTAACCCGCTGCCGCTCGCTTTTTCCCTCGGGCACATGTTGGGAGAACTCGGCTCGGCGCCCCCTCCCAAGTGGCGCCCGGGGCACTTGTACCCCCTTGCCCCCCCTTAGTACGCCACTGCTAACAGGTGTAAGGATACGATAAATCTATCGCAGGCATATGTACAGCAATGCAGATAACATAACAACATAACTGTAAATGCTTCAACAGGGCTATAAAAATGACCAAGACAGTGCGAGTGTTTTATAGACGCGTACCCTGCTGAAACCAGCCGGGGAATCCGCACGTTCTAATTTAGGCGATAAAATGCTATCGTTTATGAAAGACATTTCTCTTTCAATTCCTACTACTCAATACGGGACAAGTCGTTTCTCGTGTGGTATTTTTATTAGAACAAAATGACATTCGTATGTTTTATAAGTAGTCATGCGTGCATTAGCCTAGCGCCACTCATGGGAGGCCTTTGGTGCTCTTACCCATCATTAAATAATTTCTGAAAGCGAGGCTTTGGCTCGCACCATTGTTAATTTTATTTCAGCTATTACCTTTCTTGTCCACGGCCATTACTAAGGGACCAATCATAAGTGAGGGTCTTTGCTTTTGGATCAAAGTCTCGACGCGTTGCCGTAAGGCATTCAAATATTGTGTCGTTGCCGTTGTCAGAGATTCCCAGCGCAAATGGGAATTCCGCGAAGACCTGCAGAGAAAAAGAAGTAATTTATTTTGAATTGAACAGAAATAATTGGGTTAAACAAGATGTTGGAATGCTCGAGGTTAATGGCAAATCTATCGAAGGGTCTTAGTGAGCTTCATTTTTTTGCAGGGTTCAACAATTTCTATGTTTATGTGATACGCTGATTGTGTGAAACGTCGTTACATACCTTAAAAGCATCTGGAACTTCACGTGCAAGCTTGTTGTGCCCGGAACCCCCATCGGACGGAGAAGAAAAGTACAGGACTGCAAGGGCAGCCACAACGAGATGGAGTGTGTTTTCCATCGCGATAGTCACGTGTCTGGGTAAGCTTTCAGTCAAGATCTTTTATAGCCTTTTTTGCACAACAAACATGAAAACTAGATGCTTCGACATGACTTTGTGAAATGCATTCTTTCAGCTGTGCTTCATTTTGACAGCTTGCCGAATCTCTTTGTTTTTCTCAATAACTTACCGTAAATTGTAGGGGTGGTTTCATGTCAATGACTATACGTGCCGACGACTTCGCCTGGATGTTTAGCTATATAGTGAATAGGCCTAAAATATATTGACTTGTACGACCAATCGAGCTCTAGCTGCTCTGATTCAAAAATAAATATGATATGATGGAATAAAACTGTGCCCAGATGTGGCCGATCACACACACAGCGTGTATGGAAACATAATTGGCTTGTCACTTTTCTGCGCGGCTCAACGCCACTTTAATGGAACGCTCTTAGGGCACCTAAGCACTGGTCATCATGTAGCAAATTCACAAGCATCAATGTTCAATTGCGAGACGGTTATGCAGCCATTGTGGGCACTAGCATGTTTCACAGCAGCTGTGATGTAGATGGCTCTAAGTTCATTGACCCATACAGCGCACCTGTAAATCTTGTAGAAAAATTGTCACGTAGAAGGAAGCGAGTTCATTCTATACACGGCAATGACATGGAGCCCACAGTGGCACCTGCCTAGTTTTGCGCATGAGTCTTCTAGTTAGCAGTATCTTCATTGTCATTAAGATTTTTACTCCCAAAGTTGGCTTCTTTCAGTTACTATGACGGAGAGAATCTGCCACCACCTCTTCTTAGTTTGACATAACGCTATTGGAGCCAACGTCTTTCCCTACTCACATAATGGCTTGTTGTATAATTATAGTGCTCAAATGTATCCCGTATTACGAGTGTATATTTTTAACGCACATTTATAAATCGAAAACCCCTAACCCATCCACTATATTCACGTATAGCAACCTAGAAATGTTGACCTGCATGGGTCCACGGGTTTCCGTGTTCTTTACTACACCCAGCTCACAATTTACCTAGTTTTCTTTTGAACTCAATTAGCTACCCATGTTTATAAGCACGTCTCTAAGACAATTGCCGTGATTAAGAGCATTCGTCGTGCCCATTTTTATACATTAGGCAGTGTAGCATCTGGGGTGCTGTCTGTCGGCTATTTTGTATACTATCCGTCGGCAATTTGCCTGAAATCGACGCCGGAGTTTTGACCAAGATAGTTAATTAACGCTTTAGTGTTCGAATCAGTTGCACCAAAATGTCGGTATGCCGCTAACGGTCGTTTTGAGAATAAGTTGTATACTACGCGAAGGCTCAGCAAAAAATGAGCAATATGTGAACCTACATGTTTGAAGAGAATACACCTAGCTCGTTATATCTCGCAAAAAAAGGTGGGTGCTCACGCATTCGTAATATTTGCACGTGCGAGGTCAGCTGTTCCGGCAAGCAAACATTTCTCCCAAAAATATTCCTTCGCTGCAAAGCTCAAAAACAGCTGTAGCTTGGGCTGGCGAAATTGCACCTGAACACAGTGCCTTTTGCGGAATTTCCATAATGTTACTACCTGCGATTACATTGCCATACGATATTCACTTAAGTGGGACATTTTTCAGGCTGCTTCCTAATATTGCGTATACAATACATGGCTCATATTGCCAAAATTGTAGCATCGCACCACGTACCATTACTAAATGATGGGTACACTGGAAGCAGAGTCGCCCAACTGCCGCCACTCGGTCGGTCGTCGTGATTCTTGCGGTTGCCTAGGGAATAAAATCGCTTCTTTACGTCGATGTACCACCAGTTGAGCTAGAGGAATTCAGGGAGACAGCCAAAAGACTATGGAAATCAAGGAAATACACGTGTAGCAAAAGTAGTAAAAGCGTAACTGTAAGCTTTGCCTCGTAGAAAGCCAATGTAGCAGTGAAGAAGCGAATGATTGCTAGGAAAAGACATCGGACTTATGCATTCAGAAACACATGACAACCTGAGTTCCGGGAGGAAATTTTATTTTGTAGGCACAGCAAGACAACTGCTATCTAAGAAATGGTGAAAACAGTGGCATTTGGCACTGCTGCTGTCGTTGAAACCAAAAATGAGCAATTCTCCAGTAACATATTAAGGTTTTTTTTTTTTTTGACGGGACTCGGCTTCAATTTTTTCCTGAGACACTTTGTAAGCCGCACAGGATAAGGAATTTGGTGCCGATAAAGCGGGGCAGTGCAAATGCCACTGCGGTTCTGGGAAACAGCCAGACATTGTGAAATTCCTGCTTCTAGTCGTCCGGGCACAGGTCGCTGTCGCGGACGGGAACAGCGACAAACCGCATATGTCGTGAAACTGTCTCAGGCAGTGCGTGGGAACAAGGTCTTTATACTCCTCAGACACCCACAAGGTGCATTCTGCAACAAAGGGAAAACGGGCATATCAGGGCTTGTATCTACTGTACATAACACATGCTCGCTACATATTACGCGTAACCTCCCTTGAAGATATCACGGTCAACATGCTCGCTAAAAATTAAAGGTATCGAATAGGTGGAGTTGACATCCTAAGAACTCGTACCAGACCACCATATTGAGGCGATGTAAACACGCGTAGGGACAATTACTATTCACGCGTGTGAATTGTCCACATTGGAGGTATTTTTCCACTTCGTTATGTTTTATTTATAGGTATTATAAGTAAGCGATTCAGCGTGTTTATTGAAGGGGTAGTTCTTACTGCGGCCTCCTCGTTATACCTGGGCTTTGTTACCTAAATAATGAAGAACGGATTTCGCATTTCTTAATTTTCAGCGCAAAACAAAGGGTGATTCTTAGGTGTGCATACCCTTCAAACGTTCTCCGTTATAACAAGAAGAAAATTCGCAACCCGCTGCGGTGGCTAAGGCGTTGCGCTCCTGAGCGCGAGGTCGCGGGTTCGATTCCCGCGCGGCGGCCGCTTTTCTGATAGAGGCGAAAAGCGAAACGCCCATGTGTGCAAGATTTCGGTGCACGTTAATGATCCCCAGGTGGTCAAAATTAATCCGGAGCCCTCCACTACGGCGCGCATCATTGCCTGCGTTGCGTCGGGGCGTTAAACCCTGCAATCAATCAATGAATAAATCAATCCAAGAAAATTCGCAGACGTAAATACCGCCAGCGTAAGGCTGTGGTGTAATATTTTGATGAGGTCGGGCATAAAATTTTGAAGTTATCGGAGTTTTCATTGTATAGCCTTAGCACTACATTCGCATTGCGACCGTTTACTTTCTAACGCCAGGAAAGCACCGGGTGATATTAGCACCATATTCGCTAAGCGAATATAAAACGCTATGGTACCCTGCGGCTTCGACCTCGTTTTTTTCTTCCGAAACTACACTGTAATCACAATTTCTTGTTTTTACAGTAGGCGTTGACAGAAGAACACCTCAGGTGTGCTTGCAAATGTCGTTTCTTTAGGGACGACCAAACACTTGTCGAAGCTGCCAACCAAGCGATTTTGATGTCTAAGTAAATCATGCCAAGTATCAGAAAGAACTTTCTTACTGTACTTTTACTGCGTAATTTAGAAATAATGAACGCGTGGCGTTATACGGCTATGCTAAAGAAAAATCCGGCAGTACCGTATAGGCAGAAAATTCCTCCATAGCAAAAACCCTTCAGCATGTGCGGAAAAATAAAAAAGTTGGAGTCGAGTTCGAAGTAAGTGAGACAGATTTTAAGGGTTTATACATGACGTGGCTACACACTCTCGCACCTACCAACAATGGTAAGTGGGACGGCGGAGGGCCATTCAGCAACCCGTTACAGGTTTCCTCGTTAACCATTTGTACGGGGTGGATGGGTGCATTTTTAGGGTTAATATTCTTAGCGAAGCGCGCTAAACTCCATCCTACGCGTTCATTTGTAAGCCTTGTAGCCGTAAAGGCCAGGCGATACAGAAAGAACCCGAGCTAGACCATAAATATGGTTCCCAAAGAATTACACAAGACAAGGATCCGCTCAGTAACAGGATATTAATAGAGAGCCGCAAATGAGCTTGAAAGTACTAATTGGAAGCGACGTACCCTGCGTCGTTCAGAAATCACTGAGGCGAATTTTTATAGCGAAGCTGTCTTGCACTGGTTTCTGAACCAAACTTAGGTGCGTATATCGGGTCGTGTCGACAACTGACCGCCAGCGCTCACTCGAGAGCTAGTCTAAAGTGCTCAGCAGCTCTCAGTTAATGTATCATAGTAGGCTATCATTTATTAGTACATTCACAATATCCGTAAAGCTCCGGTGAGGGGGTATTGCATAGGGAGGTACATTAGCACACCATTGTATTACAGCAGTAAACCGAAAGGCAAAAAATCAACCGCAAAACGAAAAGGAAGGTTAAAATTGACCCGCAGATAAATGCAATACGTTCGAGAGTAGGTAATGCTTTAGTTGACTGACGTTCACGCCACTGGGTGGGTTTAGATTCGTCTTGGCTTTTTAATCACAAGCTTAAAAAGAAAGCGCAGAAAGGAAAGAAGCGTACACTTCACGCTTCGAGACTGGGCAAGCCGGGGTGCCAGAAATCTCTGTGTTAACAGAGGGCCGATCACGTGCGCTTGAATGTCAAATGGGATAAAGGACAACTTTGAAATCAGTTAACGTGTTAAAAAGTATGACATAAAGCAAAAGGCATCAAGTGTTCATGGTATTACCAAATATCCTGTTACGGCATAGCCTTTAACCTGAAACAGGATAAGGCCGGCAGCCAGCCGACGACTCTGGCAGACACTCGATTTAAAGTACAATTTTATTCTGGGTTCTCAGTGACCAAAAGAGTTCAGCGTCTTGGTTCACGAATGTGCACCGACGAAACAACCGATAGAAAACAACCAATGAAGTCTCTCATCTTGAGGCGAGACTAGACGAGGGCGGTAATCGGGCGGTGCTAAGTGATAATGGTTCAGCCATCTAACTCATGGTTTTCTCAATTTTGTAAGTACCACTTCGAAGAAAAGAAAACTTTTTTGTTATTTCTTTTTGTCGGCCTGTCTCGGCTCGATATGCACTTTCACAGAGCATACGCAGCGTACTTTCCCGAGACGATGCGCATCCACTTTTGTCCGGAATCCCCGGCAAATAAAAAGACGTTTACAAGTCTTAGGAAAGATGCTTAAAGGAAATTTTTCTACAAAGAGGGTAAGGTACACCCAATGGGTTTTCGATCATTCTGTACTCAAGCTGACAATTTTAGGTTTATTCAGCCTTTATACTGAAGAAACCATAGCACAAAAAACGGGACGAAGGATCAGAGTACAGCAGATGGGCGACAACTTTTAACTAAATTTTAATTTCAAGAAACAAAGGTTTATATGCATGGCAAAATTAATTCCACCGCAAACGTTTTTATATTGGGCAAACTACTCGCTGCGGTGGCGCAGTGGCTAAGGCGTTGTGCAGCTGAGCACGAGGTCGCGGGTTCGATGATGGAGGCGAAAAGCAAAAACGCCCGTGTGTACGAGATTTCGGCGCACGTTAAAGATCCCCAGGTGGTCCGGAGCCCTCCACTACGGCGCGCCTCACCGCCTATGCGTCGGCGCCCTACAATCGGCGTTGCTACAATGAAAGAGCACGAGAACGCAACTGCGCTGTTAATATGAATGCTGCGGGACATTTTGCGGACCATTGCAAGTGCTGCAAGTGCAAACTGATTCTGAATGATACCAAGTTTCTTGCACGCTACAGTCACAAGCTTGAGAGGGAGACACTGGAAGCTTTTCATATCACGAGGGCCAGCATTAGCTCCGCGTCTGTGGCACTTGCCGATAAAGTGGTAGCCTTTTTGATGTAATACGAGAATCATCATGACCCGACTGCATGCGGTGTAATTCCCTTTCCCATCTGTATAAACCTTTGTTTTCTCAAATAAAACTTAAGTTGGGAGTTAGCGCCCGTCTGTTGTGCTGTGTTCCTTCGTCCCGTCTTTTGCGCTTTTGTTTCTTCAGCATGTTTCGCCAAGTCGGCCACATCAAGCTCCTGCTGCATTAGCCTTTATGCACGCATGTGAAACTCTCATGGCCGCCGCTTCACCGCAATTATTTTGCATTGCTAATTCATGGCTGAACTACCAGTGTGAAAGCTGAGCCCCGCAAGTGTCTTATGCTCCAAGTGAATCTTTTAAGGGTTTCATACAACCAAACAAACGCGTGAAATTGCACTACAAACGGCTCATCGTGGCGAGACAGGAAAACAGGCGTCGGTTGTCGCTATAGCCTTATCGATCATTTACCCGGATAGACCGACTTTTAATATAATTTTCGCATTGGTTTAAAGGGGAGCGTTAAGTACTATAAAAAAAGGCAGCGTTCGTTTATCTTACGATCAACGTTCCTCAAGGGCACTTCGGTGACGGCGCAGTTCTTGTAGTCACTGTAGCGGACATAAGCAGTAAATACGGTGTCATCTGCATGGAAAAATATACGTTAATTAGGACAGACGAAATAAATGTAGTATTCAAGGCCTAAACAATTATAAATCAGTGGCATGAGCGAACTGTCGGGCTTGCGAAAAATGATCAGTGGGTGACCTGTCGTAAAATTTATGTAATCTACACACTTAAAATACTAGCGCCACTGTCCGGAAAAAAATTAATATAAGAATTTGTTTTGATCGGCTTGCGCTTTCACAACAAAAAACGAAAGCCAATGTGGAAACAGTATTGACAAAGATGGCAAAGTGTAGTTAGTTATTGAGGGCTCCACCTCTCTCCGAGCACTAAAGAGCATAGTTTCTATTGTTGCAAGAAGGAATGCCAAGAAAAAGAATTAACCAGAGTTTATTGCTTTTTTATTGGTAAGAAACGCTTTGTCAGCCATTAGAAACCACAGAAAGAGCTGCGGTTCTTGCGTCCTCACAGGTAAAGTGAACCCATGCAGCCTTTTGTGCCCCTAAGTCTTCCTTAGAACGGAACTAGAACAAAGAATTTTTGAAACGAAAAAATTCACTGGGAGGAAATTTTGTCTACATACAAGTACTTGCTAAGAGGTACAAGCACTTGCTAAGTAACTTCTATGTGTCTTTATTGTGGGCGCCTTGCACGAACGATTTTATATGTTGCAAGGCATTTATATGTTGAACACAAGGTGCCACGTCTTCGTGCGTATAAAAGAGGGGGGCTCTCCAGTGAACAATCGCATCACTTTGGCGTGGTTGTTTTAAAGGAGCACAATATCTGTGTTACCCTAAGGACGATTCTCAGCTAGGGAGTATAAAGGGTCGTTCCCTTTATCCCATGCTTTGCAATTCTTATTGATGGGTTATTTTCGTAAGCTGGTGTAGAAAACACAAACTTAATACTTATTTTCTCTGCCCTGGACAGCTTTTCTGAGCCTCCATGCAATGCAAGGTTTACCACTGTTGCTCTGCCAACGGGCCTGGTACGGTGAAGTAGGGAGACGTTTATGGTTTCCGATAGCGCACATAACATAGGCAGGGACTTTCCTGATACAGGAAATCAATTGCCAGCTTATGTGCAGACGCCTGTGATTGTGGCTCATGTGTCAGCTCTTTAACAGGAGCAGCTGAATAGCGCCTAAGGTTCGTTGATGTAAAACAAACCGAATAATAACTTGCCCTACTTACCATCATTAATAGTGAAGGGTGCGGCGTCTGGCGTTACGCCCGCAGTGTGGTGCAACGAAACAAGCTCTCTGCAAATGAATGTTGAATTAACAATGGTGAGTCGAGACAGTTGCACCTGAGAGCCTTGAAAACAATAGTTCATCATCAACTTACTTTATGCCCCAAAATCAAACATATTTGCAGTGAAGTCCCAGCCCCATTTGTCGGATGAGCTTTTTACGTTAATAAATAATATCAAAAAGCTTCGGACTTCTCTTAGGAGTTTATTTCAATGTACCAGTTTCGTCCATTTGGTTCCCCACTTGGTTAGAAACATTCAGGCTCTCATGCGAGCATAGCGCTTCAGATTTCAAAATAACGTTGAACTGATTCAGTGGTTCGGACGGTCAAATCTTTCTGTTTATATCTGGCGTAAGTAATTGTTGAAATGGTTGCTGTATAATTTGTCAGTACTATTGAAATCATTACAACCAGATAAAGGTGAATGCCTAAGGCGGGTCGGGGTGCATTTTGGAAGAAGGCAACTAAAAATGTGGACGTGCTGGCTGAAAGATTCCCGACAACAACAACACATTGCATACTATCTGATATGCCAAAAAAACTAGCAGTTTTACTAAATGTGAAGAAAGGCCAGCTAGGGGAGAACAACAACAAAACGGCGAAATGAAAAACATAGCTTCCCACATGGACACAGTCTGGGAGATTAATTTACCAAAAATAGAGCAGCTGCGCCCCGCAAAAAGACGGGACAAGAAATGACGACACACGGCGCTGACTACCAACTGGTCGCCTTATTTGGTGGCTTGCGAACTATACCCAAGTAAAAAAGGCATTTTAGGCCAAGCCATGTTTGCTGGAGGTATGCGCCCCGCTCGAGGAAGAGCCTCCTTCCGTTCTCGTCTGCCCATTCGAAAATCGTAAGACAGATCATCGCCTTAGCCGCTTAAGGGGCTCCCTTAAGAGGTTTTGCCACGCCAGTTTCGATTCGTTGGTTGGGTGGCTTTTGCCGGCAGGCTTCCCAGCTGCTTCGCTACATGACTTACCTGCGGTTTTGCTAGGGCTAATTCACCAACGCAGCGAAGGTGGATCGGTGAAAGACGGGCCGGCGAACATCGCTGTCGTCCCCTGTGTGCACGGGGTTTCGCACATGTTGAAAAAGGTAGCGGTACGCGCAGAAGTTGGAGTAATCCTTTCTGCACCAAGCAAACTGAGTGGCCTTTACAGCCGAGTTAATTCAAATGAGCCAATGAGCCCCTTTTGCGGGAAAGGCCACGCGAAACCTCACGAGGACTGTAGGTGCTCTGTGTGTACAAAGTTCCGCTGTCCTGTGGGAAGACCTGTATTGGTCAGACCGGGCGGTGTTTAAATGATCGGCTTTGCGAGCATGCAAACACACTAAAAGGTGCACTGGCAGCAACCTTGCCACACATTGCCACGACCATGGGTGCTCGCCCAGATTCCACGATACGCGTTTTGCAGGAACATATAACGATCACCGCGAGCGTGACATCTATGAAGCATACCTTATTCACATCGCCGGCGGCGATTTAGTAAGTACACCTTCTGTTTAGGTACGACTAAAAAATCCTGTATCTCGATTCTTAAAAAAAACGAGCTGCACTGTCCTGGATCCTTCCCTCGCGCCTCGTGCCACGTGTTTGACTGCTACGCTGTATCAGCACTGCTTATGTTTTCGTCAATGCACATGTATAGTTCTCGCGTTTTGTGCGTATTGTCTGATGTACTCACTTTTTGTAATGATTCCTTCTCGCCTTTCTTCCTTGGGTATATTTCGCAAGCCGCAGAATAAACCAGCCTGTTGCTAGTCAGCGCCGCGTCTCGTCATTTACTGCCTCTTCGTTTTGCGTTATTTTGAATTTCAGTTAGTATGCACCGAATCACCCAAACCACCGTTCTAACGCAGTGTATACTAGACTTTAGTAGATATGAAAAAAACTTTTGGGGGCCAGAGATTGCATATAAGCGTTTAAAAAAGCCCAATTGTTAGAAGAGTTTCTAAAAAGCACCTTTAGGAGTCCTTGGGTGGAACCCACTCCCCGCTGGAACGGTGTAAGTATGATATGTACGATAGTGCTACGTTGGCTACTTCTTCACAACTGCCTTTGATGGCTTACTTTCTGTCAGGGATTTTTTCTATTTACCTTTCTTGTCCAGGACCAGTGCTAAGGGACCAATCATACGTGACGGTCTTGGCTTCAGGATCGAAGTCTCGGCGCCTCGCAGTCAGACATTCGAAGATTGTGTCGTTGTCATTGTCTGAGATTGCGAGGGCATAGGGGAAGACCCCGAACGTCTGGGTAAAAGAAACAATATTTCAAAACCAAAAGGTAGCTATTATTTTCTCACTGCTATAGGTTAAAACAAAAACGTTTTATTTATTATATTTCTCTACTGATACATGCAATTTGTGTTGGAATTTTCTTTCTAAGGACGTGAAAATGCAGTAAAGAGAAATGCAAACCTTCCGCACAAAACTTCTCTCACTGACTGGAGAAAAGGCCTTCACGCAGAGAGCAAGTATGAAATCGCCGTGTAATATACATTTTGCCGTCTATTTCCCTTTTGTAAGTTCCACATTAATCACTGTGCGTACCACTGGTTCGAAAAGGGCAACTTGTTTTAGTGGGCATTCTTGTACCTGCCTCGTCGCTTTAAAAACTTTGGCTTGCAGGAGAAACTAGGGGAAAATACACATAAATTTCTTGGACGAGAAGATAGCGAGCAGTAGGAAATAAATCCTGGCACCATCGGTGTAACGTGGCGACTCTCGAGAAGGATGACGAAAACCGGCGCATCTTTCCTAAAAGGGAAGAGACCTCATCATTCAAAATTTTCATCCCTTTTTGCTTACGCATGTATGTTTGGCTGAAGAAGTTAAGTAGCCCTCTTTGACTGCAGTTCCGAACTTTTGTCGAACGTGCCCAAAAAATCGTTCTGCTTTTTTTACTTTTCTGACAGTGCGGCAATCCGGCTGTCGATTACATGAAGACTAAGAACGAGTGATAAGTAGCCCGAGTGGCCGTATTCAGTTAAACCGAATACGCAACATCGTGTCAAGGTGTATACAACTAGCTGCAGGAATCAAAGAGTACTGTAGCAAAATGCTGCGGCATCCAAAGTGGTGCTGATACGCCACTGGGCAAGCCGGAAGAAGGCACGAACCTTCACAGTGCACCGCCATTGCAACATTTACCCCAAGGAATTCATGCTGCAGCGAGCATAATGCCTATGCGAAGTGTTATAAAACGATCGACTTCCTCACCCTCCAGCCTCTTCTCATACATTGCGAGCGAACTCAAATGACAATGCCAGCAAATTGTCAATATCCAGGGTCTATCGATTCTACACAAAAGGTCGTCGCGCCTACTTCCGAGCGCCATTCCAGGTATGACTAGAAGTGAAATGCCGAAGTTCCTTGCCGCTTGATAACGTCACATGCAGTTGAAACTCGCGTCGTAAAGATTACACCACCCACTTTAAGATCACCACTCCGTTCAGAGTTGCCACAATGCATTCAAGTGACGAAATAGTGGAGCCTACCACGCGTATTATAAAAGTTACTGTGCACATGGTATCATTCCGCTGTAGTTTTATTTTTAGGCTGTATAATGAGTTTGAAATGCCGTCTCATACCTCGAAAGCATCTGGAACGTCCCGCTCGAGCTTGTTGGGCCCTGAACCTCCATCGGACGGTGACGTGAAGAAGATTGCAAGGGTGACCAGGGAAAGCTTGAGTGTGTTCTCCATTGCAGCTGCTCATATGAGTATCCTTTTGGCAATCTACTTTTATACTCTATATTGCAAAACGAAAAATTTGTTTGCGTGATTCAACCACGCTTTGTTTTGGGTCTTGTTTCTATTTTTCGTAATTTTGATTGGTCACTGAACCGCACTACCTCATCATCAATGTTCACTGGTGTAGGCATGTCCGCGTCAAGGCAATGCGTAGTGCGTTACACCCTGTTTTGCTGCAACAAAATATACGTGTCTAAACTTAATTGGATTCTGGGGGCACTCAAGCTTCGCGGCTCTGGCTTTAAATGTGACAGTTTGAAAAGAGAACTACGCGTCCACCTGCTTGTACAGTCATAGTGTGTGTACCGAAAGTAAATTGCTAGTCATTTATCCTTTGAGTTCAACGAAACTTTATCGGAAAAGGTCACTGCAGAATATGACCACTTATATTTCCTGTCACTCCGACATACTTCGTAAATTATGGTATATAGATATGTAAGACCCTGCGAAGGGTGCGACAGTTGTTGAAGTTAGTGGTTCTAAGTAAAAATACGTTGCCGCTGCGTAGAATATCAGTTCTGTTGATGTTTGCGCACTTGTAAGGTTCACATGGTTAGTAAACATTTTCCCCCAACGGATCCACTGACTGAAAATTTCAAACTTTTTTAGCCACCACGAAAAACTTTTCGAAAAGCGTAGCGCTTTTTTCTGTAGGTCCAGGCTGTTACTAGATATTATTCGCGCCCGTTGAGTTCAGACACAACTTGAAGAAATTTCTTTGAGGAAAACTAAAAGCCAGATAGTTTTCGACAAGTAGGCAGTAGTGTGAAACTTCTTGAGGTTTACATCCGGCTGGTAAAAGACAATGAATTTAAAGAACCGAAGTTAACTATTTTCCTCGTCTGTGTTGATTAGACTACCGTCACTGGAGCGCGCGTTTCAAGTGATAATAACAATATAGGAAAGCATAGTATAAGAGTAATAATCATACAGTCTTTGTAATATCATTCACAGTAGAAACGCATGCATAAACGTAAGCAACATAGGAAAGCCGACCACGAACATCCTCCTCTCTAATGATGGGGATGGTCGTGGGTGATGTGGAGAAGATGTTTGAAACGCGAAGAGCAAGTTGGTAAATTCCTTCAATACGTGTATCTCGTCCGTCATGGACTCCAACATCAACTTGCGAGTGAGCCTCGACCATGACGCGTGCGTGAAGAACGTGGTCGATAAGGGGAAGAAGGTCGACCGCGGTTCGTCCACATGCACAAGGCGGACATAAACTACGCGCGGGTGCTGCGGGTGGTAGTCGCGAACACCCTCAAGGTGGTCCAGATGTTCTCGCACGATGCGGCTTGCTTCGTACTTAAGTAACCAATGTGGGAGAAGTCACGACCTGGACTACGTACCAACGTGTGTACCTGAAGAAAGAACTAGGGTGCGCAAGACGACGCCGCAGACGATCGCCGAAACCCTGGACGCGTCGTCGACGGACGTCTGGAAGCGCAACGTGTGCATCGCTACGAAAGCTTCGTGTTCCTACCATCTTTCGTTAGAAGTGGAGTTTGATTTTTCTGGTTGTCATTCGGTTTTTGTAGCATTTAGGGGCTTTCTGTAACACATTATTGCTATTTCTTGTGTAAAGATTACAAGTGTTAACTGTGCCCATAAGGCATTGTTTGTAATGCAGAAGAATACATGAATAGTGCTTGTTCACAATTTTGATTAATTTACTGTTAGATTTTTCGAGGTTCTTAAAAGCTTTGTCTCCGCGGATTAGGGCGTTGTGTAAAGAAGGTTTTTTTCATTCCTTACATTCCTTTTCCGCACAATCTTGTTTTGGATTGTTAAACTTTACAACCATTCTTCCCTATAAGGATATTATAACAATTAACGTGTTAGCTTTGCCAGTTATGCGTTTTCTAGCGAACACAATGCATTACATGGTTGGTCCTTTATCGATATTTTTCATTCATGGGTCAGTTTCCTGTGCTTTTGGGTGCTCTGATAATTTTGTATTCACGTCATGATGGTGATGTATAGATACTTATTTTTGATGTCAGTATTTTATTTTCTGGTTAGGTAATTCCTATTTTGATTCCTCTCTACCCTTCGACCAATTATCAGTATCCACGCTATGTAACCTATAAGTGCGTTAATATAAACAAGTATTATTGTGGTGCAAATGCAGTATGCCGTACGTTTGGTCCGTTTTCGCGATTTGGTATTACCGTTTCGCTAGCTTTTTCGGGTTTCGTATTTCCGTCTCCGTTTTTCATGGGCGGTGTATAACCAACACCTTTTCAGTTGTGTTAGTTCATTTTTACATTTCATTTATTTCTTTAGAATGCCGTTCGTCCTCTTATTTTTACGCAATTGAAACGAATGAATTGTTAATTTTGGGAACTATGCACTTTTGTGCTAATGCAGGACTGGGAACGTTTGTTCCGACTTTTGTCATTTTTTATCCGTGTTCGGCTCTGTTCTTTTTGGTTTTTCTGTTTGTTGTTTTAAGGTGGTGCACAAAATATGTATTTTTGATTTTGTTACATCAATTCTGCAAGTTTTAAATTTCCAACTGGTGTAAGTCTTTTTTTTTAATTCTTTCGAACCAGTTATATTCACGTATGCTATGGTAATGATTCAATGTGTTAACGGGGCCAGTTACCTATTTTGTGCAAATTCAGGGTGTTCCACCTTGGTCTGATATCACGACTTATTATTCCTGCAGCGTTTTCCTTTTCTTGAGGTTTTCGTTTTTTGTAGTGGTGCCTAAGATACATAGCCCTAATTTGTTTGGTTGAATTTTATGTTTAAATTAATGTTATTGCCTGATTGTTTGAAATGTCCTTTACGCATTACACCTGACCTGATGGAGAACCTGAACTCCGCAGCTGTGGTGTTCAAATGGGACACTTCATACACAAAAGAATGCGCACTCATTTAACGTGCACTAAAATTAAATTTGCTTGTCACTCAGCCAGATGTGATACGTAGTCCATTCGCCAGATTTCGTTCTGATAAAGTACGTCACTCAGGTCACCCCTGCGCACGTCTACCGACAAATTATACTTTGCACGCTTCCCCAACAGGAAATGGCACTGACACAAGTTATTTGTTTTTGTAAGCCAGCCCGGAAACGTCAATCCGTGTGTCTGTCCTATTGCATCAGGTGAGAATTTGCGACGTCGGATTGGCGAGCTAGTAATAAAACAATAAGACGTCGCGCTCACTGGTATGCCAAGCAAAAATGCTCGAGTTCAAGAAAAAATAGGTTGGCCTCTTTACAGATTTCAGTACTGTTTTGCGTGGCAAATTAATTTAGATTGATAAGGAACATTCATATTTAAACACGATAAAAATTTCTCAGTGTCGTAAATAGTGATGTAGAGGAACAACACCTGACGCGGTACAGTTTAAGTAATACCCATTCCAAATCTGTGATATTGGCACAGTGCAGTATGGGGAATCGTAGCTCTGTGATACTGAGTGGCAATGTCTGTTGGAGAAAATCATGTGGTCGTCCTGTCATTTACCGTGGGCAATTGAGCGTTTTCGTGAGTCTCTGAATACTCATTCTTTCAGTGCGTAACGGTATTTCAATTTTTTCTCAGGCCACGACGCAGAAAAAAAGAAGACCAAGATTTCTTTTTGTTTTACAGGTTTGTTGGGGTACGTCGTGAAACACTTAAGTCATTTTAAGGAATATTATGCTCTTGCTTGCTGGGAACTGCTGGCTAAAAAGAATTTTTAACACAATCTTTATATTTGGTTTCCGGAAACCAAAATTACCTGCGACAAAGACAACTGGTCTTCCGATATATTTTACGAATATGTAAGAAAAGGAGCCAAGATAGCGAGCACTGATAAAACTTGCGGTAGAAATAATTCCACGAAATAGATCGCTCGGGGTTTTCCAAAACATTTGAAGACAAGATTTTGACCAAAATAGGTATACCATTTAACCTTCTTTGCGGTGGGCACAGCGTATATCTCGAACACCTAATTCTCCTAGCCATTGTAACGCAACGGAGACCCTATAAAGCATGCTCTATATACTGACTCAACAAACTTAATTCCCCGCAAAATAAACTGGATGTCTCGTAGTACAGAATTGTTAAAGAACGTACAGAGCAGCTTGTTTCGGAACAGTCATTAGCATATTTATCGCAATCCTATTCTGATTGTAAATAAAAGCAAAATAAGGGTTGTTGGAGCATTTCTATCTCTTCACAAACCAGTTCCCAGCACGGAAGCTTTTGCGCCCCAGTAGTCGAGCGGGCTATATTTCGGTGAATGGAAATCACGATATTGAGAGTGATGGGGGGATAGAGAGAAAGAGGGATGGATGGATGGAGGATGGATGGATGGATGGATGGATGGATGGATGGATGGATGGATGGATGGATGGATGGATGGATGGATGGCAGGCAGACAGGCAGGCCGGCGGGCAGGCAGGCGGGGCAGGCAGGGAAGCGGGCAGCCGGCGGGCGGCCGGGCGGGGCAGGCAGGCAGCGGGGGCCGGTGGGCGGGGCGGACGAGTGGCCAGCAGGCCGGCAGGCAGGCAGGCAGGCAGGTAGACAGACAGACAGACCAGACAGACAGACAGACAGACAGACGGACGGACGGACGGACGGACGGAAGGACGGAAGGACGGACGGACGGACGGACGGACGGAGGATGGATGGATGGGATAGATAGATAGATAGATAGATAGATAGATAGATAGATAGATAGATAGATAGATAGATAGATAGATAGATAGATAGATAGGCAAATAGACAGACAGACAGACAAATAGAGAGAGAAAGAGAGAAACATCTGTATTTGCCCTTCTATAAAGGGATCTGCGTTGCTGCGGGGGGCTGCTGTTAACAGTTGTTCAAAACTTTTGTACCTTTTTACTCTAAGGTGTCTTACACCCCATTTCTTTTTCCTAACAAGCAAAACATTTACAACTAAATTTCAGTGATAGCTTCCCAAACGGCACTAAACACCGACTATTTGCTTGTCACTTAGTTTCTGGTAGGGTATTGTGTCGACTCAAAGCAACTTCTCTTATTCAGCCCAGCGCAAATCTCAAACTTAATTCTACGCCACAATGATTCTAATCAAAGAACCGCTCGGTATTTAGTCAACGTGCATCCTGGGATCAAACACTAGGCCGATCACGATGAAGAGGATAGAAAAGCAGACACAAATTCCAAATTCCACTCCCGGAGCACTGTCAGTGCGGTGACGTAGTATGGGTTCATTCGCTTTTCAGTTCCGACAAGATGAACAAACAGTATTAAAACGAACCACAACTTCCCTTCGGTATGACGGCCTGTAGGGCGCAATATACAGATCATGCAGGAAAGAAAAAGTACAGATTATCCGCGCCGGGTAGCAAAAAAACTTTACACAGGTGATACATAGAGTCACACCAAAATAAGAAAAACAAGGATTCGCAGGGCGACAACAGGCAAGCAAAAGCAATGTTGGTATCCATGCATGCGGGTAATCACATGACACTGAGCAACAAGTTTTTTCCAACAATTCTATCGATGGCTGAATAACGCCAGGGCTATTAATAGTTCGCAATAACACCGTTCATGTTTCCACCCATGTTTCAACAAAGAAATGACCCAGCCCGGATATTTCAGATTAGGTGGATCGACGGCCGACGCACCACGAAAAAGGCTTGTCTACCAAAAAACTTAGTTTCACTAAGACAACATCAATAATCCCTTACAGTGCGAGTCCCTTTTCGACTGAGCAACTGCGACTGCATTGTCAGCCCGTGTAAATATCTCATAAAGAAGCTTCCGAGCCTACCGCAATAAATGACTCCTAGTTACCTTCAAGACATGCACCAAAATGAAAGGTTTGTTTCTGAGTTAGGATAACGGGCGAAATTCGGTGAACTTGCAGTTGAACAATTCGTGAGCACAGGCTACCACGAAATCGTCGATAAATATACTGCTATTTTAACAAGAAATCATTAGTTCGTCAACGTGTGTTTACAGCAACCTCAAGCAAAAACATTTCAACCAGTCTTTCATGTAGCCTTTATGGCTCCTTATAAACTTTCGGCACCGTTCACATCTGTTGCTAATCCTCACTCACCACGTATGCGTACAAGACGTCATAATGTCTTTCCTACTCACGCCCACGAGGGCCTTCCTGCATCCCATTTTGCCTGAATTTACCTTAGCTCCTTTCCTCCCACAGTAGGCCTGGTCCCAATTGTAGAACACGCTATCGTTCCTCCAGTATGCTTCAGAAACTTAACAAACTCTGCCCAACCCTATTCTTTCTTCTTTACTAACACATTGTCTACATTATCTAGGCTACACTGTACTTACCTCTTTTTGAAAGGGAAGCTATAGTGTGATCACTGATGCCCTTGTACACCAATAAACCCTGCAGGAAATCGAACTTTCTCTGGCGATGATGATGAACGATTGGGGGTGAAATCAAACGAAAAAATCCCGCGCCATCTCCACTAACGTAAAACTGGGGGATGGGCGAAACATGCCGTGTATACGCGTATTCGAAGATTGTAAGCCTCTCTCTTGCCACACGGTGCGCGCTGATTGGACGCCATAAAAGCGCCTGTGGGCGGAGCCATGGCCAGCTTGCTGAGGCGGTGGCAACCTGTCTCACATGAAACCAGATTTAAGGATATAACTGAGAGATAGGTTAGCCGTAAGTTCTCACTTCGCACGCGGCAGCGTGCTAAAATGTATGCTTTACAGGAGAAAACTGGGCGTTTGAAATCAATTTCGAGATAGACTTTAACAAATTTTATCACATATGCAATGAAATTCTAATTATTCCTGTATTCTAAATGAGTTTATTTTATGTTGCGTTATTTCAAACCTGTTTTATACACTATATACTTGTTTTTGACCATCGCTTGCCAACTTGATTTACCGTTACGATATACCAAATGAGACGACGACGACAGAGAAGCCGAAAGCACGCACCCCTAAAGTGCTTCGCCCCAAACTACGTTTTCCGCGGCCGGAATCGAGCCTGGGACCCTCGCGTTATGAAACCGGTCTCTACCCATTGCTTCATTTCGACATGAGCGAAGCGAACGCGAAGAAGCAGGTATCGACTCGCGCCGTAGACCCAAACCAAAACGTTAGGCGTACTGAGTGCACCCCGGAGGGTTGCTGTGGGTCTATAAAAGTGGTGCGTCACTCCAAAGTAGCACATACTCGCAGTGTGGGATAGGCCAACCAAAAAAATTCATCCCGAGAAAGCTTCGCGTTCGACCAGCGTCGTCGTTAGACTGAGGGGTGCATGATTTTCTGCATATCTGGTAGCTTCCACCGTCGCAAGCCGCCTTCTCAGCCTCTCAGCCTTTGTGTCGGTTGTTGACCAGCCACTGTCAGCGGCAATGCAGATTAGAAGTGCATTCCTGTGGTCTCATGTCGGTCCTATCATGCCTCTTGCCAACACGTACTATATTCCCGTTCGCTGCCCGGCAGCAACCAGCATTGAAGTACATCTCCCCTAGGGTATCACAATTCAAGTTGGCATTCTATGCGCACAGTACCGCTTCTACTAAAATACCCTTCCTCCGGCCCACACGACCGTCCCTCCTGTCTCATCACATTCTACGACATGCATCTGCATTGCACGTCGCTATTGTGGTCTCCACTCCTGCCGTTTGTGCTGCCCATAAATACCATACTTGCTAGAACTATCTTGTTCCCTGCCTTGCGCCAACCTCCTCTGTGGCTTATTTCAAGGACGTCTTCGATACTAACAGAATTTGTCCTGAATTTTTATGAAGAAGGATTGTTTCTACGCTCCACTGTTTCATAGACAAGGTTCTATGCATTGGCGGGGAAATAAGTGATTATTCCCTCGCGCTTTTTGTTTCCTTGGCTTTCTTGACTACCTAGCCATATTTTTATATTCATTCAACGAGCAGATCATTTTCCCATTCTAGTTCGCTATATGCATAGTCAGGGTCTCTGTTCTGGCAGTCTTGGTGCCATAGGTAGATTAGGTGGGTTGAACGCTAGTCGATGGCTCCCGACTGTCGTAGACGCTCGAGTCACGGTCCGGGGGTTAAAAAAAGGTCCCCTTCGCCGCGAACTGTAGGAGTAACGCTGGTTACCCCCTCCACCCCCCAAGATCATGAAAAATTACCTTGAGATAAATACCCTTAAAATTGGAGGGAAAATAGCCCCACCGGTAGCGTTGTGGTCATGGCTCCAGACACGTGGGTTCCGATCGCCCACGGCGGGCATTTTTTCCCCACTTGCCTTGTTTCAAAAATGTATATCTGACCTACCACATCTTCCCCGTTGGTTTCCTTGGCTTTCTCTAGGCTCTGGTGGGTCATAGAAACAGATGAAGAATTTTTTGAGTCAGAAAGAAAGTAGTGAAAAAATGCCCGCCGGGTGGGATCTGAACCCACGACCTCCAGAATACCGGTCTGGTGCGATAACCACTACGCTACCGGTGGGGCTGTTCTTCCACCACATTCTTGGGTATTCATGTTAGGTATTTTTTGTTTCCTGTACTTGGGGGTGGTAGCCAGCGCCACTCGGACTATTCAGGGTGAAGAGGACCTTCTTTTTAACCCCCGGGCCGTGACTCGAGTGTCTACAACATGTCGAGAGTGGTCGACCAGCGTTGAACCCTCTTAAGCTATCTTTGGCACCAAGACTGCCAGAACAGAGGCCCTCGTTATGCATGTAGCGAATCAGAAAATGGGAAATGAGGGGCTCAGTGAATTAAGACAGAACATAAGGGTTGGCAGTCAAAGCAAACCTCGGAAAGCAAAGGGGAGGCTGTGGTGGGTCATAGAAACAGACGAAGAATTTTTGAGTCGGAAAGAAAGTGGTGAAAACATTCCCGCCGGGTGGAATCCGAACCCACGACTGAACCCACCACGAAAGCAAAGGGGGGAATGCGTTAGGTCATAGAAAGATATGTTCAATTTTTTGAGTCAGAAAGTGGTGAAAAAATGCCCGCTGGGTGGGATCCGAACCCATGACCTCCAGAATACCGGTCTGGTGGCGATAAACCGCTACGCTACCGGTCGGGGCTGTTTCCCCACCACTCTCTCCGGTATTTATGCTACGGTATGTTTTTGTTTCCCTGCACTTGGGGATGGTAGCCAGCGCCTCTCGGACCACTCGGGGTGAAGGGAAACAGCTCCGCCGGTAGCGTAGTGGTTATCGCACCAGACCGGTATTCTGGAAGTCGTTGGTTAGGATCGCACCCGGCGGGCATTTTTTCACCACATTCTTTCTGAATCAAAACAATTCTTCATATCTTTCTATGGCCTAACGCATTCCCCCTTGCTTCTCAAGTTTCTTGACTGCCAACCCTTATTCTGTCTTAATTCACTGAGCCCCTCATTTCCCATTTTCTGATTCGCTATAATATAATACACACACAACCTACACACACACACACACACACACACACACATATATATATATATATATAATATATATATATATATATATATATAGATATAATATATATATATATATATATTTTACAGATTCTAAAAAGACACCTGTCCCACCTGGCCATGGAGACCACCACCCATGTTGGGGCCATCAACACGTGCTGCATCGGATGCTGACGAAGACAGCGGATATACATCACAGCGCGAATCGATAACTTCTCCAGGCACCGTACATATGAACGTCAGTTTAAATGTACGATTTGCAGCGGAAATCCCTGTCGCGGAGAAATGCAGGATGTGAAGCTTAGTGTAGAGATAAAGGGGCCATAAGCTGCGTGTGGTAGTTGGTATACACTGATCAATAAATGGGGCATGTCGACAAAATTTTTCATTGTTGATTTGGGCACAGCGAGAGAACCCTAAAGATCACCTGCCGGAGAGGGGGCGTCAGGCGAGCTGGCTGCGTTCGCGCCGTGGATGAGGCTGTTTAAAGGGGTTTCTTTTGGTCGATGTGGGGGCGGACGGGCTGGTCACACACCACTTTGAAAGACATGTTACCGCTCGGATGCTTCTCGCCTGTATCTGAGGCGAGCAGAGAGAAGGCTGCAAGGAAGGGTGAAAACAAAACGTTGACATATTGGACAAAACATGAGTGACAGGCAGACAATGCCTCCTATAGAGCGAGCAAAAGTGACGGCTGAGACGATTAGTATTTCGTACGCGAACCATGATTGCAATGAGGGCGTGGTGATGTTAGATACCATGAGACAGGGTGTACTAAAGCCTGAGCAAGGTGCTTCAGTTTCAGTGTATTTTGAGTAATAAACATTACACAAGGAATCAGGAAAAAGCTCGGAACAGCTTGACAAAGAGAGTTGAGTTTGAATTTCACGAGGGAGAGGGGTGTAGTGGTCAACTCCTTCTGATCAACACTTAAGTGGATGTTACATTATTTTAGAATGGATCTCGAGGTTTGTTAGCACAGATATTTGTATTTGAACCCCACAATTTCAACAGCCGCGTGTCGCCACAACTCAGTGCCAATATGGAACCCCCTTTCCACAGCGAAAGCTGCTACAATAGGAAGTGAAGCTGTTCCCTAGGATCATATCCCAGACGGGAAGTGTCCGTGCTCAGAAAACCGAGAAGGCCCGGGGCAACTGAGACACAGGAGAGGGTGTTGGGAATGTGGAGTTGGCGCTCGGTTTGTACTTGGACTGCGAAGAGGGAGAAATAAAGCGGCGGAGAAACAGGAGGGAAAGGGAGGAAGAGGATTGATGTATAAGGCCACACAGGCGCTTATCGGCAACGCCGATTACCTAAAGCTTTCAGAATGAAAGCTCTAATATGCTACACCTTTCAAGGTCATTTGCAAAGCAGCAAGTGACCTTGAAGCCGCCGTTGCGCACGCTGCACCTTTCTTCCTTACCTCATCGCTCGCCGGACGCTCGGAGCTGCAGTTCCCTGGCGAGGAAATGATTAAATAGCTGCTTCGCCTGCGCTTGATTACTAGGCACCGGCTGGCCCATTTGTGCGCACGTTCCGCGCAACGAATCCACGTGGCTAGGCAAGCGTAGAATGGCTGCTTGAACGGCGTTCAGTCCCACAGTCTCGCCATTATATCCCTCGTCCTCTGTTCTCTTTGCTGCGCTCAACAAAGTTATAATGGATTACCAACTCGCTCGTACCCACACGTTGCTTAGGCGAGAATTTGAGAATAACGTTTATAACGGGCTCGAAGATTCGAATCTAAAGGTTTACGCGTCATTTTTATAAAGGTATCGTTTTTCCGCAAGTCGAGAAGAAGGAAGTTTGTAAGCCAAGGGCACCAAGGGGCAGTGTAACGCCTATTGGAAGTGATTGAGTTGCGCAGTTATAGACGGAAATAATGATTGTATCCGGAAATAGCCCTAAAGCGATGTAAAGATTTGACACTTCGAATAGGCTGCACCAGTCCTTCTTTGATACAAGGTTGATGAATTTTCGCGAACAAAGATAGATTGCTTGTGGGTTTCCGTTTTGTTTTGTTTTTCTTTTTGTGCGCGTAAAAATACTGTGAAGTGATCAGCAATGGCAGAGTCAATAGTGCCTGCTTGCATTAGACAATGGTTATTAGAAAAAGAATTGATTAGCTTGCAATAGTGGTACTAGGCGTTGGAAAGAGCAGCGCTGTCGGGCCTTTGTCCCTTCGTCGGAGTCCCAACTGTTGCACCTCGCATTTATTTCCGTACTTGCCGCTCAATGTTTTACATGACTGGCAGGCCCGGATATTTTCTTCCGCACCCTTTCACATCTCTCCCAAAGTGGACTGCGTTAGCACGCGCCTGTTGGGACCCGCGGCCAAGTCCAAACCAACGCCCCCGCGCTACGAACTAAACGGAAATGCTGTGCGCCCGGAATGCGATGATACCTCAAGGATTCAACTTCCGGCCACCGCAGTGAGCGGACGTGCAATCAAGAGATCCTTGAGAGCGGATTCAGGAGCCCGTCAGGGTTGCGGTACTGTAAACAACCCATGGAATGGAAAGCTCCTCTAGTTCAAGCTGGAAATCCTTAATTTCGGTGGACTTGCAGTCTACCACTGCGATTTTCACATGCCCAGGGCAACAGAAAATTCCTTAAATTTTCATCAACCGCAATATTACAGCGTTACAACTCGGCAGAATTTTACGCAACAGTAGGCTTCATAATGGGGCGAGCGATCCAGACACTGCTGTGCCGATTACGACATCAAGAAAGTAATTCGAACTGTATTACAGGAGTCCAACAATTATCCGATAAGTTGCGATCCTCAGCGGTCCGCACTTGCGGCTCGCTCGACCAAAAGTATGGCTGACACGTTGCGAACGCTGGATGTTGCGAGGGACGTGTTGTGGATTGCTGGAATGTTGCGATGTACGTGTTGTGGAATACAGGTGAAAGAACGATGGCGTCAGTTCTGCGACTGCGTGATTGACAGCTTCCACGGAATTCGTATCACACCTTACATTGTGACTACATGTATAAATTAGGCCGTTTCGCTCTACATAACGTAAAAGTAGGCTAAAAAGAAAACTACGGACAATCCAAGGAATTCCAGCTGATACCGGTCGTAGTTTCGGTCAGCCTTTAGATACAAGTTATTGATAACCAGCTTCAAATTCCTGCCGTAAGTATCCGTCTGCGATTTAAGAAATGCGCTGGGACGGATTGAACAGTGAAAACGAAATGTCATTATTGTGGGCTTTGGCCCCACCGGTTGATTTGGTAAGGGCAAATAATATTTGCAAACTTGTAGTTAAGGTTTTATTTGTAGCACTGTGATTGTTTCCCCTGCGTATTAGGACAGTAGCAAGGCAGCTTTCAAGGATGATGAAGAGAAGGTAGTGCAGGCAGTCCAACATTCTGCAGAAATATATACAGGCAGTCGTATTCGGGAGCGCGTGATTTTACATCCTGTAAAAAAATCCCTTGGAGCGTAGAGCAAAGAGCTCCCCCTCGGGACAGCGGATGCGGCAAACTGCGCAGCCATTTACAACTGTAGCGTGTGGAATACTCGATATAGGCCGAGGCTGTAACCTGTGCCCTCCCGCTGTCTGAGCAGCGTTGACAAATCGCAGCAGGTGGAAATTTGTGCGGCTATGGAACGACCGCAATAAAATGTATCACGTGCCGCCGATTTCTGACAATAAAACCCGCAAAGCTGGGTAAAACAAGCCAGTCGAGCAACGCTAATCGCACACGTATTTGCCTAGAACCACCACAATGGTCTACGCACTTCCCATTCTGTCGATTGCTTTAAAGATTTTGTTTGGAGCTGGTGCCGTTCAAGGTGCTTTAGGACCCAACAAGCTTGAGCGCGAAGTCCCCGACGCCGCCAAGGTATTTACTCACAGATTTATTATTTATTCTCGTTATGTTTTGTTACGAATTGTACAAGGTAATTAGCAGACCAGCAAAAATATTTGCGATGAAGCAACGGCCGCATTCACTAATGTTTTTTTTCACAATACTGAGGTACATCAAAACATAATTGCAAAATGAAGAGACACCAACAAAACAGATGCTTAAAAATTGAATAAAGAAGGTGCCGGTTCAAGTGATCACGAAAATTGTTAGAATGAAAAAAGTCAGAAAGCAATGAATTCCCATCTTGCACCCTTCTAGGAAAAAACAATATTTCAAAGGATTTGATCGGGCGAAATAGGGGCCAGAGAGTGATCATGACCATGACGAGTATGTCGTGCTGATAGTGTTTTAACACTGTCAGGGGAATTAATTCTTATATTGGCAGATATGCAATTATAAAGAAAGGAAAGGTGGCTGAACTTGCTCTGGGCTTCTAAAATACAAAGCCGTGTAATTGCATTAAGGTAGTCGCGGTATAAAGCCTGCGATATTTGCCAAAAATCAACCCAAGTGCTTTTTTCTTAATACCATCCAGTTGTACAATATTTCTTTGTATGGGGATCAAAAATAATAGAAGCATACTCAGGCTTTCAACGAACACGGATATAATAGGCTAGAATCTTGGTTTGCGAAAGTGAATATGCCAGCTTTCTTGTTAGAAGTCATAGCTTACTTAATACAGAAGTGGTAATGTCGGATTTGTGGGTTTATGAAGTCAGCTTGCTTGCGAGACCGACGCCCAAGTACTTCTATCAATCACATCAGTCATGTTACTGCCCCTTAGTGTATAGCAGTATTGAAGGATTTAGTTCCCTGTGATACGCAGCAGCACAGTTTACTCAAAATAGACAGAAGATTTACCCAGAATTTACTCAGAATTTCCTCATAATTGACAGGAACGTACAGAGTCTCACGTGGTTAGAATGCAGTATCTAAGTACCTTCGCTAACGTTCTCGCTTGCAGGCCTCTTCACTCGCAATGTTTGTTTCTCAAATCATCCACTAGATTACTTTTGTGCAGCAAGTTACAGCTACCGTTTCGTAACTTGTTAGGTAAGCGTGTTCACATCATTGCCAGATAATTATATTATTATTATATAGTACCATACCGTAAGATCAGCGTTTATTTTTATAGCCTTTGTATCTGTGGCTAATGTCCCCAAAACAAGTTTTTTTTTTTAATTTGTATGAAATAGTAAGGATGACAGTTGTTTGTGAACTGGAGACCTACTTGCCCGCAATGATTATTACTACAACGTATGACCTAACAAAAATTGTAATGGTTGGTTGACCCTTTCTCTTATAAACGCAGATATTTGCCGCTCTTGACCACCCGATTGGGGCACGGGACACAGACCACGATGTAATACTCCGATGTCTCTCGGCGCAAAGGACATACTTGGATCCCGAATCCAGCAACGCCACGTACGTCTGGTCACTCAAGCAAGTAATCGGAAACGGAAGGTAAGAACAATTCACCATCTGTTCCTAAATAGCTCCTCAATTGAGCCCTTCGTGCATTACTCAGCAGTTCTCGCTTTACAGTATTTTTTTCAAAGATGGAACACACTATTCAAATTTCATGCACAAATTTATACAAAAAACACACTTACACTTTGGTCTGTACTGCAAATGGTCAGGAAATAAACTTAGTGGAGTGTAGGTTCACGCTAGTTGATGAAAAGGCGTATTTCAACCTCGTCAGCGAAGAAAAGTTTAACATCTACCTCAATGCAGCCATACAGCCATGCAGCCGTACGGCTGTAGCCTACTGGTTCGCTCAGTTGGTAGAGCGACTGCTCCGTTTAGGCGCTTGAAATGGGTCCTAATTCTGGACCAGGACGAATTTTTCTTCAACTGCGAAGTTTTTGAAAAAGCTGTGTAGCTTTCCTTTGTAGCCGTATGGCTGCCTTGAGGTGGATGTCAAACGTTCCTTCGCAAAACTTACTCCACCTAGGGGATTTCCCACCAGGACTCTGTATTTCTATAGCCTTGGTGTACTGATGAGAGGAATATTTTTCTGTAGTGGAATCCGCGTGGCGAGTAACAGATTTTTATGCTCATAGGGAAACACCTTGAGCTGTCTCAGTCTACCGTTCGACGTCGGAATTCACCGTTTTAGTCATTTCACCGGCTGAACACCGCGCCCTCTACCGAACATGTACGTCACAGCCAGTGGCGACAAATGAATCTCGCTAGCGCTCACCGGCCACAATGCCGTTTCCCACCCCCCGCGACAACGCAGGCATAATAGGTGACACCAGACACGTCAGGCCTCGGTACGACTGAGAAGGAAGAAAGCCGAATCACGCGTTTCGCCACCACCTCTTCTAGTCCCCTATTTGCGAAGCGCGTACCGTCAGAGGGGAAGCAGAAGCTTTACTTCTTTACAACTGGTGACTGTTTGCGGTACCTACTGTATCTCGTGCCGGTACGCGTTTTTAGGTGCGGTAATGTTCTGGCGCAGCCCGCGTCTTGTAAATCCAGTAATGCTTTGCGCGTTTTTAACTCAAGACAGGTTATAAGGCACCGTCTTCCGCTTTTCTTTTTTCTCATAAAGCATACAAAATTAAATAAGGTGGGGACAAGAGAAACATCCCCACTGCGTTACCACAAACGTTATTCGATATCATTGCAATCAGTAAAGTTGAATTTTGGGGGTCTGGATGCCTCCCTGGTTTCTAACGCGTGCAATAGTAGAAGGCCAGTCGATAATTTGCATTACTTCATGCACAGGGATCGCCGAAATGCCTTCAAAAAGCCGAATGCGCTTCTTATTCTATAACTTTCTTTCTCTTGTTGGTGGCCTCTTTTGCAAGTAGATTGGCTTTACAGTTTGCTAAACGCGTTTTTATTGCTTTTTGCCTGTAGAGACTACGCAACGTTACACCACATGCTCGGTGACACGCCTGACAGGACAAACTACACAGTGGGATCGAGTAAGTATCGAGTAAGAGCCCTAGGTGCGCTATTCTACACGAAACTGCCGCTTTTGCCGTTGCCCTTTACAGAAAACCACCGCCGCAGCAATGAATAAATAAAAAAATGGCTCTAATCCACGCTGTGAAGGTGGTTGGAAAGCAAAGCTTTAAACAACGCCCACAACAATTGCCCATGCGACATCACTTGAATTCACACACGTAGCTCTACAAAGAGTGAAACCAGAGATTCTACCAGCTGTTACCTGGAATTCGCGGGGGCGGCGTCCCGAACGCAGAAGAGCCTGCCACGGCCCGGTTAGAGCAGCGGACGCCACCGGTGTAGCCCGGCCGTAAGTCAAAAGAAAGAAAACGGAGAGGAGCGTCTTTCGAAGGGTGAGACAGCGGAACCTAGCCATCCTGATGTTCTAGCTTGGGGCTACACCACCGCGCGACACAAGGGCGGACACTGAAACAATTTAGAATGTCAGCTTATCATTCCCATTTATACAGATTTAAAATAGTTATTTTAGTAAGTTTGAGAATTGCGAGAAAGCTGAGGGAACTTTTAAAATCGCTATTTATCAGATACAGTTGCTGCTTTCATAGTTTGTAATACCTCTTACCCGCCGCGGTGGCTCAGTGGCTAAGGCGTTGCGCTACTGAGCACGAGGTCGCGGGTTCGATTCCCGGCCGCGGCTGCCGCATTTCTGATGGAGGCGAAAAGCAAAAACGCCCGTGTGTACGAGATTTCGGCGCACGTTAAAGATCCCCAGGTGGTCAAAATTAATCCGGAGCCCTCCACTACGGCGCGCCTCATCGCCTGCGTTGCGTCGGCGCGTTAAAACCCTATAATCAATCAATCAATGTAATACCTCTTAAAACACAATCGAATCGGTATTTACCAATTTAGAAAACTGACTCCCGTTCGTGGCAAGCAGTCCACAAAAGATTGCGTTCTTTAGCCGCCAGATGTCTGTATGTGGACTCTACATTTTGTTTTCCCGCCCTGACGCCCACTGAATTCTGTCGGGTCCGGGTTACTCAGCAGGTGCTGCCGAAAAAGTTAATCAAGGCGTGCGAAGAAAGCGCGCAATGGACGCGAAGCAGCGCCAAAACAGGCACCAAACAACTGTCGCTAGAGCAGACGACGAAGCCATACCGCCGACGCACCCGCAGTCGAGGAGGCACCTCCGTGCGGGGAACGCTGGGTAAATTCGCCGCGCCATCTCTAGTTTGCTGCGTAAATAAAACCCTCCGAGGCCCCCCTTCCGCCACCCTACCGCCTCCGGCGCGTTAGGAGTTTTTTGTCCCGCGCGCCATGAAAGAACTGTTGGCAAGTAGAGCTAGAAAGCTTTCCTTTAAAACCCGCATTCTACTTCGTTTGACATTTGAGACCGTGCCTCCCGAGCCGGAGCACACTGTGTTACCACCGCACTAACTCCAAATGTCGGCAGAGGCGGAACTAGAGCAGCATTAGTGCGCCTAATGACACGTGAACTTATCGGCCCGTGAGCTGAACAGCTGCACCAAAGCCAGGCATGACACTCCTTCTCCAGAAGCTATGCGTGCGTTACAAGTCGTCTTGTGGGATTAATTTGTGCCAAAAGATAACAAACAAAACTGAAGAAACACAAATACGGTGTATATATAGTAAAGGAGCCTGCAGAAGTAATTCGACGCAAAAGACAAGGATACGAAAGCTAAGAAAGAGGCGGAAATACATGTGGCCCAACAAAATCTTCAATAATGACACCACGTTTTCGCCTGGTAAGCACGCAGGCTGACTGAAGTTCCTGGAGAATTTTTTATTATTTCAATTCCAAGGAGGTTGTATAAAACTTCTGGAGTGGAGGCCGCCCATAGCGGGCAACGCGGGGAGGTGAAGCCGGGCGAACCGGTCGGCGGCCATATTGCCGTGGGTAGAAAAGGCGCTGCGCCGGCAGGGACGCTGAAGTGCGGTCGCGTTTTTTTGGCTTTACAAGGGAGAAAACGATGGTAAGCTAGTATATCGATTACGATATTTGAGGGCAGACTGAATTTTGCCTTACGCGTAAGGTTTTGACGTAAGATATGGTTCAAGCAGCGAGTTCGCCTGTGTATATCTTACGGTGGTCAACAGAGCTGTCGATGCGGGAAAACGCGCAGCGCTATGCTAAAGGCACCACCCCTGATTTTATTTCAATAAACGTTTATTCGGTATAGCTAAGGCTATAGACCGCCCCCTTAACATTAAAATTACCTCATGTTGCGCGCCATGGCAAGCTAGGTTACTATTAGCCGTGATTTCACGCTGGAAGTGCGGGACACGCGAAAGCGCGATTATTTGACGCTTGTTTCTTTTAGCGGCGTGGCTAGGATTAATGAATGCTTATTCATTAATGATTAATAAATAATAATGCAGTAGCGGTTCAAATGGTTTTTAAGCAGTACTGCAAGAATCATATCCATCAGGATGTTGCAATCTTTATATGTAGTGCAAATGCACGTTTTCTGGTTTAAACAACATGCCCAGTTTTGCCCTTGCCGAAGACCAAATTAAGCACGAGCTTTTGATTGATTGATTGGTTGATTGATTGATTCATTGTGGGGTTTAACGCGCTGACGCAACGCAGGCGATGAGGCGCGCCGTAGTGGAGGGCTCCGAATTAATTTTGACCACCCGGGGAATCTTTAACGTGCACCGAAATCTCGTTCACACAGTAGTTTTCGCTTTTCGCCTTCACCAGAAAAGCGGCTGCCGCGGCAGGGAATCGAACCCGCGTTCTAGGGATGAGCAGCACAGTGCATTAGCCACTGAGCCAACGCGGCGGGTCTATTTCCAGCTTTTCAATCGTATTTTGCGAAATGGATTTGGCACACACTGAAGCACATTAAAGCAGGTTTTTTTTATTCCGCGTGCACTTTACAGAAGGCATGGGACTCCCATTGACTTTATTTTTCAAATCCAGATTGTTACTTAATTGGATGCACGACTACATTAACCGCGCACGTTGGCACGATAGTAGCGTGCTATTGGTAAGAAAACTACTCGCAGGAGGTTACTCAATCACATTCACAACCTCGTTGACCGCACAAGTTCGGACGCGAGCAGCGTGCTATTGATAACAAAATCACGCGGACGAAGAACGCGGGAGAGCATTGCGGTGCATCAAAGACTTCTACGAAACAGCGCTAAAGGGAAACGTCAGTGTATTCACGTATGGCCGGATGTAAAGGAAATGTTTTAAACAGGAGTGCCTTGATTTTTGACGGTAACTGCCTTAGCAATACTCTGCATTTAAATTAGTCCGGAAAAACAATTTGCGCCCCACATAGTTACAAACATGTGATTACAAACATGTGATTTCGCGCAGCCAAGCGACTACAGGACCACCACAACTACGAGTGAAAACATTCGCATATCTGCGTAAACAAGCGCGTATGCTCAGTAAGCGGACGGCAGGTGCTACGGCAAATTTTCCCTTTACATCACGCACAAACGGCGGGCAAATGTGCACTCATAACGTTATAATACTAGTAATGCCCTCGAAACCCAAAACAAACAGATACCCTCAGTTCTTACAGATGAAAGGTGATCCCCGACGCCTTCTTCGCGCGATTAGCGCAGCCGAACGCGACGCACGAGCAGACCATTTCTGCTTTCTACACCTTTGGAGCATCCATCCGCGAACGAGGATCGAACGAACACGAGTTCTGCTCTTTGGCAAGAGAGAACTCGGAAGGACGACACATGGGGCAGAAAAAAATGTCATTGTGTCTACTGTTTATTTTAGTTGTTAGCGCCCAAGAATGTAAATAATTACCAGATGTGTGCGCCCCCGGCGCACGCACGGGCGACTTGCGAAGCGCTTAACTAGAAACACGGAGGGGAGCATAACCGAAACCACATGCGGCGAAATGAACGCGCGCAAGAAAAGCTCGGTGCGCTTGAAGGTAGCCGCATGAGAGGATCAACTTGCAAAACAAAACAAAAGAAAACAAAAAAAGAACGGAAGCAAAAATATAACGTAACCCGCCGCAAAAACAAGTACATTATGCGACGAATGCAATGCGTCTGCTACAGCGGAACGAGTTTTCTACCCACGGCAAGATGGCGGCCGTCGGCGTCAGTTTTCGACCACCATCTCCACTCCAGAAGTTCTATACAACCGTCCTTGTTCAATTCCGTTGAGGCACCTTTTTCTTGGAGGTGTTGTATTAAATGTATGGGGTGACGCCCAAGCGTTAAAAACACAACCAAATACTCTTTTTTCTGTGGGCAGAGCTTATTGGCTGTTTAATGCTACCTACTCTATGACAAGCTGTGTGCGAAACCCCACCGGGGCATGTGTGCCAGCAAACAAAAGCTAGTTCAACACTACCTGTGCGTTTCATAAGGATCAATTGCATTTGTAGCGTGTCACCATCCCGCAACACGACGCACAATCTGATTACTTCCAGCTGGGGCTCACGTTCGAAGTCAAACGAACACCCTTTCTTTTACCCTCAGAAGCAAAAAGCAGGTATCACGCGGTTTGGGGTCTATTGTCCACCTTTTTGTTCTCCTTTCCACGTATTGCTCGTGTATGACGAGCTAATCCCTCGTTAATTATGCTTTGTGAAGTAGTACAGCTGTCCCCCTTTTGGTTCTCCTTTCCACGTATTGCTCGTGTATGACGAGCTAATTTCTCGTTAATTATGCTTTGTGAATTAGTACAGCTATTACTCTTTTTGGACTCGTTCTGATGCTGTTAGGTGCCCAATATGTTTCTGAAGGGGGTTGGAGAATAGCACGCTTGAACAAATAAATTAGTACATCCCAATGGCTTGGCCGCCGTACGGAAAACAAGACCCGGTCTTTTGCCTTGCTTTTCTGCCATCCGTTGCCCATGGACTGTTTTGTTTTTGATGTTATGTTTGTTGTGTTGATTACGTTTTGATATTTTACAGGGTAAGCTACTGCAACCATTTTTAACTCGTGGATCTAGGCGATAACCACATTTTAGAATTTTTTAGTCCTGGCGCGTCCAGTGTCTAATTTTAGAGTTTATTCTGCTGGAAATCTAACTGGGCCCAACTAACATAACTAGAGCTTTACGTATTTTTATCCTAAAAAAAAGTGGTCTCAACTTAAAAGTAGAAATGAAGCAGTAATTTTTCTGCAGCGGTTAAAACTCGCTTCCCTAAAGGTAATGTCCACTGCAAGCAGAAACTTCTTATGCTACATGCAAAAAAACGCATCTATGATTAGCTGGTGGTATTATCTGACACCAAATGAAGTTTAACAAGGCACAAAACTGAAACGGAGATTCCTGAGCCCTTGTAATTACTGAACCAGCCTTGGTGGCAGTTTTGGTTTTGCTTGTACCGTTCCTTGTTCCCAGTTCAGCCTAAAAAAAACTTCAGATTCGAGATTGAACTCTACAAAAGCAAACCGACAAAATTAAAATGGGGCCAAACTGTGTGTACGACAGAGACAAGGCGTAGGCTTACTTATTGCGAATATATTTCTAGACCCTTTTTCCAGCGACAAAGTTTCGGTAAGGAGGGCTGTCAATACCGATAACTCAATGCTTCAAGCTTCTTGTCTTCTTCCCTGCAATTTATAGCCCTAATAAGGTCGAAGGCACTAAGGGCAAATTTTGTTTGAACTAAAAATTAATCGTGGGAATGATTACTGATTTTTGGTATCCGCCTTGCGCTTTTTTTCAGGTACAAAGGTTGAGGTTGGCATATTCCACTATACAGACTACGCGAACTGCGCCGTTCTGGAGATGCACCACTTCGGAAACCGTAATTCAACTGCTCAGTATTTCTGGATTGTGTGTGTTTGTTTGCGCAGGCAGCCCAATATCAAAATACGAGAATTACGTACCCTAATACGCTAAAACAATATTTGAATGGCGAAGAAATCTAAAGAAGACGTCGGTTCGGCCCGAGGAAAGAAAATGTGCTTAGGAACGAGTTCAAATATTGCTGTTCTCGCACCTTATTACCAGTTTACAGACGAGTTAATTTTGACATTCCTAATAGCCATTGAAATACAGATTTAGCGCTACATCTCCAATACACCAATTTGTGCCGTTTTCGTCGTCTTGACAGAATGTCGCGACGTGCTGGGCATGGCTTCCTTTTCGACTTCCCACAAAGAAAGCGTTTTGTATATTCACAGTTAGGTTTACGTCCCCAGCCTCAGTTTGTGCTAAAGAGTCTAATGCAAACTCAAGAAATCTACATTCGACACATTTGCTTTTGGAAACATTTTTTATCATTTAAAACAAATAATAATAGAAACTTATCAGTGGAATCACGCAAAGCATTATCCTATCATGTTTTCCTCAAAATAGATCAGTAGACTTACCTATAATATATTTCTAGGAAAGATACCATAGTAAGATACCATCAATTTAGCGATTGTGCCTACATTGGGGTCTCCGGGATGACTCTTTGCCCGCAGATATAATCTAATCGACTACCATGTTAACAAAACACAGTTAGGCACAGGTGTGTTCGGACTGCTGGGCCCAACTTTTCATGGCGTTTCTTGTCACTACGGCTGCCGACACCTGTTTTGTGTCTTGTAGATTATGTGAGACCTTAAGAACCATTCACGCAGAAAGAATACTGGATGCCATACATCGAAGAGTTCGCTCAACCTGCCGCTACCGTGGTGTCTAAAGGATGGCTCATTAATTTGTTCAAGAAAACTTTAAAATTAGTCCATGAAAATATAATCTATATTCATGAGGGCCCCAAAAAAACTGCCGATTAATGAATCCAGCCTCATGACACGGCATAATATATTATTACAATAAAGCAACATGATATAAAAGCAAATTAGACACAGTAGTTCTTTGCGCGGATGGGCTGCAATGGATTCTTATTAAGACCATACGCTGCGTGAATTTTCTGTGAAATATATACTATTTTATGGATTAAGATATCTTATACAAAGACCCGACAAGCTAAAGAAACCAGTCGCGATGCTTTAAGCAAGGTAACAGCGAACACGACCCGACGGATAGAGATTCGAGTGCAAAGGTCGAAAAATTATGAATAGAAGTCGGACGGTTCCTTTTTAGAAATAAACGTATTTTAATATCATATCTACACATTGAGAGTATTGTCGCTTGTCCCCCATATGTGCGAGTAGAAAACAGTGCGGATTAACACAAGGATTCACAACAATAAACAACAAGTAATTTGTATGATTAATGTTTCAAGTACCACAGGCAACAGGCAACAGATTGTGGCAACATGCCATGTCTTTCGGTCTCTCTATCGCTCTTTTCAAATGGCTGTATTTCCGAAATACGAGTCTGAGAACTGTTACTTCGTTTTAAATGTTAACCACGCAAAACGGCAACGAAAAATATACATTACGCAAGGCTCGCATGTAACACAGACTACCAATTAACGCATCAAAAGAAACGTTCGCACTACTCAGTATGTGTTATCGGTAAAGAAAACTTCTTAGCCACAATAGCAATTCCAGAACTTACCAAATTGTTTAGAGGCTTCATTTCTTTAAAATATTTGCGAAAATTTGACGCGAAATCGAATACTTCAAGTTCTTAGGGATTTTTCTAATATTACACAGCTAATTTTTTCTAATATGACAAAGTCGTCGTAATACAAATTTTCAAAACTCATCAGTTCAGCAACTAGATACAGTACATGAGATACCGATTCCAATGTAACTATGGCACTGTGCTAAAACTAGAGGTCCGCAACACGTTCAACAGTATTTTCATAACGGAACAAAGTTGAAATTTATAATATCCAAGCCATCAACACCGTCGCATTATTCACAAGAAAAACTATTTCAAAAATGCAGAATAGCTTACGCTGTCGCCTGCCGTCCTTCTATCACAATATTTTAATTTGATTTGTTTGATTGTAGGGTTTAACGCGCCGACACAACGCAGGCGATGGGGCGTGCCGTAGTGTAGGGCCCCGGATTGATTTTGACCACCTGGGTATCTTTAACGTGCGCCGAAATCTCGTACACACGGGCGTTTTTGCTTTTCTCCCACCTCAAAAAAGCAGAATATTTTAATTTAAAATGCATTCAAATTTAACCAGATTTTACGACAACCGCATTTTATACTTTAAGAAATTGGTCTCTTTTCAATAGCCTCACGCATCGGGATGTAAAAAACCAACATCCTTCACAACCTCTTTCGTTTTTGTTGTTTCAGAGTGCACTCTTTGGGTTACGAAGGACGTGCTCGATGCAATTCCAGAAGAGTGCCTCAGACAGCATGAAGACATATGCGGCTACAACACTGTTTCCCTATACAGCACAAATGAATGCAAAAACTCGGATGTATAACATTTCCACGTTACATTTCTCACAGCAAATGCATGGGCGGGAAATATTGGAATTGGGGTACAGCATTGTAACTGCTAGCCTCGTGTAACTCCTTCATAAAGTCGTACATGTGATTTCTTTGGTCGGAATGTCAGTAGATAACCATGCAAACAATAAAATAATTTTGATCGAACGTGTTTGGCTATCAATTCTAGATATTATTTTTGTGGCAAAGCGTCAGCAGATTTTGATCCATTGGGTTGCTTGTAACGTTCTCAGGTGCTAACTTCAGCATCCGTAGCAGCCTCTTTTATTCCGTCAGCAGAACTGTTGCAGCCGTACCTAAAAGCGAGTTCTAAAATTCGGGCTACCTACTTAAAACTTGCAAAACGTCCACCCTCTTTAACGCAACCCAATTGTGCTGATGTATATGCTGAGCGAACAACTCAAACAGTGAGCACTCTACTTCTATCGAGGCATTAGAAGCCGGCCTGAGCAGCCCACAACTTCAATATCAACGTCACCTATACGGGGGGAGTGGGGAGCCGCTGCATCTGGGCTACACGAATTCGGATTCCGTCTCCGCGCTCCTTGCCATGTGTTTAGCGACTTTTCCTAAATTACACTTTTTTTTTACGCAGTAAAGGTATTCGCTTTCAAATTATTCTCTCTGGTCATAAAAAAAAATGAGCGCCAGTCCACCGTGAAGGTGGTTGGAAAGTTAAGTAGTAAACGACACCCACAGCGATTATCCAGGCCACGTCAATTGAATTCACACATGTGGCTCTATGCCAGAGGCCAGTGAAATTCATGTAACCACGCCCTTTATTACTTCAAAAAGATATTTAAGTAATAAAGAGTGTGGTTAGGTGAATTTCACTTGCTAAGGTTAAATCAATGCATGATTCATGAACGGTATACTTGAGTTGTATTGGTGAATCACATGAGTGGAAACTCTTTTTTATAAAATTAAACGAAGCTCAAACCCGGTGTTATACTATCACATTTCTCCTCCGTCTCTGCCACCGCTGACGGATGCGACGAGATCGGTGGTAGAGACGGAGGCGGGGATGCCGTGCATTGGTGTGAGCCCCCTTCACTCTTAGCGCATGCGCAAGGCGTGCACACGGTAGCTGCACGGGCAGTGGGCGGAGCGCAGAGTGGCGCGAGAGCTCGCGTGACGCTATCACATGCCGTTCCGCGAAAAAGCCGGGGTAAAGCAGCAAATGTTCTCGGTGAGTGCATCGTCTGTCTCCTCCGTCTCCGCACGGGATCGTAGATCCATCGGTAAGACAACGGGCTCCAGCTGCGTTTCTGTATTCATTCCAGGTTCGATCCCTGGCGGTGGGCCCAATATAACGCTACCCCGTACCAATGGGATCTTTCAGTTTCACTGAAATCAGTCGTGCTTTCCAGAACTCCCACGTCCTTCGGTGCTCCCTACCATTAAGCAAAATGTCATTTCATGGGACCCGTGATCAGAATTGAAGCTTTGTCGAAGAAAAGCACGCTCTGGGGCTGCGAAATAAGTTCGTCGCGCCGGTTGAATGGTGATACAATTTATGAAAAGTTGATAGGTGGGATACTTATCTTCGAAGTGACAGAATAGGCAGGGCCAGATTAGTTTTCATTGCAGATATACTAGCAGTGCGATTGTAGTTCAAAAATAGGAAGCGTCTGGAATTGTTCTGAACTAGCTCAAGCGATGTAATTAGATTAAGGTGACAGGCATCTCAAACCGAAGAAGCATGTTCTAGTTTAGGTCGTACTAATCTTTTGTACACGGTTAATTTCAATGAAGATGCAGCTTTGCAAAAGTTACGGCGTAGGTATCCAAGCGTGAGAGTAACGTTGTTGATTATCTGTTCGACGTGCAGTGCCCAAGAGAGAATCGATGTTATGTGGATGCCTAAGTACTTGTACGAGGTAGTAGATTCAAGAGCTATGTCGTTTATATAGTAAGAAAATTGACTGTAAGCATGGCGGGACACAGGCATTGCTTTACCTTTGATAATCTTCAACTCTATTAACCATGTACGGCACCAGTTAGCAGCACTGTTAAGATATTATTCAAGAGTACACGAATCAGTTATGTTATTTACCTCACCAAAAATAACGCATTCATCAGCAAGTAAATGAATACTGGAGTTAATGTGACAGGAAAGGACATTAATATAAATTGGAAATAAGAGAGGCCCAATTACCGATCCCTAAGCAACGCCGGAGTGTACTTCGGTAAAACAAAAATTCTAACCCTTCGCGTGAACAAACTGTCAGTGATTTGTAAAAAACCATTCAATATATTTACCCACGTAATGATCGAGTTTCAGTTGTCTTAATTTATGAAGTAATTGTTTATGACAAACGTTATCAAATGCTTTAGAAAAATCTAAAAAGGTGCAATCAGCTTGTGACGAGCTGTCAAATATGCGGGGTAATCTATTAGTGAAAGATATCAGTTGGGTATCACAGGAGTATGATTTGCGAATGCCATGCTGAGCTGACGTGAAAAAGGAATTACTTTCAAGAAAATTTAAAAGGCTTGTGAATATTATGTGTCCTAATAGCTTACAGGACGTACTGGTGAGGGAAATGAGACATATATTTGCAGGGGAACATTTACTACCAGATTTATGAATAGGAACCACCACCCGGATTTTCCATTCACTTGGAAGAGCAGAAGTGTGGACCGATTGTTGGAATATCTTGGCTAATATGATGGCGCGAATTCTTAGAGTATTTCTTAAAAATTACTATTGATCGAATCATAACCAGGCGAAGAATGCTTGCTTAATTTGTAGATAAGAGAAGCGATATCAGAGACGTCATCTAAAAAAGGAGGCATGGGGAGGTGATTGTGGCAAGAGGTAGAACAACCGATATGGTTGTAATCTGCGAAGCACATGGGTTGTTGGGGACTGTTGCACATGTATTGATGGGAACTGTGTCACAAGATGACTCTTGCAATAAGATTAAATCATCTTTCGGAGGATTGGTAACGCGCCAAAACATTTTTACATTGGCTTTTACATGGACGGCAGTACGTTAGAAACGAAGTTATCTTTAGATTGTCTGAGTGCTTAGACGTAAATAATAGATGCGATTGTATAAGTGGCCCATCGTTTGTTAGGTGGCCAAAGCTTTGCTGAGCGATAAAGGCGCTTTTTCTTGTTAGCAAGCGTTTGATACTGGTATTATACCATGGAGATTGTGCATGAGTAGCAATGGTGTAGGTTGGTATGTGGTTTACGGTGATGCGATGAACTTCGGGACTAAAAGTATCCGTTAGATTAGACGGAATGGTTGATAAAATCGGTCCCGAAAACGTCAATAAATTCAGACAATTCCCGATTGATAGCATCAAACTTATCTTTTTGTAATCGCAAATAGTTTTCTCTGGGGGCGTGTAAGTCAAATGTCAGCAATGAGTGGTCACTAATACCTGGTAAGCAGGTAATGGTTGAAGCATAGTCTGGATGGGTTTAATGGGTGTTTGTAGTGGTAAACGACACTCGCGTGGGTTCGCTAACTAACTCCGAGAACAAGAAGACAGAAAAAATCTAGGAAATTCCTAGAAAGCACTGAAGAGGCCGATAGCACGGAGGGAAAGTATGCCATCTGTTGTTTGGGGAGTTAAAATCACCGAGGAGGAACAATGGATATGACGGAAATCGACTAATAACAATTTTGACAGCGTCATGCAATTCGTTAATGAAAGTAGAGGACGAAGATGGCGAACGGTAGCACACGCCTATGATTACTTTCAGATGACCGAGCGTTAATAACGAGAAAACTGTAAGTCTCTGCGCCCATGAATGATAGACGAAGGAATATTCCTCAAAACAGCTAGCAAAAACCCCGCCTCCTCAGCGCTCCGTTCTGTGCATCGATACCTTGCAAAAATGTGACGCATTTACGAAAATTTCAGAGTCACGCACGTGCGCAGGAAGCCAAGTATCAGTTAATGCGATTAGGTGGGTAAAACATAAGTCGCTTGATAATGAATTTTTTTTTTATGTGAGTGAAAAGTACTGAAACACGCGGTGCTGTCGGTACACCACTGCCCTTTGCGCTTAACTACGGTGACGTTCGTGGCAAAGTGTCCGAAAAACCAGACCTTCGCCTACTTGAAGGAAGTTGCTCGATGCTATCGCTAGCTGCATTATAAATGTAGATCTTGCAGTTGAGATGCAGTTTAGTGTAGCGCAGTTAAAAATCGCGGGATCCGGGGTAGTTCTTGCCAGATTCCATTAGCTTTTTACGATAGATTCGAGTGCTGAATGAATCATCTTCAGATATATATGTCCCTTTCTTTGAAATGTTTTCGCTTCAAAAGAATAAGCTCTTTTGTTTTGAAGCTTCTTTAGCTATGACAGGGCGACACTTGTTTGGGGAGTACGTACCGAAGACGGTGGGCCCGTTCGATGGCGTTACTCGGGAGGGACATATCCGCATCGGCTAACAAGGTATTTAACTTGGGTTCACTTTCTTTTCAGGGTTCTTTGGCGTCAGCGACACCATAAAATATTAAGTTGCTACAGCGAGACCTATCTTCCAGTTCGTTTAAACGCAACAATAAAACGTTATTTTCCGCGGTGAGTTCTATAGATTTTTCGGAGGTGGATAGCCGATCACTGAAGGTATCAAGATGCTTTAACTTGTTTGCAATTTGATCCAACCGGCTTTGTAAATTTTTCATTCTTGTTTCGATTTCTTTTGGGCCGGTCCTAATAGTCGTGACTTCGGTAACTAATTCTGCTTTACACTTGGGCGTAAATGACATGAGCGTAAATGAATATCAGCAGGTGAAACACAATTTTCATCAATTTTCACCTTATCAGCAGGGTATGAGTGAGGCAGCGACTCAACTTCTAACAATGCTTCAGTGTGAGTAGTAGACCCGGGGTTCTTTTCTGTGTCACCTGAACACAGCATTAGTAAGGCCATACAAAAACACTTAGCAACCGTCTCACACAACACTCGTGGGCATGGGAACAGCCATAAGAATAGATCGTCATTCTTTCTAACTTGTAATGAATACTTGTTACAAACCTGCGTGTTGAAAACCACACCAGCGAATATGACGCCGTTGGCGCTGCTTCCGTGCCCACTGAAGCCTGCCGAGGGATGCGGCTCGTTTATGTTGACCAGGAAGACGATGTCGCTGAAGATCGGGCTGCAAACCAAAGGTCGAGTTCTATCTACGTGTCGGGTTTAATGAAAATGGCGTTGTCAGGCTCTCCTAGGAACTGCACGCAGGCTTAGTGGCTGTTTACAACCAAGTTTTTCGGTAGCCAGTACAAGCAAGCGTAGCACCAGGATACCATGGGCAGCCATGACACGAGCAATGCAAGCAAAGCCTACATGTTGAAAACAACACGGGCGAATACGACGCCATTGGCGCTGCTCCCGTGCCAAATGCGCTGCTCCCGTGCCCACTGGACCGAATTGTTTGACCGAGCTGCTACAGCCTTATGAAGACTTTTTGGGGGGAACCCACCACGGGACAAACCAGCCAACCAGTAAATTTGAACTGAGGGTGGGGGCGAGGCCCAGGTTCTTCAAGGTTTCACCCACGGAGCACACTGTAGATGGCGCAGCGAATTTATCAAGTGTTTCCCGCGCGGAGGTGCCTGCTCGCCGGCGGGAGCGTCGGCGTTACGGCTCTGTTGCCTGCTTTAGCGATGGTTGTTTTGGGCTTCTTTCGGAGCAGCTCCGCGTCCATTGCGCGCTTCCTTCGCATGGCTTTATTAACTTCCTCAACAGCACCTCCTGGGTTACCCGCACCCGACAGAAGTAAGTTCTCGTACGGCAAAGATACGTTAAGGATCAGTTTGTAGGGCAGGAAAACAAAGTGTACACAGTACAAACCACATACAGACAACTGGCCGCTTGAGAAACGCTACCTTTTGCGCGACTGCTTGCCACGAATGGGACTCCGTTTTCTAAATTGGTGAATTTCATTCGGTTGTGTTTTAAGAGGTTATAGAAAAGGCGAAAGTAGCAACTGGTTCTGATAAACAGCGATTATAAAAGTTCCCTCAGCTTTTCGCAATTCTCAAACTTACTAAACTAACTAGTTTAAATCGGTATAAATGGGAATCGCTAAGCTCACATGCCGTTTGTCGGCGCTTGTGTGGAGCAGTGGTGTAGCCCCAAGCTAGAACATCAGGATCGCTAGGTTCCACTGTCTAACCCTTCGAAAGACGCTCCTCTTCATTTTCTGTCTCCCGACTCACGGCCGGGCTACAGCGGCGGCGGCGTCCGTCGCTCTAGCACGGTCGTAGCCGACGCTGCTGCGTTCGGGACACCGCCCCCGCGCATTCCAGGTAACGGCTGGCAGAATCTCTGGATTCACTCTTTGTAGAGCCAAGTGTGGGATTTCAAGTGACGTCCATGGGGAATTGTTATGAGTGTCGTTTAAACCTTTGCTTTCCACATTCCTTCACAGCTGAGATTGGAGCCATTTTTTATTTTCTAGGCATAAACTACGATCAGTCAAGAAATGTGTCGTGTTCAATTGCTTCCGCTATGATCGTGTATTCTAGAACAAAGTTGTTTTTGTTGATTGCATAACTTGATTCTCAGTGTTGGAAATGTAGGATTTCTGCGTTTTATCTACGTATTTTTTATTTCTGTATTACTACATGTTTTGCTAAGCATTCATATTTGATTGCAACGTGTCCTCTGTTGTGAACAGAAGAAGGTCAGGTGCCCTCGTCAGGAACTCAATGCCTTTAGCTCGTGACCCTTCAGAAGGTATTGTAACACCGCCTGCTGAAGAACACTCTTCTTCAAAATGGCACCATGGAACGACTGCAGGAAGAAAATTTTACTTCATACTTCAAAGGAGCTACCGATCTTGTTATGCATCGAGGATGAATCATCTGGCGCTCAAGAGTCGTCATACCTGCAGGAGAACGATAACAGGCCATCTCTTTGGTGTTGCGGGACATCGCGGAATTGTAGTCATGAAGGCTTGTGCGCACAATTATCTTTGGTGGCCTGGATTGGACGCCGAGAGCGCAACAACTGTCGTCATGCCAGAAGTTCCAACGCACCCAGAAGGATTCAAAGGCTCAAGTTCCGACATCGACGCCGCCGGAGAAACCATGGCACACATCTCATGTGGATTTTGTGGGTCCGGTGGAGGAACATACCGTTTAGGTCGTTCTAGACGCTGTACCAAGAAGATGGAGGTCCGACCAATGGACTGCCTAACATTCACAGCAGTCATCAGTGTGCTTCGGTCTACTTTCACCACATCAGGCATACCACTTATAGTTGCGTCGGACAACGGGGCTGCGTTTGTGTCTTCTCAGATACAAGACTTCTACCCGAGAAACGGAATTCTGGTTCTAATATCTCGCCATACCACCCTGCTACAAATAGGCAAGCAGAACATTATGTAGGTGAACTGAGGAGGGCGCTTGCAAGAGAACAGCCTGGTTCACTCAACGTTCGCATGTCGCGTTTTCTGTTTGGGAAGCGCATACCACTGTGCATCAGTCGATATTGCTAACATCTGATAAGCCCATGTTTGGCGGGAGTTGCCAGGCCAGTTGAACCTAATCAAAGCATGTTAAAGACAAGAGATGACACAAGCTGCTCTACCAAAAACCAGTCAATTCGTCGAAGGTGAAGCAGTATGGGTTAAACAGTTCGGAAGTGTCAGCAAGGCGCCTGAGTGGGCGGAACGAACTCTGGTAGGGAGGATCGGTCACACATTCCGGCTTGTGGAGTGTGCAAGAACAATGGTGAGACGCCATCTGAACCAGCTCAGGAAGCGTACCCGTGAAGGGACGCTCGACAGACAAGCACTCAGCTGCAATAACATGATACATGGACAGTAATACAACGGAAAGCACACCAGCAAAGCCGTCGTCACGTCCACGGGAACCGATCACACACCAAAGCGTCCATCCCGGATCCGACTTCCGAGTACATGATACAAGGAATCCTTCTAGGGGGAGATGGGAGCGTGTGCGCGATTCAATAAAATAGACAGGCGCCGCCGCGTACCGGTAGTTTGTGGAACTACACATTGGGTTCCCAAACGCGACGATAGGAGGCGCCACATTCTTGGCAGGCACCTTGTTTGCGGCGGTCATGAGACTATAATGAGACTGTGCTTGCGCGCCAAGACTGTGGGCGCGGTTACCGTTAGTGGACATCTTGGCATTTTTAGTAATCATGTACAACTAGCGAATAAAGTCATTGAAATTACTCAACATTTCGGTTGCAAACCACTTCAGGTACGTTAAAAGCATGAGGTATGAAGAAAACAAAACAGCACTGGTACAAAACTTTATTTTAGGCAGCAAGGCATGCTATTTGGTGACGGAGTGACTAGGTGCCGGAGCCTGCCAGCCAGAGCAGCTCTCTTTATTATGGTTTCCTGGCCCGGACGTTCCGAGCTGCCCAACGCCCTCACCTAAGCTCTTCGTCAGTGAAGGCGAGAGGTGGGTTTAGGGGCTCTTGCCCCTGAAGGGGGCCGTGGTTGTCTAGGGCACCGCAAGTCGGGCAGAGTGTGGAGGGATAGGAAGAGGGATAGAGAAGTCGGAGACGGTGCGTGCCAGGACTGTGCTTGCGCGCCAAGACTGTGGGCGCGGTTACCGTTAGTGGACATCTTGGCATTTTTAGTAATCATGTACACCTAGCGAATAAAGTCATTGAAATTACTCAACATTTCGGTTGCAAACCACTTCAGGTACGTTAAAAGCATGAGGTATGAAGAAAACAAAACAGCACTGGTACAAAACTTTATTTTAGTTTTGTTCCGAGCTGCCCAACGCCCTCACCTAAGCTCTTCGTCAGTGAAGGCGAGAGGTGGGCTTAGGGGCTCTTGCCCTGAAGGGGGCCGTGGTTGTCTAGGGCACCGCAAGTCGGGCAGAGTGTGGAGGGATAGGAAGAGGGATAGAGAAGTCGGAGAAGGTGCGTGCCAGGACTGTGCTTGCGCGCCAAGACTGTGGGCGCGGTTACCGTTAGTGGGCATCTTGGCATTTTTAGTAATCATGTACACCTAGCGAATAAAGTCATTGAAATTACTCAACATTTCGGTTGCAAACCACTTCAGGTACGTTAAAAGCATGAGGTATGAAGAAAACAAAACAGCACTGGTACAAAACTTTATTTTAGTTTTGTTCCGAGCTGCCCAACGCCCTCACCTAAGCTCTTCGTCAGTGAAGGCGAGAGGTGGGTTTAGGGGCTCTTGCCCCTGAAGGGGGCCGTGGTTGTCTAGGGCACCGCAAGTCGGGCAGAGTCTGGAGGGATAGGAAGAGGGATAGAGAAGTCGGAGACGGTGCGTGCCAGGAAGGGTGTGGGTCCTTAACATGCTTTGATCAGGACGCCAGAGGCGCTCTTCGAAGCCAATTCATCTAAGGAAGAGAAGGTTTAGGTCACATTTTGTTACAAGCGGTAGAGAATCAGCTTTGTTTTTGCCGCATGTACCATCATATGATTCAATTAATTTCACGGATAATGATTAAAGTGTTTAACTTAAACGCTTTTATTATTACGCTACTCATGTTGCTTGGTTTCATGGCGGAACAAAAATGTGTGCGTTAAGATAAAATGTATCCCCTGCAGCATAGCTGCGGTAAAGAAAATATCCACAGAACAAAACATCGTAACGGCGATAAATTTCGGCAGATATGACAGTACCAGAGAAGCTTTACAAATGAGGAAGTGCACGTGGTTGAACTTTCTAGCATTAAAATAATGTGTACGTCCGGTAATATTCTAGAACGGATGTACCGACATCCTGTAAACGACCTTTTGCACGTAGAGGAAAAAGAACAACCGCTCGTGTACGCGACAGCAGAAGTGGCGTACTAGAAATCAAGTAGAAACTTACCATCTGAAGGCCTCGTTATACGCAGGGACGGGAACCCAAACTGTGCCTCCCCGCTCTATCAGTGATCGTGATTCGAGATTTATGTCGCTGTGAATGACCGCTTTAGAATTTTTTTGCTACTTGTCAATTTTAAAGAATAAAACCCAGCGTAGAGGAGCAAACAAATATCCTGCCTGAAGCCATTCGCAAATGTATCAGCCTCGAGGCACAACGATGGCACTTGGGCTGCCCATTGTCTCCGTTTTTGTAACGCTTCTTTTTGCAGCTGGCAAAACTCAAGGTGCTGTGGGCCCAAACCAGCTTCAACGCGAGGTCCCCGACGTCTCCAAGGTATTTAAGATTTAGAAGACAATTCTGAATATAGTACAATAAGTGTCATAGAAGCTTTCTGCCGCTATGTTTGCGCCCTATTCCATCTTGTTCAGAATAATGGAAGGTACTTCGTGAGTTTTGGTAAGTTATGTGCGGAGCGCTGAAAAGGAATATCGCCGAAAGTGGTGGTCGGTCCTAGGAGAACACATGCTTAACGTTTGTTAACAGCCATTATAAACACGCCTTTTGTCTGTAGGCCCCCAAACCACCACCGTTTATTTAACTTAGAAAGGATTAATAGAAAGGATTACTCGCCTAGAGGAATTTTTTTCGCTTTCAATTTGGTTTACTGCGCTTAGTCACGGGTCATGTTTCCTTTTATCTTGCACAGCCCTTTGTGTAGTAGTAATGAAACATATTTAGTGTGGCCTAGACGACGCGCTGTGTTAAAGTAGCATCGCCTTCTGGGACATAGGAGCTCACAAACCTGAAGGGAAAGTTTTCGTGCAGCCACTTTTCTTCAATCAAAAAAAATTGTAGAGGTTCAGCAGGAATGAACGACTGAAGAACAATAAAATGCTAACAGAATTATTTGAAGAGTCGGCCCCTTTTGTCGTTTCATTTCATACAGGTAGAAAAGGGAATGGCTAATATCAATTTTACGCCCACTCTTCAAGGCAAATATTTTGTTGATTGCTTAATATTCTTTTATTTGTTTGTTTTCTCCAGCAATATTTTCCCGAGAAATTGCCGAATCATTTAGTATAAGTGTGGATGCTATGATTATGTAAAAATAAATGTCCCGAAACTGCTACTTCGTTCATTGTCTTTGAAGGAACTGCTCCTAGAAATAACCTGACGACTGGCACTTCTCAAGATATTTTTCGCCAAATCGACGGCCCCAATCATGCATGGTTGAGTGAGGCCCCATTCCGTAGACAGCCTTAGAAGCAGCAATAGAAAACAAGTTTGCGCCAACCCTCCGTTTTTCACAACACGAGCGTGGGCCCAATATCTTCCGCTTGGTGTGCCCAAAGAAGCAGAGAATGTTTTACGCATCGGAAGATTTAGGCATCTGCTCAGGATGCGCCGGTACGCATCGGGTGTCGTGGGAGAAGCTCAATAACTGCACCACTGATTACCCCAAAACGATATGAAGCCCCTGATACAACTTTGCTCTCACAGCATTGGTGCGACCGTTCAGTAGTGCTCAATGAAACGCCACACGCCCATGGCTACAGGGAGCAATCTAGGCCACAACTTTTGTATTGTTTCTATTTGCGTAGCACATACCAATTGTTTTGCCTTTTAACCGTGTTCGAACATGGCTCACAATATATTAAAATTCCTAGAATTTAACGAGATTGTTACATAGTTAAACAAAAAAGTAAAAAAAAACCCTTGATATTGGGCTACAACAACTTAGCTATACATCATACGTCTAAGTCCCATCCGTCTGTGCCGCCAAAGTAAAGTTTTACTTATCGTATTGGCTTTCTGCAAGCGTCAAAACCGAAGCGACAACAAATGGTGGCCTATTGTAAAGATGAAATAATGTTTAGGATTTCCTAACAATCTGTCTGTCTAAATTACCAAAGCCGATACTAATTTTCATTCGTTACGAGGTAGCATGTCACACAAAGTTTTATTGTATGATCAGAGAAACACATCAGTCATTTGAAGACCAACTAATATTTAGAATGGCAGTTTTCAAATCGCAGTGGAACGTAACGCTTACACGTACTTTGAATGAAAACGGAATGACTTCAAGCCTGCAAGCGAACATATTTTGGCTATGGAGTGGCACCACTAAATAGCAGAACCTTTAAGGTTTTCTTTTCTTTGACCAAGCAATTTCCTGTGGAACACCAGAACATAAATTACTTGTGACCACCCTAAGACATGAAACGCTCGTAATTTGCCAGAGATAGGCACAGAAATAATGAACACTTGCTGCCGACGTCGTTCTTTAAAAGGCTTTCGGCGCTGTCCTTTTTATAAGAATCATAGTAGTAAATTTGTCACGGGGCGTAGATTTCGTCTTAAGGGTTACGAACAACAAAAATGGGCCACTTCACTCCCATGGCCACGTATCGTGGATGACGGATGTAGTGAGTCGGTCAAATATGGGAAACCATTCTTTGGCTGGACACGTCTGGACGGCAAACGGGTCTCGAGTAAGAAAAGTGCCCCTCACGTATAGCCTCTTACTCATACATAGTCTGTACTGTCACTGAGAATTTACCAAGAACGAATAGTGATAACATGCCGCGTGTTTGAAAGGCAGACATTCATTTTTCTTAGCTGGCTTTTTCTTTGCCTGAATGTTGAAAGTTTTCACCCAGTTAACGCGTTTGACGACTTTTTCAGGGAAAGGTCTAGCACAAGGTTCTAGGTTTTAAATATTCGTCTGCACAATATTGTGAAAGGAAAATTTGTATATATAAACAACCATTTCGTGGCACGTGTGGTTGACTTTGCGTGCTTTTTCTACGAATTTTCGTATACAGCTCATGAGCACGAACAGCGTTTTTGAGAATTTATATGAAATACCAAAAATGGTAGATGTTTCGGATGTAAAAAGCTGTTGGATTGTAGGGTGCGATGGGTCACACAAAGGCATACGATGGACGGGAAGAACAAGAACAGACAAGGTCCGTCCAAAGTCATTCGTCGCACGTGTTTGTGTCACAAGGCGGACCTAGAACTTGAATATGTGAAAAGACAATTAGCGCGTTGCCAACGTTTGCTGACCTAAAAAAAGCTGATTGCCTTAAAAATTACGAAGTTTTGCAAATTTATTTTAGTGAAAAGCGACCACACATTTAAGTTATTTTGAACCATTATCTCCGCTACGCAGATTTTCGCAGATTTTGTGCACCCGATAGGGGCACGGGACACCAACCGTGACGAATTGCTCCAATGTCTCTCGGCGCAAAGAACTCATTATGATTCCGAATCCAGCAACGCTACGTACGTCTGGTCACTTAATAAAGATGGAGGAAAAAAACGGTAAGCACTTCTTTTTGTCCCTTTTAAGGCGACAGCCTTATGTGCACCACTATGCGAAAGACCGTTGTCGTAGTCGTGTCATTTTTTTCTGGTGCAAATAATGGCCCAAGTTGTAAAGAGCGAGTAAACAAACATTCGCGCTCTTTTGCAGTTTGAACCTGAGTCTCCAGAGTAAGCGCCCAGTTTATTACCATGGCGCTATGCATTCGGTGCCAGCTGTGGAACACAAGTTAGAACAGTGCGCACCACGTTACCAGTGAACGCGTGGCCGTGTGAGCAAAACAGGCGCAATCGGTTTATGCACAATAGCAATGTTTGGGAAGCTGGGGTGCGTGTCAACGCCACCCACCAGCCAGCCTGTAGACGTTTTCATTTCAAAAGACGAAGAAACGAAAGAAAAGAACGGCACGCGAACAAGGTAACGCTGTACAGAAGCGTGTCGAAGAAATAAGCGCCAAAAGGTGAAAAACCAAAAATAGAGACAAAGGCGTTAAATGCCAGGTAACAGTGTTGAAGGGGATGATAACTGTCGCCAGGCTTTTCCATCAACTCACATAAGCAGAACTTGGTGCGCTGAAAATTTTTTTGCGGAATGGCTTATGCACCCAGAATAGTACAGCAGCTGCCTTTCCAAAAATTTGGTTTACAATACAAGAATAAACTCTTGCAACCCGACGCAGAATTTTCAGAAAAAATAACGCTAATTGTTTTGAACCCAAACTGGTAAAAAAACAAACGCCGAAGATCTCCTAAACTGAGTAGCTCAGAAAAATGCAGACTTTCTCTCGACCCGCAAGGTAGGACAAAAGCGTCAATTGCATAGTCGCTGATGAAGTAGCGGCGCAATTTTTAAACAGGTTTAAGCTCGAAGATCCCATTACTCCGCGCATTACAGCGGCCAGCTTTGAAGGTCCAATTTATTCTTCGAGCGTATACAAGATATAGGGCCTGTGTTTATGCAAAGAAATCCCTTGGTTTACAAATATTTGCATTGTATATTTGTACCTTCATTTGAATGATCGTCCGAAAAACAAAAAGAGGATCTTTTAAGAGAAGTTTCTATTACCAAATCAACACCTAGAAATACATTTGAAAAGATGAACGGGTCCGGTGATTTGAATGACATCGTCCGATGATTTGAATAACGCAACGGCAACCCCCGATGCGTCGCATCTACCCCATGGTTCCCCTCGCGGGAAGATGGTGTAAATTTTCTTTTTCGCTGCCTTCTGCCAGCGGATAAAAAAAACACCGAAAGGCAGATTTTGCTCTAGGCACCATTTCCGCAATCCAACCTCGATATAACATAGACAAACCTGTCATTACGGCAAATGCAACAAGCGCCGTGCTGCCTGAATATTAGTAAGTTTTTTATGACGCGTAGAGCGGACAACTTCGCATGTTTTAACATAACAAAATAATGATAATAGTTATAGCAGGGAGAACCAGCATACGGCACGCACTTCTTTTGAACTTGCAGGTGCTGCGTTCTCTGTTTTATATAAAAAAAACGGCCCCAATGAAGTAGATAACACATGAAGTAAGGTAGGCTAATCTCGCCTTATCCCATTTGCCCAGCGCTCGTACTTTGCGCTAGTTGAGCTGCGTGGTCTCTTTCAGGCCTGCTTTTTGTTTTCGGAGGTGCCCGCCACTGACTAACTAGCTGGGCTAACTCGCTATATATACTGCTACTGGTTTCGCAGGGGCAGTAGTGCTGTTGACAAATTAAAGGGCGTCTTTCTAAAAGAGATCTATCAGGTGTAGCCGAAGATACACCTGAGCGCCTCCTAGCCCAGCTGTGGCCTCGGCGTGTTACACACCTCAATCAATCAATCAATCAATCAATCAATCAATCAATCAATCAATCAATCAATCAATCAATCAATCAATCAATCGTGCGTAACGCCTATAATCACCCATTCAGTTTGGGATCGCATAATCTGCGATAAGATTCCTTTACGTAGCGGACGGAACGAGGGTGGTGATAGGGCGAAACGGAGGTGCATTCATGGTGACGTACAGATCCGCAATAGCTATCTGAAAATGCATTCCAGTGAACAAAGCAACAATGATTTACCGATCATTAAGTTAATCTCACTTCTATCAAAATTCAGCTCGCACCCTCGGGACGGTGAGTGCTAACAAATTATCCTAGGTGGCCCGAAAATTGAACTCATGGGTATCATGTTTGTAGCCGCTGTAGGATTTTTGTCATGCTACAACGTTTGAGAGAGAGTACACAGCTGGAGTTTAAAACACGACCTCGGCTAATGTACGGATGTGACTGGCCGGTACGCAGGCCCAACTGTAGGGGTTTAACGTTCAAGTTTATGGGCGATTCTGGAGAAAGAATTTCGATTTGCCATTTCCACAACAAAAAAAGGGAAGCGGGAGAAAGTATATCCCACATAGAGCCATGACTCTTGGTGGTTGTTTTAAGTAATCCCTGGGACAACATCAGGGCTGGGGGGGTAAAGTAGCTGGGAAATAGTCCCTACTTACGCTGTCTTCCTTAATATATCGCCAAATTGTACTTCCTGTCGTTTTTAAAATTGCCAGCATTAATTAGGCAAAAGCACCTTTTCGGATGCTCCAGAATAGCAATTTAGGTTTTATGGTCGCTTTAAACTACAAAACGTTTTTTCGCTCTTCGCTTATACCGAACTCACCATACCGGTTCGCGAACCAATTCGAGCTTGCGAACCGACTAGCGAACCAGATTGGGTTGTGATTTTGCCGAACCGGAACTGAACCGGAACGAAGTGAATTCACCCGGACCCGAAATGTAACCGATCCGGTATTTTTTAGGTACGATGCACAGTAAAAAATAACGCATTTCTTTATTTTTTTAGACCAGGATAACAATAAACAAAAGAGCTTCTCCGGGAAGTTAATCCTGATGCGACAAATATGCAAAGAGGGAAGCGCTTTTGAAAATCGATTTTCGAAAGCGCGTCCCTCCCTGCAATGCCTTGACTTGAAAGCGTTCGCAGATTTTTTGAGGGTGGAAGCTCGAACTGCTGGACTTTCGTGATGCAGCAAGTAACAGTCATATTCTTGTCAGTGTTAAGGATAAACTTCATGGTGCACTTAAGTCTCCTAAGTGATCTGAAGGAGAAAGCCCGCGATTTTTAAAACTTCTTCCCCGATGCATCGTGTTTTCGGGTAACGGTTAGCGCTGAAGTTACCGCATCAGTCTGCTGCACTGGGAGAACCGGGTTCAAATCTCACTCGACCTTAAACCTGTTTTATGTATAATTTATTTACCTATTTTCTTTTACAGTGGCCGTAATTTGGTTCTTGTTAGGTAATCGCGAGCAACTACAGTTACTTTTCGGGTTTGATCCAACATCTAAGTCCCTAAGTATGTCGAGTTCCTTATAGATCTGTGCGGAATCGCATATTTGTAATTTTTCATATCATAATGGAGAAACAACTTGAAGGAAACTTTTTTTTTCTCCGCTCAAAATTTCTTGAAAACTTATATCTTCACTTCTGCTACGCCACCAGAAGTCTGGCTCCCACCCCATCCACGCGGGCGCCGCTGCTATAAAGTCATACCATGCTTTCGCCGCCGAAGACGACATCGCACCTTCGTATCCCGCACTCCCAGCCAATGACGACATTGCTTTGGAGCCATGGGATGCGTCGAAGCAGTTGAACCGTCAGTACAGCGCATACCGGTGTCCTCAACCAATCGGTATTTCAAGTGAAGAACACTTTAGGGGCCCTGCATGTCGTCGTAGCTCGTCCGAGGTCACTCTAACTAGCCACCGCAGTCCTGCGCCGTCCCGCATCTAAACAGAGGCTTTAAAAAAGATACCCGCGTATCCCTACATTCAGCCATGCGGCCAAAAGTTGAGAGAATACTTGAACAAGAGATTTGTATAGTCAGAAGTGTTCGAAACTCATGGAACCACTGGCACTTCTTATCCAAGTCCCCATTATTTAGCGCAAGGAAAATTGCGCGTACTTTTGAGGCAAAATATATGTACTTTACCAGCAGTGAGTTTAGTTAGGAAGGCTCATAGGGTTGACTTTACGATAGTAAGCGAGAAAAAGTGGCCCGGGAAGAAAACAACGGCGCGTTCAAAACGGTGCAGCAAATTACGAGAACGTGCGAGATGAACGCAAGCACAAAAAGAACAGAACCCCCTCTCGTGCTCTCGAGACCCAGCAAGAAACAAAATATAAAGAAAAGGATGCGGGCTGTCGCAAGAGAGGGCGCGCGAGCACTGTGGAGGTGGGAATATTGAATTGCGTTGAAAAAAATATCTGTTCAATACATCAAAGGGGAGTGAGAGGGTATGAGCGTGAGGGGTGGTAGTAAAGTGCGGAGAATGCCGCCACAGCCCCTCTGGAGAATCACAGCTCCGCACTTGCGACAGCTTTCACATTGAGTGAAACTGCTTTAGTTTTTATTTACACCGAACACTGTTTTAAAACGAATCTTTATTTTCCTCTCCTCCGGGTTTCGGGTTTTAAGGCAATGCTGCTGCTGCTGCTATTCTCTGGTTGAATGCGTAAGCTGGGTTCCCGGTGGTTCCCCTCACTTCCAAGCCGAGGGGGAGAATCTGGAACCCTACCTCCTGAATTTTTCTACAAAACTACCAGACGCCGCTGATTAACGCGAATATCGGCAGCCGCCGCCGCAGCGGAACCTTTCAGAATAGGCGCATTTGTGTGGGCTTGGGGCTCGTGGGATAAAAGCGAAGCAGGGCGGTGGTCACGTGGGCAGGAGCACGTGAACACGTGACAGTGAGATGGCACGAAAGGGTTCTATAATCCTACGCGGCATCCAGTGTTAAAAGAAGCGTCAGGAAGAACAGGAACCTCTTAGCTCCGCCGGAGAATGTGGTGCAGACCGTACATTTCTGCAGGGTATGCTGGTTCAAAGGCGCGAGCCAATGAAACCATGCCTGGAGGTAATAAAAGACGATGAGCGTCGCGAGCCCATCGCTCCGAAGCGACTGACGGAACTAAAATGCTCTAGGCAGATTCGGCTTAACCTAGCTTCGCCAAGACGCCCTTGCAATCATTTCAAATGGTGCTACTTGCGCTCTATTGGCCAGTTCAGAACATGGACCATTATGGCGGTGTAAACATCATTCAAATCTTCTCTTTAAGGTCATTCCTATTTGTGCGTGGAATTTGCAAATGTTTTCTCTCCCTGAGTCATTATTGCATTTGAACCGAATTGGAATCGTGTGGTGATAATGCTGTGATAATTACATGCACTCCTATTGGAATATTTTACTCTGAGGCTTTTATTTCCACAAGCTCATTGGCATTTCTCAACTATTTGTTAGCCAGATAAAGACATTACCATTATTTCCATATGTAAGGTCTATAAACGCCCTATTTTATTCCTTTTAAAATATGTCTTCAGGGATACTGAGTCTGAAGAAACTTCAAAATAATTCTAGCGGGAGAGTTTAAAACAGTCGAATTACACGAATTGTTTATGGAATTTTAGTTGGTTTCAGTGGAGTAATACTGTGAAGATCTTTTTTGCTTCCTACCACGACAAAGCAGTCCCGGCCCCGAGGGTGGGTTTCAATGTTTTTTTTTTATTATTTTGGCGCTACAGCGTACCCAGCTAAACCTGTGGCCTGCCGTAGTGTGGGTTCATAGAATATTTTAGCACACCTCAAGATCTTTAATCGTGGCAAACTCTCGACATACTTTCTTTTCATTTTTTGCCTCCGTCGAAAAAGAAAAAAACTGTGGTTTATTTCTCTGCAATAGGAATCGGTAAAACACGAAAGTGAAAAGTGCAGCAAAATCTGCAGCGAATGGAGCATGATTTGTTGGTTGGCGGCTGTCTTGTGGATGTGCTTGGCAAGCAAGGTCCTGCTAGCGGGTCACTTCGGCAGAGGTGCGACCTATTCGGTCCTCCTCCGTGGCGTGTGCGGCAGACGGTTGCATTGCGACGAGCTCAGCTTGCATGACGCGAGAGGCAGAGATCGTAGCGTGGATCGAGTCGTGCGAAAGCGTTCCGCTTCCCGCTGGCGTTTCTCTTCGCACCAAATCAGTCACGTTCGCGGCATTCGCCTGTCGGCGTCGTTGCCTTTTTGCGGCGCGTAACTGACAAACGACACAGTTTAGGCTGCCCGATCGAGGCGCCAGCTGTCGGCGCTCGTTAGCGTCATGATGCTCTACTTCGCTTCACCTCTCCTAGACGGCAGCACCATCCGCGTCAATGAAACTTTTTCTGCCGTTTCTCCTGTGTTCGTTGTAGTGGCGTAATTTCCGTGAAGGGTATGCCGTCAGTGAAACCTTGGTGTATGCCGGCATAAAACACTTTGGTGTTAAGAAAACGGCCGCGACGAGACGAATAGGACAGGCGTTCTTCGACTCTGCATCACAGCGCCACATACACTTACCCACCGCGGCAGGTGATTTCTCAAGTTGTTTCTTTAAATAGAAGCCCTGCCTCACTGCCACATCGACGCGCATCCCGTACGGTACCTTTGATTTCATCCTCAACCGAACTGACTATGCAGTGAAGCGGCTTCGCTCGAGGGGCATCAAAACAGACGGCCCCGCATGCTTGCGCATAGGACAACAAGCATTTTTGTCCACGAAAGATCTCCACGGCAATTTTCTGTTTTCGTTATGACATAAACGCTAGTGGCAATTTGTGAAAGTCAGATTTGGAGAAGGTAATAGAGATTGATTACAGGTGCGCCTTTGAAAGATTATTTCATTTTCTCTTCCACAACTTCCTCTTTTTGTGTGTGTGTGCACCGGTGTGCGATTACATCGTCTGACTATTAAATATCCTGATTGTTTTCTCTCGTAGTGTTCGCGTCAGTTTGCACCACACGCTGGGTGACACTCCTGGCACCACGTATTACACGGTAGGCCCGAGTGAGTATGCTTTTTCTATTAATTTCATCGTCTGAAAACCTTCAAAAGTTTCATAATTTCTGTACAGATAGCGGCTCTCAATCAACGACAACAGCGCACCCTGTGATGTTTCAAGATATCGGGCAGTAATGACTCGCCCGAGAATCATGTCGTAAAGCTCTTCCTCGTCACTTCCATGGGGTAGCACGGTTATTGTTAGCTCATGTGAATGCCAAACTAGGCAGTACAAGGAAGCGAAGCGACTGACATTGTGGTTGGAAATGTCTGCGCGGTTAACATAAGGTGCCGTGACATAAAGTATAACCCTGCTAAGTCCAAGTCATGAAACTAGTTTAGTACGCTATAATCTGAACAAGCTGACGTACGAAACCCGCCATTTATCATTTACCCAAAATAAACGCGTGAAAGGCTTTGTTTGTAATTCGGAACTAGATTACCATGGCTAGCATTGGTTGGAAAGCAAAGCTTTAAACGACACCCGGCAAGAATTTTCAATGCAACGTCACTTAAATTTGCCACACGTTGCTCTACAAAGAGTGAAACCCGACATACTGCCAGCCGTTAACTGGAATTCACGGGGGCGGCGTCACGAACGCAACAGCGTCGGCCACAGCCGCGCTAGAGCGGCGGACACCGCAGCCGCTGTAGCCCGACCGTGCGTCGGAATAAATAAAACGGGGAGGAGCATCTTTCAAAGGATGAGACAGCGGAATCTAGGCATCCTTATGTGCTAGCTTGGGGCTACACCCCCGCGTGACACAAGCGCAGACACCGAAACAATTCGGCATGTGAGCTTAGTGATTCCCATTTATAGCTGATTTAAACTAATTAGTTCAGTAAGCTTGTGAATTGCTCGAAAGCCTAGGAGACTTTTATAATCTATATTTTTCAGAACAAGTTGTTCCTTTCGCCTTTTGTAATACCTCTTGAAACACAACCGAATTTATATTCACCAATTTACAAAACGGAATCGCAATCGTGGCAAGCACTGCGCAAAAGGTAGCATTTCTCTAGCGTGAGATGTCTGTATGTGTTCTCTACATTTTGTTTTCGAGCACTGCAAGCGAATCCTTAAGGTATCGTTGCCTTGCGAACACTTAAGTCCGCCGAGTCTGGGTTACCCAGGAGGTGCTATCGAACAAGCCGTGCGAAGGAAGCGCGCCGTGAACGCGAAGCTGTTCCAAAAGAGACGTAAAACAACCTTCGCTAAAGCAGACGACAAAGCCGTCCCTTCGACGCACCCGCCGCTGTTAGCAAGCGCCTGCGCGCGGGGAACACTGGGTAAGCATTCGCTGCGTCATCTACACTGTGCTCCGTGAGTGAAAACCGCCCTCCACGTCCTCGCCGCGTTGGGAGTTGCTTGTCCCGCACGCCACGAAAGAACCGTTCGCTGGGAGAGGTCAAAAGCTTTGCTTTCACCACGGACTTGGGGTTTTGTTGTAGACGGGCTTCCTGACGGAACATTGAAGCGAGAGCGCTATGGAGTTCCTGTAGAAAAATGCCCGCATCGGTGCCGTGATCGGAAAATTCCGGCATTGGGAGCACAAAATTTCTGTCTGTCGAGGACTGCACTGAGTGGCACTGCTATCGTACATCATCGTTCGTTTGTGCGGATTGCGTAGCCAGCACGAAGCGGCTGTTTGCCGCCCGAGAGGATATTTTAGCAGAGCTTAGCATCCAGGCGCTTGAACTACATGAGGCTATGCAATGCCCGCAGATTGATGACAGCAACGGCCTCATTAAAGCCATTGCCAGCCTCCATTCAACTACTGTTGACGCTCTATGTTCGGTGGGATGCACGAGCGTCAAAACGCAACTAAACACACTGAACCCTGCAGCCGGAGCTAGCTTTTCTCGCTGGTACGGAACATATAATGGCGCCCAGACCCAAGAACCTGTCCAAGCGTGTTAGCAGGCCGGCAAATGATAGTGGCTGCCTAAGCGAGCTTAATCGCATGCGCCACCAGCGTTACTTTTATGCCACCCTTCCGTAGCATCACGCAGCTTCTGATGACTTCTAGATTGCGCTCAGCTTGGAACCGAAATCAACGTTCGTGTGTTCCACCCTTTTGTGTGGAATGTTCCCCAAAACACAAAAACGGTCTAAAAGGGTTCGGTGTTCATTTCTGCGAATTTAATTTCTGCTTTTCACATTCAAAATGCGTACAAAAACCTTATTTTTGGACAAGTAGGACAAACACAGCCTTATTTCAGCATTTTATACCTCGGTCGATTGCATATCTATGCTCTTAAGTGAACTATGGCACGATTTCGAAAAGCGTCGAGTTGTTTTGGGAGTTTTATACTGGTTCAGATAAATCAGTATTTTGTAATAGCGTGGAAGAAAAACTGAAAACAATGCCCTCCCGATAATTTATGATGTCGCCTGTTGCCCTGGAATGGTTTTGTCCAGAATGTTATGTTTATTGTGTTTATAAGTCGAATCACGCATCTCTATGTTATGGTGCTGTAATTATTCCTAAAGTAAAAAAAAACTGAGCCAACAGCCTAGTTTATCTGCATAGATCTGTTGCGCCACAAGTGATGTGTCTGCTACTTCAATTTGTGCGAAATCTCAATAGGTGAATAATTTTACACGAGCTATACACACTCTTAAAGAAAAATAGGAGTTCTCATGTCAGAAGTGAATATGCATTTATCATTTTTGTGCAATGTGTAAAACTTGCTGCCAACGAAATGTCTATGGCAACCGCAATCTTACTATGCCGAAAAAAATGTCTAGACTTAGCTGGGGAGAAGACGTGACACAAAAAATTAGCAGTGGCTTAGCTCGGCTATGCCAAGATAAACGTACCGTGAGCTAAGTTTCAGCTAGTTATTCTTAGCTTTCCTGTTTGTCTAGGATTAGCTTGATCATCATGCTTACTGCTGCTAAAATGACACACACACGGTATACGCATTATGTGACACATGTATATTTATCAAGCGGCCCGGCGCAGCATTACAAATCGCCCCAGAGCTAAGCTGGTTCCACAGGCGCCTACCGGTGTTGCTGCGACGCACGAGCCATCGGTTTCACACCCGGCCACCCCTCGCATGATCATCAAGTGGACTGGGGCGCCACGTGTGGTACGGAGGTCGGCGAAGACTCGGGGCGCGTGGGGTGTGTGAGAACGCCGGGCAGCGAGCAACGTTGTGTGTGCCGTGTGACGTCACTGCTCCTCGCGCATGCGCAGCACGGCTCTCAAGGAGGCACGCGAAACTGCTTAATCTCGGCCAGTGTAGCACACGCTACAAAAAGCTGAAGGAAAAAAAGGCAGAAAGCTTCGGTCGAAGTTGTGACAATCACCGAACGAAGGATAGAGGTGCGCTTTGGTGTTGCTTATCTCCTGCTACAAACATTGCCTGTTCTTTTCAAAACCTTCAGCAAAGACGGCACTGTACCAAACAAAACGTCCAAAATTAATGCTGCAGCAAAATTTTGCTACTTTGCGACAAGGCCGGCGTTTACTAATGACGATCATATATCTAGACCGACTTTCAAAGCAGACATCGTTAGTGCGCAGTGATCGGCGGACCAACGACTCAAAGTTATAGCCTCTTTTGCAGCAAAAGCCATCATGAGCTTGGCTGCAGATTTTCGATCTGTCTTATCCTAATTTGTTTGTTTTTTAGGTACAGACGTCGAGGTTGGCCGATTCCACTACACAGACTACAAGAATTGCGCCGTTCTGGAGATGCACCACTTCGGAGACCGTAATAAAACTCCGCAGTGTTTTGATATTTTGTGTGCACTCTGCACAGCCGCGAATTATCAAGTTTACGAGAATCGCATCCCTTACGATGCCGTGTAAATAACTTGGCGCTTTCATTTGCTTCTCATGAACCACTCTGGGCAGTTTTTGGGAAGTGCCGGACAGCGCTTACAAAGTGTAGTTGATGGGAACAAATACAGAACTGGTCTAAAGCAGTTATGAGCATTCCAAAATGACAAACAAAACATACCTAATATTTCTTTCCGAATGCTCAGGGATATGAAAGAAGAGAAACTAGTTCGGCCTGAAGTGGTCGGAGAGGCGCTTTCTTACTCCAGTTCGCACCCCTAATCACTACCGTGCCCACGCCTGGGTGGGTAAAGCATAAATGACTATTGGTACAGGCAATTAAAGCTCCAACTTCATTGTGTAGATTTGTGCGGCTTTCCTTGCGCTCTCTGAGCAAAACGACAGGTGTCACTCTGGGTTCCTTGGCGTTTCACACGAAACAAAATGTTAATCACCTACACTAAGCATTACTTCCGCAGCAGCTTTAACTCTTCATTGATAAGACCAATTATAATTTAAGAATTTAGCCGTGGAGACAATTACCCCTGTAAATATTTTGTTACTCATCCCCCAAAATATCCCCTGCGCACCGAACTTTCTACAAAAATGCAGCATATATTTTATGCAGTTATACAGTAAGGTTCCGTGGCACCCCTAGAATCTATGTTTGTCAGCACTTGTATTCGCACCGAATACCTTACCAAAAAGGTACATTAAAGAACAAACGTTTTCTGCCCACTAGGCAAGGCCTTTGACGCTTTTATTCTGAATATGCCTTCCGGACTCGTTTTTGGTATCTTTTTGGGATTATGCCCGGTTTGACGAAGCCCTCACACAAGGATAACGATAACTGGGAAGGCATGCGGGTAGAGTAATTCACTCAAATCGCCGTTCACTTTGCGTTTTTTTGTTAAATAGACTATCCTTAAGTACCCCAGAATAGGTAGTACATGAGAGGTATTAGGTAAAGCTTGCGCTTGATTTTGTAAAAATATGCTTAAGAAATGTTTGTTTCGACCAGCTATCTTTTCACCCATTTATAACTTCCCACTTTCTAATTCATCCCAATGTCAGGAGACGATATATTTCTACAGTAAAGCAACCTTGCGCAAAGGCCAGTTCATTTGCGGTGAAGCGCTACGCCGAATTCGTATTGATACAAAAGACTGTGTTAACTGCTGCGCAACAGGAGTTTTTAGTTAAAAATTTCTTACCCAAAGACTTGCGCAATCCAAAAATACAAACCCCTGCACTATATGTAACAGATACTTGTAATGGAACAAAGCTTCAAATATATAAACGCAAGCTCACAATAAGTTCACATTAGCCACAGCGAAACGCTGCCCAAAAGAATGTGGAAAACCGTACGCTTGCGCCTGCCTCCCTCGCGTGGGAAATGTTGTTAAAATACATTAAATCTTCCACCAATGTAAGTCCCCCTCAAGATTGTATTCTAAGATATGTATGGCTGTCAAATAGCTCCATGCTTGAGGTTGCATAGAGCATGGCCTATAATTAAACTTTTGTTTTTTCTGTTTTCAGAGTGCACTCTTTGGGTCACGAAGGACGTGCTAGACTCAATTCCGGAGGAGTGTCTCAAACAGTATAATGACATTTGTGGCAGCGACAGCGTTTCCCTGTACAGCAAAAACAAATGCAAGAACGCAGGCATATGATGGCATTTCGACATGAAGTGCCTTAGCCAATACAAGCATGGAGAAATTTGGATAAAAAATGGTATTTGCATTGTTAACAGCGTATAGAGCCTTAATAAAATCTTACACATAGTTTCTGCTCAGGAAAGGCAGTATAGACATACCAGAAATAAAGTTATTATGAATGTATTTCATGCTTGGCTATAGCTGGTGGTTTTCACTTTTGGGGGGCAAGAACAATGGAAGATCGTGCATTCACCAGAGCTGGTGACAACTCCCTTCGTCTATTCGCTTGGGCAGCCGTACTATCAACTTCTATGGCGCCAACAACGCACTGAAATTCCTACTAGAAAACTGAGCTTTAAAACCACTGCAGCCTACCTACAACCCTTCCCCCCACCCCGCGTCCCAGTTTAAGGGCTACCTTTTCACTCTAAAACTTGTCGTCATCATCATCACCAGCCTATCTACACCCACTGTAGGTCAAAGGCCCGTCCCATTAATCTCCAATTACCCTATTGTACGCCGTATTAAATATTTTAGTTTTCTGGAGCACACTTTTTCGAAGCCGTCCCTTTCGGACGTAGGAAAGCAGCTACCAAGTGCACTATATGACAATGCTAGTTCGGCTAATTGAAATAGCCCATTCCGATCACAGACCATGACACACACCGTAGAAAATTACGCAGGCTGGGTAATAATGCTAAATCAACCAATAACCATTTCAGCGGAACGGTCCGAGGCCCGTAGCAGCAGAACGGCACACAACGTGGCCGTCGCTCCGATGATAATACAACTGAAGTGACCGAGATGAAAAGAAAATTAGTATAATTTGGGACTAGACGGGAATCGGACACATCGCCTCCGGAATGTCAGTCGACCACGCATCGCTGGCACCACCGTGCTCAATAGTGCTGGTTGGCTAAAGGTTGTCCTAGTTCATGCGTTGTGGCCCTCGGCCTCGGGGAAAAGTCCACAATTGGAACATGCAGCTGAAAGCACCATAAGTTCGGCCTTGCACAGCCCATATTTAAGCTGAACTTTTGTAACCGTACGTCAAGGCTGAAATGGAGTGACCGCAGGCGGCTGAAGGGATTGAGATTGTGGGAACCTAACGCGCCGGAGCTGCACCTTGGTTATGAGGCGCGCAGTAGTGGTGGGCTCCGGACACATTTTGACCACCTGCAGGGGATCTTCAACACGCCCTTATATCTCGACACAGGGGCGTTTTTGTTTTGTCGCCTCCTTGGGAACATCAGCCGCGCAGCCGGAATTGAACTCGCATCCTTGGACTGAGCAGCACAACGCCAAAGCTACGGCGGCGAGTAAACTGCTGAAGAGAGCAAAACTGGCTTCTGGGAGAGTTTTAGATCTACGCACTGCTAAAAAAGTGCCCTGGAGGCGTACAAATGCCCTGTTGCAAGCTCCTAAAGCCGTAGCAAGGTGCGTGCGTGTGCTTCGTGCCGCTGCTCACGGTAACGAGGGAGAGTAGATAGATACTCGCGCCTCATAAAATCTATCCGTGTATCTTCCAATAGTTTTCGTACATGATGAACCAAGGTCGGAGCGAACATGATCTGAAATCTGTATGTACCAGCCAAAGAACATAACACGTTAAATAAAAGTGCCCCCACCTCTGCTGTGAGCGCTCACCCCGGCTCACCCGAAATCCCAGCCAGCTTCATGACGGGCCAAAACGTGCACGCCATTATTAATAAAATTTGGCAAGAAAAATTATTTTGCACCTAGGTCTGTTTGGACGAATTAAAGGCGAAAGCCAGCCCTTATCAGACATAGCGCGAATTGTTTCGACAGCTGAAAGACGGCCACTCACGCGGCATAATCCCTGCAGCCAGAGCTCTCCGCGTGGAACTGTTCTGCTCACGTGTCTCCACGTTCATTTTGGCAGGGTGTCGGGTTTGTGCTGTCGTTAGCCCACTTGGCTGCTTCTCTGGCGACCCGTGTTCAAACCCCACACGACCACCACTTTTTTAAAACGAAAGCTTTGTTATTAGAACGGATGTGTCGAAAAACTACTGCATTTCGTTATGCACCGGTTGGTCGACCGAAAAGCTCTGATAAGGTCCCTGGACACAAGGCACGAGTGTGAAACGAGGCTTCCATTGTGCCAAAGCAGTTACTTTAAAATCGCGAAAATGGAACAGTTCTAGATAAGACAATACATGCATCGATCATGCAGAAGCTGCACAACAGTATACCTTTACCTCATAAACCACGTAATCGTGCACGTATAGACCGTTCGTAGATGCGCTCACTTAGTGCACGATAAATCGTAGCATGTGTTTGTCCTTCGTCTAAAACTTGGGTATTTGAAGGATCGATTAGACGCACTTTTGGTTTTCGCGCTTCTCTCACCTTTTTTCAGGAAGGGGTAGTAATTTTACTGCCCTCTTAACTGGTTGGTTGAGTTTGGTGTTCAAAGGGCGGATGTTACACCTAAGCTATCGGGAACACCGTATTAGAGGGCTCCGGATTAATTTTGAACACCTGGGGATCTCTAATCTGCTCTGAAATCTCGACACATGGGCGTTTTCCTGTTTTGGCGCTCCTCTTTGAGAAATGCAGCCACCGTGGCAGGGAATCGAACCCGCGTCCTTAAGCTCTGCAGCACAGCGTCTTAGCCACTGAGCAACCGCGGCTGGCCCCTCCTAATAGAGTCAGCCATTCTGGTATCATTCGTGTTGACGCCGAGGACGATGACGACGGCGACTACGATCACTTTTCACATTTGATGAGATACCTAAGGCCATTAACTAATAAAAACACATTTGGATTTACCCGCCGTGGTGGCTCAGTGGCTAAGGCGCTGTGTTGTTGCCCAAAGACGCGGGTTTGATTACTGGCCGCGGTGGCCGCTTTTTCATTTTCCTCCATTTCTCGCTTTACCTCTATCGCCCGGTGTAGGGAATTTTTAGTGCATGATACCCAGACTGCAACTAGCAGTCCTGACCCTCTTCCCCAAGGCTCGCCGGGATCTAACGTCCGGGTCGGCCCGACAAGTACTCCGCTATCCATAAGAAGTGGAGGTGCTGAAGGTCTTTCAAGAGTTTTTTGTCAGTTTTTTCCAATATCATGGTACTCCAGGGAAGTAAGCGTGGGAGAGGACCAGAACTTCTTGATTTATTTTCCACCTCTCATATAGCACTTCCTTGAGTTTCCAAACTAATTATGGGCCCTCAGTTCCTCGCCGCTTCAGATCACCTGACCACGGCGGCGGTCAGGCCAGTGATACAGCACTGGGTGCTGATAATCTGAGGGGCCGGACCGGCCACCTCTTGAACATGGACTTGGCAACATTCAAAGCGCAAAATCTGTTCAGCGAGGGAAGCCTCGCTGTGCTATTAGGGGAGCTCTCGGGCGTTAAGTGGAATATTAAGCGAGTTCAGAACAGATTCGTGGAGTTGATTAGCGGGTATATCCTGTGTGGCTGAGTACCTCAAGAAAAAAAAAGAGCACGAGGTTGCATTTCCAATCCACACTGAGATAACCGGGAGTATGGACAAGTTCTTTAGTATTAATCCAAGAGTGGGAGTCGTCGCGGTAAGGGTAATGAAGAGATACAAGTTAAAAATAGTACAAACTGTGCACCAACCGCTTGCGACGATGGTGAGGCCGCAGAAATTTTCTACTGGGGCGCCGAATCAGCAGTTAATAAGGGAGCGACGTAGTTCACGATTGCGATGGGAGACTACCGCAATAGGAGGGGAGAAGAGACTAGAAGTGGGAATCTTTGAAATAGGCAGTCGCAAGAATACAGGAGATAAACTAATCAGATTTCTGGAGAATGATGACCTGCGGCTAACGAACCCATCCTTCTGCAAATGAAGGGATAGAAAATGGGCATGAAAAAGTCCCAACGGTATAATAAAAATTCAAATTCACTTCAAAGTTGGCGACAATTCAGGTTTTGTGTAGGATGTGTAGGCTCTAGGCAAGATTCGTAGCAGCGATCACCGCATGTTGAAGTGAAAAATAAATCTTCATCTCAAAATGTAGAGAGGAGTTCATGCGAAAAAAATAAAACCAAACATGACGACAATTATCACCAGGCCAAAGGCGTTTAAAAACACTTCAGAACAAATTTGGGCTTCAAAAGGCGACACCACGAGCAGTGTGGACACCCTATATGACAACCTAAGAAAGGGAATTGCAGAGCCATCAGCAGCAGCTGTGAGATATGCAGTATGGAGGAAACAAACCGGTAAAGAAACGAAAAAAAGAATGCGGAAACGCAAAGCGAAATGTAAGAACCTAAGATAATCGAACAAAGTGGATGAACTTAACAGAAGTAAAACCAACAATAAAATAATACTCAGTAGTAGAATACGACAGAGATCGAGCGGACGCTGGAGAGGAGGAAGCCTAAAAGCAACTAAGAAGCTATATTTTGGCATGACCGCATTTACTTCAGCGGCGTTGGACTAGGGGAAAATTCCCCGCATTTCCCCGAGGGGAAGAATGTGAAAGTGCGAATGCATGAGTTGAATTTGCGCGGTTCGGTAATGTTCGCGAAAGAGAGATCACACACACACACACAACTACAAAGAAAGAAAGATGCATTTATTCACAGACACCTATTTGTGTTGTCGTTGTACTTGATTGCTAGAGCGGATCTCAGCTTTGAAATTTCGTGTCAGTACTCCTTTAAGCAGGTGCATTAGCCCTTCTCACGCCCGATTCTTGGCCAATTTCCCACGTGGGTATGTGCCATGTCAGCGGCCAGGCAGCGCGCGCCCATCTCCCCCCGTTGCCAAGGAAGACGAGGAGATTCCTGGCCAATCCCCCACGTGGGTATGTGCCATGTGCATTCGCACGAGCGCGGACATCGCCGGTGGACGCAGGTTCAGGGTCGCTTAAGAAGTGCATTCGCACTTAAAATACAAAGTCTACAAGCTCAGCTTGTGATGTCCCTCTAATAACTCTTGAAGAAGTAGAAAATGTTCTCAAGGGCATGAAAAGAGGAACGGTTGCAGGTTTCGACGGCAAAACCTCGGACCTCTTAGGTTAAAGGAGATATTGTACCAGAAAAGCTTGCTAAACTATTTTGAAAATGCTTAAGGATATTACAGGTGCATAGCCCGGAAAAACTACAACATAATTCTGATTCCAAAGAAGGGAGCTACCAAAGTTTAATATAGTTACAGACCCTTTAGCCTGCTCTCAGTTGTGTAAAAACTCTTTGCCAAAGCAATAGTTAACCGGGCAAACGACAGCCTAGAGTTAAAACAACCCGCTGCAGCAGGCTGGGTTTAGAAAAAAAATGCAGAAAAATAAACCTCAATCATACCATCAATCAAATAATAGAAAACTTCGTAGACCATAATAAACCCATTTACGTGGCATTTATAGATTATTAAAGGCTTTTTATTCAATAGACATCGCAGAAGTGTTGTAGGGAGTAAACGACCAGGCACTAGAGCACACATATAGAAGACTGGTAGACCACGTATATGAAGGGTTTACGGGTAAAATATTATTCCGCAAGAAAAGAGGAAGGTTCTCTATTAGAAAAGGCGTTCTACAGGCAGATGCCATTTTTCCAAAACTGTTCACAGCGTGTCTGGAGGGATGTATTTAGAACGCTAGGCGGGGACAACGCGCGACAATGAAGAAAGGGGGAGTTCTTGTGCAATTTCAGGTAGATAGACGACATAGTCTTGTTCAGTGAGCCGAGAGAGCATCTGAAAAACAGCTTGAGGAACTGCAGCCAGAAAGCGTGGCAGTGGGGCAGTGGAAAAGAGTAAAACAATCTAAAGTGATAATAAATAAAAATGCTGAAATCGCCATCTCTATCATAGGTTCTAAAACACTACAACAAGAACGAGGGTATAACTACCTTGTACACGTTATCAATGCTGATCCCAACCAAGACAAAGAAATTTCGTGCAGGAAAACAATGGGCTGGGTCCACTCGGCAAGTACTCCAAACTAATAAAAAGTCAGCGACTAGTATCCTTAAAAAATTGGCTCCAATCCACGCTGTGACGGTTGTGAAAAAGCAAAGCTTTAAACGACACCCACCACAACTGCCCATGTGACGTCACTTGAATTCACGCACGTGAATCTACAAAGAGTGAAGCCAGGGGCTGAATTCTCTAAAAAACGGGCGTCGCTTTGAAACGGCGGGGTGCCGCCATTGAAATGCATGTGTTCTGGAGTTGTGGGCGTCGCTTTGAGGAAGGTGTGCTCCTAGTAAGTGCCGCAGAAAAGCCTTGTGGCAAGGGCGCGAAGCGACAAGTGAAACGATGGGGGGCAGTCGGCGTCGCTTCGCGCCCTTGCCACAATGCTTTCCTGCGGCACTTACTAGGAGCAAACCGTCCTCAAAGCGACGCCCACAACCCCAGAACACATGCATTTCAATGGCGCCACCCCGCCGTTTCAAAGCGACGCCCATTTTTTAGAGAATTCGGCCCCAGAGCTTCTGCAAGCCGTTACCAGGAATTCGCGGGAACGGCGTTCCGAACGCAGTAGCAACGGCGGCCACGGCCGGGCTAGAGCGGCGGACGCCGCCGCTGTAGTGCGGTCCTGAGTCGGGAGAGAGAAAACGGAGGGGAACATCTTTCCAAGGGTGAGACAGCTCAAAATAGCCATCCTGACGTGCCAGCTCGAGGCTACACCATCGCGCGACACAAGTGCAGACACCAAAACAATCCGGCGTGTGAGCTTAGTGATTCCCATTTATACATGTTTCAACTAAATAGTTGCGTAAGTTAGAGAATTGCGAGAAAGCTGACCGAACTTTCATAATCGCTATTCATCAGAACCAGTTGCTCAATTCGTCTTTTGTAATACCTCTTAAAACACAACCGAATTGGTATTCACCAATTTAGAAAGCGGAGTCCCATTCGTGGCAAGGCAAGAGGTAGCTTTCCCTAGGGGCCGGATGTCTGTATGTGATTTGTACATTTTTACAGCAAAGCTGTAAATGGCTAGGATCTAGCAGATCGTCTCCGGTCCCAGAGCGATGTAGACAGGAATCGCTAGCGAGCGTAGCGCCACGTTGCGGAGCCCACTCAAATCCCCGGAATCGTAAAACTGCGCGCCACACCCCCGGGGCATGGAAAAAATTATACAAAATAAAAAGGTCCTAGGGCCTTCATAGAGCATGCGCCGTGATTACCATACCCACGCTATAATAAATTTCTACCCACGATTCCTGTGTGTTTTGTAGCGTAAGCTACACTGACCGAGGTTAAGCAATTTCGCGTGTGCCGGTGCCGTGAAGGGCCATTCTGCGCAAGCGCGAGGGGCATTGAATTGGATTGGATTCGATTAGATTGGCTTGGCTTGGCTTGCATTGGCTTGGATTGGATTGGATTAAACTGGACCGTGTTGGATTGTGTTGGGTCATAGCCGCGGCAGACGCACTGGCGCCGGCGCGTGCCCAGGTGTGCGGCTCAATTGCGCAGTAGACAAGTCTGACGCTGCGTCGGAGTCGCTTGATAGCCGTTAAACATGGCTCGTGAAGAACCGTGCTGAGCATGCGCGAGGAGCAGTGACTGGACAGTACTGGACTTTTAGTTAATTACCAGGAACAATGCTCACTCGCAAATTACAAACAAACGTGTTTTGCTTCGTGCACCCCTTGGACTACGACCCAGTCAAACCTCAAGTGGAGGCTCGGCACCGCAGCTTTGCTGGCCATCCCTCTTCACGGGGTGGAAGGGCTCTGAATTTTCTTGTCCAACCGTGCAAACCAATCCTTAAGGTATGTTTGCAGTACGACCACTTAATTCCATTGGGTTCGGGTTACTCTGGAGGTGCTGTCGAACAAGTTAATCAAGCGTGCAAATCCACCGCGCAATGGACGCGAAGCTGAGCTAACAGGCCCGAAACAACCGCCACTAAAGCAGACGACAAAGCCGTACCGCCGACGCCACGGCTGCGGCGTAGGCACTTCCGCGCGGGGAACGCTGGGTAAATTCGCCGGGGCATCTCTAGTGTGCTCCGTGAGTGAAACCCTCCGCTCCCCCCTCCCTCCCTCCGCCACCGCGTCCGACGCGTGTGTTGTCCCGCACGCCACGAAAAAACCGTTGGCTGGTAGAGGTAGAAAGCTTTGCTTTAAAAGAACAGTATAAAACCAATGTGTTGTGCCGGTGATGATATATAGGGCGGAAACTTGGTGTCTTACTGAGCAACTGGAAAGCAAACTTCGGTCTACTCAACGGGCTATGGGACGAAGTATGATAGAAGTAACGGTTAGGAATGGAGAACGCGCCTCCTGGTCCAGCGAACAAACTCGTGTAGTTGATATCATAGTTCAAAATAAGAAAAAGGAACGGACTTCGGCAGGCAATGAACGAACACGAAATGACAATTAGGAGACCGCCAGAGAAATAGCTGGGATACCGAGGCACTAGGCTAACAGAACGCGAGGGCATTACCCCGAAGGAGCGCAAAATATGGAAAATCGGAGGCAAATATCGGACTTGGACAACGGAAGAGAGAAGCTTATGGAGGCCAATGGGAGATTCCCTCGTCCTGCAGTTGACCCAAATAGGCTGTTGTTGCTGGGGGGATTATGATGATTTCGATAATGGGGACACTACTTTTTCTATATCATTGCTTAGAGACAACAAGTTTTTACCATATGTTAGAAATGTCCAGATATTTACTGAGGTTGTTTGAATTTTACTGAGAAATGAAAAAAAAAACCCCCTTATACTACTTCTTACTGAACTGAAAATACTGAACTACACAAAAGCCGTCATCAGTAAGAAATCTGGGTCACCTCTGTTCATATCCCCACAAGAATGAAAACTTTCCGGGGAGTTACATGTCCGCTACCTTAAAACCAAAGAGACAATAAATGTCGGTTAAATGTAAAGATCAAACAATGATGTCCTAATTATTTTCTCAGTCAAAAACAAAAAGCCGCTGTTAATATTCACTTGTTACGAAGCTGTATGCGGGACAAAGCAAACGAAAAGTATTTTGAAGAAACTGATAACAAAACATGTTGTGGGAAATAGCTTACATATGTTTTTAGTTGTTAATCTTAAGCCCAATATTTCACGCATGGTCAGAGAAACAATTCAATCACACGATTAAATCGCTGGTCAAAGTGACACCTAAATGTACTTTCAGCGAGAATGCCATGAGCTGGATCTTACAAAATTGACTGATTTGAGACACAATTTGTAACCAATATATGGCAGACGTTATAACGATTTTGTTTTCTACGGTAAAGCAAACCCTTGCATAAATTACCTGTTATCTGCCTGAAGCTTGGGACACACATGTATTTTTTCGGAGCTAAGTACGAAAAGATAGAAGACTTCCGTCGGTGTCGTTATTTTCACATCTGCGCTGCCCTTTTTTTATCAAGATCATAGTGTCTGATTGGGCATGAATTGTATAATTCGCTATAAGTGAAACCGACGCCAAAAAAAGTACGCCCACCTCCCCTCGCGGGAACCCTGGTGTGATGCGACGCTGAGGGGGGTTCAAGCGCAAGCGGAGAGCAACCGTCGACCGAAAGGCCGCCGGAGAGCGGCACACCGGTTATATGCGCAGCGCGCCCGAAGGAGAGGAGACCGCGGAGAGAGAGAGTACTGCACATGCGCAGCATATACTGCCTCGATGCGCGCGCCCCCGCTTAGCGCGCGAGCATCAAGGCACCCTATCGCAGCACCGCGCGCAGCGCCGCCCACCGGCGGAGTGAGAGCGCGCTGGGCCGCACACGCTCTCACCTGGGCACGCGCCGGCGCCAGTGCGTCTACCGCGGCTATGACGCAACACAATCCAACACAATCCACTTTAATCTAAACCAATCCAAGTCAAGCCAAGCCAAGCCAAGCCAAGCCAATTCAATCCAATCCAATGCCCCTCGCGAGAGAGTGTTCGCTATCGGAGAGGAGAGCGGGAGAGTGGCTGCGGACAACGGACGCACGCGGACAACAACGGACGCACGCAGGAAGGACAAGGCCGCCGACAAGAGATCCTCTGAGCGTCGCATCTAAAATGAGAAGCCAGGTCCAAGACATAACCAAACACTCGCACACGACGGATGAACATACACGTGGCGGGTCACCCAATATGGGAAGGTCAATTTTTATCTTTACATGTCTGGATATTAGGCTGGGCTTGAGTGATCAAAATTTCAAACACAGATATCCCCATACACCGGTCGTAAAGTGGGAGGGTGCTGCGTATTCACTAGGAACGGATACTGACGGCCTGCGACGTGGTTGAAGGGCATCGCTTTCGGTGGCGGACATGCTTCGTCGGAACGTTTATTTCCCGGAAAAGCATTTGATGCCTCTTTAGGCAAAGGTGCACCACAACGTTCTTAACTTCCTTGCAATAATCGTTTGCACATTACTTTGAAAAGAGAAGCCCTGTTTTTATGACACTGCATGTATTTTTCAAAGCCTCCGTCTCTATGGCTCCCGAACCGCGAACAACGGTTTGAAATTTATATGAAATACTAAAAATAATATTTCTTTCGCATGTAAAAGTTGATGAATTTTAAGGTGCGCGATAATACACAAATACCTAAGGTGAACGGGGGTAACGAGAACAGACGAGGTCCGTCCAAAGACGCCAGTCGTACGTCTTGTCCTGGTATTCTGAATCCCTCCTCCACTCGAGCCTCCAGCTGAGGAGATCCTTGAAAGCGATTTTCGCATGTAAATGCATTGCAGCATCCTTCCTTCCGCCGAGTCGACGAAACACGTGGAGGGGAGGACAGACTCAGAATACGGCCATTTGTGTCGTAGAGCGCACCTTACATTTCACTACATTCCAAATCTATATAGCTAGCCGGTTCGCCAAAGTTTGGTGAACCAAAAAGGCTGTTTGCCTGAAACAAGTTCAAATTTTGAAAATAAATTCTTCGAACGAGTTACACAATAATGTTATTTTGAACCTTTTTTCACTGCTATGCAGACTTTCGCCTCATTTGCGCACCCGATTGGAGCACGGAACAACAGTGGGGACGAACTACTTCAACGTATCTCCTCCTGGAGAACACGTGATGATTCCGAATCTAACAACGCTAAGCAGGTCTGGTCACTTAATTAAGTGGGTGGAAAAGGGCGGTGAACACTTCTTTTTGTACTTTTTCGAGGCGAAACCCTCAGGTGTCCCATCATGCAAAAAATCGTCGTTGTCGTTGTCGTCATCATTGTTGCTGTTGTTGTCCGGTAGAGATAATGGCCGCTGTAACAAGTATTATAAAAAATTAGCAGTGGATTTGCTCGGGTATGCCAGGATATACCTAGCGTAAGCTAAGGTTCAGCAATCCAATTCAATCCAATCTAATCCAATTTAGTCCAGTCCAGTCCAGTCCAATCCAGTCTAGTCCAGTCACTGCTCCTCGCGCATGCGGAGCACGGCTCTCCAAAAGCCACGCGAAATGGCTATCAAGGGGCACCGGCGCAGGGTCAGAATTGGCTGCTGCGCAACGGAGGTGCACAGCGGGGCACGCGCCGGCGCCAGTGCGTCTGCCGCGGCTATGACGTCACTCCTCTGGAATGCACAGACCAGTGAATGTGCAGACCCAATTCTCTACACACCCGTACTCCAATTGGATTGGATTTCCAATACAATCCAAATGTAATTCAATCAAATCCAATCCAATGTTCCTCGCGCTTGCGCAGCACGGCCCTTCAGGGTCCACGCGAAACTGCTCAACCTCGGCCAGTGTAGCTTACGCTACAAAATGAATTTCTGCTTGTACGGGGTTTAATCATAGGTCTCCAAAGTAAATTAGAGCCCAGTGTGTTACCTAGCCGCTATTCCCGCTCACTGCCATCTGTGGAATCAAACTTAGGCCGGTTTTTTCCGCGTGACCTCGGAACGTACCTGCGCGTGACTTGATTAACTTCACCCCACCGGTTCAGAACTGTGCCGTCTGTACGACACAACTGAGCCGTACAGTCAGAATTGAGCCGTCAGTGCGGCGCATATCGGCGTTCGCTACGAACAGAACTCTTTCTTGACCGGAGCAACCGTTTCCAAGCAAGGCTTTATTTTTCTCTCATCCGGCTTTTCTGGCGCTGCTGCTGCTCTTTTTCCCTGGCTGAAATGCTTGGAAAGCGTTCTATCACCCTCCAGGACATTCAATCACAAAAGAACGTAAAGGTTGATTGATTAACGCGCCGACGCAACGCAGGCGATGAGGCGCGCCGTAGTGGAGGACTCCGGATTAATTTTGACCGCCTGGGGATCTTCAACGTGCGCCGAAATCTCGTACACACGGACGTTTTTGCTTTCCGCCTCCATCAGAAAAGCGGCCGCCGCGGCCGGGAATTGAACCCGCGACCTCGTGCTCAGCAGCGCAACGCCTTAGCCACTGAGCCACCGCGGCGGGTTCAATCACAAACGAACTGGGACGAAGAACAGAAACGTCTTTGCTACGCAGAAAAACATGGTGCATACCGGGACTTTATCCACTTATGCCAGCTCTAAGAAGGGGTTGAAGGAGTGACAGTTGGAACAAAAATACGCCAGGCTCTTTTGCCTAATTCAGTTACACCACGACGCCGTCACAATCATTTCAAATGCCGCTACTTGAATCCCATCGTCAAGTTCACAACCCTGACATTATTTACGTCGTAATACTCATTGGAAACAAATTTGAACCATTTGTTTTTTATTTTTATGATTTATACGTGCCCTCTTTTTTAAAAATGTCCTCTTGTATTGATACTTTGCTCTGCAATCTTCGTTTCTGTGTGGGGTTTTCTATTCTTTAACTGTTTGTTGCCTGCATCAGGACATTACCAATACTTCATTTATGCGTAATACCATGTCAGGAGGGTCTTTAGGGATACTGGGACTGAACTTGTGCTATAACAACGCCAGCCGACAATTTAAGAACACCTGGTTGCTTCTAAATGTTCGTTAAAGCGAAGTTTCTCCAGTGGAGTTATACCTTATAAATCCAGATGCAGTGAAAGATTGCAATTTTGACTTCAACAGTCTGAACTCATGGATAATAAAAACACGAATTCTTCCAGCCGAGCTGCGTAGAGGGATGTGCATAAAATATACCATTATTTAACTCCAAATACGTTTCTTCATGCATGACTCCAACTGCGCGCCACACAACCGACTCCATGACTGCGCCATGACTCCAACCATCCCCCTTCCCCGGTTGGCGCCTGGCGCACTCTCCTAGAAAGGCACCCGCCGGCTTACATTGCATGATGCGAGCAAGTGGCAGCGATTACGATAAAAAATTGCAATCGCCACTTCGGCTTCGGCATGCAAGTACAAGAAGGAAACCAGCCACGTGTGCTCAAAGATGACGTCAGCGCCCCATGGCGAACGCGTTTGAATACGTTTTCCTTGCGAACTACAGACATGTGGGCGTGAGTGTGCAGTGGCGTGGCGTGCGGAGTTCTGACAGAAGAGGGCGTCATTTTTAACGTCAGAAGCTCAGGTCACGTCGCTGGCAGTGAAGACGGGGACGAGGATGACGAGCCGCAACAGTTGTCTTTAGTTGCGGAAGACATGGCCGCATTGAATGCCGCCATCTCTTCTATAATTTTGAAGAAGACGAAGATCTTTTGCCACATCAGCTCGTTCGAGTGAGTTCTGTTGCCTTGAAGGACAAAACACAGATTGAAATCACCGGCTTTTTTGTGCATTAACATGGGTACATGCCCTTGTACTTCACAATTGTGGTGTACTGGCTGTTATTCTTCACTTTAGTTACGTCAAACGTTCAGTAATGCAAGCAGGTAACTTGGCCTTGCTGTCCGAATTTACGAGCTGTTAGTGTATGGCATACATAAATTGTGAAACTGCGGTGAGTCAGTGCAAACTTCTGTTAATGAAGCGCTATGAGAGCATAAAGTCAATCACCCTTACACTACACTGATGCCAGATATACTATACGATGGACGCATGAGACGATACTGCTTCATAAGAGGACTAAAGAGTCGTTATAAGAAAGAACGTCATACAATGGGACACAGAGTCTCCGCAATCATTTACAGCCTGTCTAGAAGAGGCGTGCATGAAGGTTCATTGGAGAGAATCGGGGTTATGAATAAAGTGTAAATACTAGAGCAACCCACGGTTTCCCGCTGATTTGTCTTATTCAGTCACATCAGTCAGAAATCAGAGAACATGAATTGACAATCACAAAGTTTAGTTTGAAAGTAAAAATAAACGGCGAGAAACCAAAACCAGGTTTAAAAGCCAGGGAAGATGGCCGTTTTCAAAATTCGAGAAAAATCAATGGATTATAGCAATACGGAAAGCAAGTGATTGTACATATCTTATGGCCGTATTCTGATTCTGTCCTCCATTCTTTGTATTTCCTCGACTCGGCTTAGTGGACGATTCCGGAATGCCTTTACATGCGCAAATCGCTTTCAAGGATTTCCTCGAGTGGAGGCTCTATTAGAGAGGGGTTTTTTTTTACACGGTATTTTTATTTTGGAAAGAAAAGTGAATGTATCCACCTTTATCTACCTCGGTAACAAAATTAGTGCTGACCTAAATATATAAAAGAAAATCAAGCACAGTACACGGTGGGCTGCATTCGGTAAATTTTCTGACACCCAGAGAAGTACCCTACGATCCTCCTTATAAACTTTGGTGCGTAACCAATAAGTGCTTCCGGTAATAACTTGCAAGGCAAATACTATGAGTCTCACAAAATACATTGAAAAATCTTAGATGGTCTGAATGGTCCACGGAAAGAATAAAGGCGCACCTAGAGGTTAAAAAACAGCAGCGTGTATTTCGGACCGAACTGCGGCGGACGACCTGCTAGTTTAAACAAGGAGAAAGTGCTGCGGTTGAGTCCGATAAGCAAAGCGTGTGAAGGACAACAGGTGTACCATTTGTTCAGCAGCATGACTACCAATTCACCCTAAACAAAATAGAAAAATATCAAAGCCTCGATGGAAGGACGAGCTAAAAAAACTGGGGGGCAAAGAATGGACACAGAAAACTCAGAATAGAAGTGACTGGAGTCCTCCGGGAAATAACTTCATTTTGCACTGTGCACACAACACGCTGGTGATGATCATCATCATGACCGGACTCTATCGCGCCGTTATTTTTCCAAAAGGCATCTCTGACATTTTTATGGGGCACTCCCTCGAGCTACTTCCATGACGACACGCATTGTGGTCTAATTGGCCTAGTATGCAAAACAGAAGCTGAACAGACGCCGTGCGGGCATATGCGGTAGTTCAAGCGCTCCTCCACATTGGCACCGTCTTAGAACACCCAATCTAATGCGGCGAAGGAGCTGAAACTGCCTCTTATGAACACATCGCGCCAGTGCGCCCTCATCCACAATCCTACACACACTAAGCAAAAAAAAGGTTTACTCTAAACTCGCTCCTACATCAATTATGTCTTTGTAAACCCATTATAAGAACCGTTAGCCTCGACACCGGGCACAAACAACGACAAAACGCAAGAGTAAAGGCTGTACTCACTATATTTGTAGAACTTTGAATTTACAAAGAAAGAAACAGTAAGATCAACAATTGTAATTACAATGAAACCAAACCACCTTAAGAGTATGCGGGAATTAAGTTTAATTAACATCAGACAAGTGGCGCAATGAATACCCTACACCATTCTCCCTCATATCCTAGACGACAGCGTTACGTAATGAGCAAATTTTTTGCCCGTGTATTTTAGTCTTGTCGTACAAATATATGGCAGTCTGCTTCTGATTGACTTCCGAGTCAAACAGTTGTCACAGGCTTCGCAGCAGACCAATTGCATTTTGCAGAAAAGAGCCATTTGCTTTTATACCTCTACACCGTTTTGGATTTGACAGCTGTCAAATATGTTCCCCATAGTCCAACTGCAATAGGAAGGAGGAGTGACCTCATTTGTAGCAGTGCCAAATACCCAAAAAGCTGTTCCCTCACTAAATTCATTTGCAGTAAATTTCAAATCACTCACCTGTCAGCAGTAAGAAATTCTTGCTTGCTTTTGTGGGCCTACATTCTCATTGTGTATGAAACGTAACAAATACCTCTTTATCGCACTTTTAGATCTGTCGGTATCACAGATAAAACCACCGCGAAATAAAGGGGCCGGTGAAGTTCAGCTGCAAATAGAGCACATCACGTCAGTGCAAAATGGTCGGCCGTGTAGTGCTATTCGTGGCTCTTGTCCAATTTTCCGGCCTTTTTGGTGCAGCTTCAGGAGCCAGAGGGCCTCACAAACTTCAGCGTGAGTTGCCAGACAGTTTCAAGGTAACTAATTTTCCGCAGTCGCCTGTATCGCACCCAGTACCTTTATCTTGTGTGTATCTTACGCAGTCCTCCCAACAACTGTCAAAATGTACTGGGCTAACAAACATTCTTCAGTTCATTACATTACTTGGCTTATTCCAAGAGCATGATAAAGTATCAGCCTCAAGTAATATAAGTTGTGTAAGGAAAGAATTCCGTATTTAATGACTTAGGATGCAAATCAGGAAACTCGTAAGCTGACGTGTCAGTTTTCAAATTCCAACCGCCCCAGCTGGTCAGCGGCTACGATGTTCAGGTGCTGAGCAAGAAGTGGGGCTTTCTATTTTCTGCCATTGTGGATGTCTCTCAAAAGAGAGAAACGTAAATCCCATGGGCTCAAAATTGATTTCGTGCATGTTCCAACGCGGCATGCCTAAACTAGGGCAGAGGAGCACGGTTCAACTCACCTAAGTTGAATTGAACCGTGCGCCAAAGTTGGAACATCAATCTGACGCGAGCGTAAACGTAAACACCAAAAATGGCTCCCTCGGGTGTAATAAATTTCGGAACCCAACTTTCGTTTCTTTCAATTTTTTTGTTCTTCAGCCAATATGGATCTTTTGCTGAGGTTCCTGCACCCGTGATACTGGGGAAATTTAGTCCGATAGTGACGTCCTTTTTTCATTTTGTATTCGCCTTGGTATTGAGGTTTCCAAGTTTCACAGAGGGTCGAGTTTTATAGTGTAAGCGTATAACCACTACAATCCATGATGAAGCTACAGCATAACAGTGTAGCAATAAGTTCTCAAAACATATAGCCTTTGAGGCTATATTTCGAATGCGCTATTCCGAACGAGCTGACCTAAACGTTGTTTATATATATATGGGAAACACTAAACAAAAATTACACTGCATAATATCACCATTCGCACAGGCAACATTGACGGTCTTGTATGGTTCTCTGGATGTTATTGTTTCCTCACCGATGAACGGTCCCACCGTATCAGCATTCGCAACATTTCTGATGCATCGCCTTTCATATTTTGGTGCTGCAGAGTACCTTAGGGCCAAAGTTTTGAACGCTTCCTTCCCTCAGTAGGCGATGAATCAAGCACAGCCAGGCTCCATTTCATTAAGGTTTAAGCGCAGGTTAGTAAGGAACCCTTAGTGAGGCCTGTGTTGGAGCGTCCCTTTCTTGAGGTAGGCACAGGTCTACCTTCATGCGTCCTAAGCTCACTCGGCTAAGTGGCTATGGCGTTGTGCTGCTGAGCCCAAGGACGCGGGTTCGATTCCCGGTCGTGGTGGCGGCCGCGTGCAAAGCGATCTAGCATGTTCACTGTCACTGCCTTACTCACAGGCAACAATACCAGGGCGAGCTAGCAGCGTCGTCTATAATGAACATGGCATATGCAATAAAAGCTTTGACAGCTTTATTAGGTATGCTTTCTGTACGACTAGGTTCGCGTGAGGTGATGTGCACGCGTATCCGTCTGCGACAGTGATGTGTTTGCGAGACAAGGGGAACTCGATTCAGACAGTGAAACGACTGAGAATTTGATTTGGACCTCGATTTACCTAGGAATCGGTGTTGGCGTTTCAGGAGAAGCCAGTATATCAGATGTTTTTATCTTACGTTAAATACAACTTTCCTCGGATGATTCCCGGACACACGAACACTTGGAAGAGCCCCGCGCGAAAATTGACTACAGTTGAGCAGTAAATATTTCGATGTTGCTAGACAAACTACGTTTGGCCGCAAAGTCATCTAGAGCATTCAAACCGTGTGTGTAGAATGCAAAAACAGTCTCACATGGTCGTGTGGACTTCAAAACTTGCGATGTTTGTGATATGTGACAGCTTTTTACTGATGTAAGCAAATACATACTTTTTATAGGTCACAGATAAGCCACGAGTTCCCGAATGGCTCATAGCTGCTGAGAGGATTTTGTTACTCAAGGGAAGGCAGAGAGAATGAGAGAGAGAGAGAGAGAACAACTTTATTGAATCGCTTGCAGAGCGGTTTCGGACGACCCCCTCACGACACGTTCATCCTAGCCGTGGCGCGGCCTGGACGTCGTCCCGGCTGCACCCTAGAGCCTGCGCCCTTGCTTCCCCGCTCGGGTTGGAGAGAGCTACCGCTCCCCCTCCCCTCTGCGGGGTCACTCGGTCGAGGGCAAGGAATTATTTTAAAATTAAATGCCTCCTTCAACACTTCCCTCAGTCGAGGAAGCACGATGGCTCCTTACTTGCTGAGAAATTTCGTAAGATGAAGAGCATTTTTGAATATGGCCCTTAGTCTTTTGTTGCTTAGACTTCATCATATGAGTCATAAAAGTTAAACGTTAATAGGCTAAAACACTCTTTTTTATCTGGTTTTATCCCTCACATAAATTAGCAACCAGACTGCATTTTAAAATTATACGCTTCCTATAACTCACGCGGCGCTAAAATCATCCAAAGCGAAAAATAACTAATAATCTGTTGCTTTTACCGGGGGTTATTTGAAAACAATTGCACGTGATGGTCAAAATTGCCCGAAGTTCTCAATGAACTCGTTTTTCAAGAAAAAAAATAACCGGTGAAGTCCGGTAGCTGGCAATGGTCTCAAAAACAAAGCACTAGAAGTTTGTTTTCAGCTCGTTTGATAAAAATAAAAGGATTTTGTCGCGTGTTAAAGAAACAACTTTTTCTTGTACAAGCTGAACAAGTATTGCGTTAAATACCGTGCTTTTCACTGTTAATGGCTCATTGACATTCTGAAAGCACTAGCGATCCGGAAAAGATTTCTTACACACAGGTGCTTTATGTGTGAATGAGCGTTTTGTGCACACAGATCTTTGATGCCTTTGAGCATCCCATTGGTATCATGGACACAAACAACGACTCCGTTCTCGAGTGCCTATCCGCACGCCGGAAGGACTATGACCCCGATGCTCAGACTGTGACCTATATCTGGTCGATCGCAGGAGAAGACAGCAATAAACGGTAAGCTGTATAACTATTGAACTTGTGGAAACGACAAATGTCTTTGCTGTTTCTCTGTTGAACGTTTCAGGCTTTATGCTGTTTTTATTTTCGGTTTTGATGCCCACTACAGTTGCTTTCGACAAAGTCTACTGCGGTTGAAACTGTGCCCACCAAAATAGTTTTGTCTGGAATGCCAGCTTTAACTTAGCAGTTCAATCGACTGCATTGCATTGCCCACCGGGGTGGCGCCGTGGCTAAGGCGTTATGCAGCTGCGCCCAAAGATGCGGGTTCTATCCCAGGCACGGCGGCCGCTTTTTAGACGGATAAATGAGAAAACACCCTGGTGCCGAAATTTACACCAATATAAAGATCCCCAGGTCGCCAAAATTGAGCCAAAGCTCTCCACTACGGCGCGCCTTGTAGCCCAGTTGTAGCTTCAAATCCTTAAACCCTATAAATTGAACTACATTGCACCAGATAAACCTTTCCCACAATAAATAGGACGGTTTCTACGTTACTACATTTTTATATTAGATTAGGTACACGCGCGCACGCCATTCACGGCAGTACCGAGTCCGAAGAGATTCCTGGCTCTGCATAGGTAGCATATGTTCTGTTCGCACGCGTAAGACCCGTGACTTCGTTGCCCATATTGCTTGATCGTATACAGTTTTATATTCGCATGAAGATTATTAAAACCAGACTCCCTTGTGAGAAGCCAAAACAACCTGTGGCGGCCGCGATTTTTGTTCTGTTTACAGAACAAAAATCGCGGCTGCATTTTTGTTCGGTTTACCGGGCGGGTGCGTGCTTCGCTCCTCCCCAGGTTCCACTCCCGTGAAACCTGGAAGGGGCGAAGCATGCAGTGTATAAGCGATTCTTGGCGCCTTAGCGTTTTTGCCCGCGAAGATGAAGCCGTTGGGGGGTAGAGGTATACAGCTTTGCTGAAAAAGTCGCGTGTCCTTGAAGCACGCAGCTTTCTAGCGGGAGGTGTTGAAAAGCGAGTGCCCCGGTGGGCTCTTTTAGTACGCGTTGCATTCTAGCGTGTGACGTGGGATAATGAGTGTCCCGGGGTTTTAGTACCGTGACTACATGAAACGACGACAGGAGACGCCGACCGCCCGAGCCCAATGGTTTCCAAAAACCATTTCTGAAAGAGCACTACAGTGTCCCACCATGTTAACACAAAAAATTCCTCCAGCCACTTAAGGCTGCTTCCGTGTATTGATGGCGAAAGCTGTACTGGTTAACACCTTCTTTGCCGCTTCACCAAACTTACATTGCATTCTTCGCTTTCATTCTTTTATCCGTAAGTGCGAATTTCGTCTGCAAGTAGATTGGCACTCGCCACGGCTTCGCTATAATCAGGGGCTAGTGAGGACCTGTTCAATTCACGTGCCATCACGCACAAGTGTCGCGCCGAAAGCTTTATTCTACATCTTTGACGTTTCAAATTTATAGTTTTTTAATTTATTGAAGCGCGCACATTGCTCCGCAAAGCTCCCCGTTTTCTTTGCCAATCCCCCAAGCTGGTACGCGCCACGAAGAAAGGAACATCATCAACGACCTTAGCTTTTGTTCTGCGCTGGTAATGTGCAGAGATAGCACAGTTCGTAAATTACCGAGCGGCTACTGTGCTGACCCGGGATCATATTTAATTGGATAGAACATATGACTTTTCATCGATCTTTTTACTACCACGGATATTTTCTTGACCGCACAGCAAAAAAAAAAAAAAAAAACAACGACACTTTTTCGCATACTGAAGAAATTACGGCTTCCGCCTTAAAAAGAAGACCATGGTAGGAAACCACTGCTGGAACATTGCGAGAGTTGCTCAAGCGATCCGATTAATATACTTACTAAATCGCTTAAGAATCTAGCCCTGAGGAATAGTCTGTTTGATGAGCAATAGTTGTTTGGTGAAATGAGCTTGCGTGCTGGGGCTGTTGCGTGATTATCTCCACGAACCTTAGTTTACGTCGAGGCGTTCTTGCACCAATTATACGACTACCCAAAGACAAATTATAATTAATATAATATCTATTTACAAGGGATGACTGAATGTCTAGTAAGGGATGGGGAAGGCGGTAAAGGAGGTGAGAGTATCTACATCATCTTGTGTATCCCCATGGTATTTTCAAAAAACCAGAGCGACATGACAGTCTTTTTTGGGTGAGCCCGCCTCACAGCAGGCGGTGCCCACTCCTGGAGGACTTTGATGCTCGGCGGTAGGTCGGCTCTTTTTTACACCAAGAGTCCCGAGCACTCCCATAGCATGTGGTTCATTCTGGGCCTCCTCCCTGGCGGGCAGACTTTACTGAAGGTTGCGCCCCGCTGAAGTCGCTCAATATCGCTCAAGTGCCGTGCCGCCAAAGCGGGCAGACATATTGACAGTGTAGCTCTACGACTTACGATACCGGGCTCACCACGGACCTCCGAGAAACAACTTGTCATGTTGTTTTTAGGCATGTCTCGGACGCGGAGCAGCATCTGGATATCCGTGGTGCGTCCGAAACTCAAAATAGACAAGCTCCAGTCTCCCAGTCATTAGATCGAGCCTTGGTTTCAACATGGTTTCACATTTATCCTGCCTACAAAAGCAAACACAGGGTCAACATATTGTCATCTCCGTGTTGCAAATAGCTTTTACAAAATTTATGGCCAATAAATTCTTGAGAATCTCTATATTTATAATGGTAAAACAACATAAATATTATCTGACCAACAAAGTTCCAAGGGTCCTCCGCGGTCTCGAATAAGAAAGCACCGCTGGATATAGCTCCTTTCGTAAGAATAAACTTTTAATTTGTATTTTTTTTTCATTGTTACTCTTTTTCCGCGGCCGACAATTTTGGTTCTTCTTGATTGCCATGAGCAAGTAAAATGTAATGCATTGTAATGCGCTCTAATTTTCTACTCACGGCATTACCACATTCCGAAGGCCATAAGGCAGTGAAAAAAAAAACAATCTCATGAGGACAATTTCTAACAATCGTACTGCTTTTTTCAGGCAGCTAGTACCGTTCCACCATACTCCAGGTGACACACCGGATACCACTCGGTTCACCGTTGGCTCAGGTAAAATTTATTTTTTGAAGATGTTAAAGTGGCCATAAAGACAAACACAAGTTTGTTCAGTTTGAAAGAGGTAGCCTTTGGTAACTCAGTCAGCTTCATTTTAGCATCGAAAGACAATTCTACAACATAAATACGGAACCAATAATTTTTTTTTCAAATTTCGCGCTGCAGTGACGTATTACAGGAATGCGCGACGTCATATGGGCTAACACTAAAACAGTTTTACTGGTGCTTTAGCTGCGCGTTCGCGTTGAAGTGATACGGTCAGACGAAACTAGAGGCCCCCACTACGATGGCTTAGTCATGTTTCGTGGCTGCGGCTATAGGTGGTATTCGTTGAAAAGTTTAGTGGTCAATTTCTTCGCTTGGCAACACTGGAAACGGCCACGGACATGGCGCGGCTTGGGCCACTAGACCCGCACGCCGAAGAGAAAAGAACTACCGGCGTGAGTCGTCTGCTCGGTTTCAACCCGATTCTCGACGGTGGTGTCAACAGAGATGTTAGTAATCGCACTCGCATTGTGGAGTCTGAGGCGATTACTTTGCGTTCGGTGGGGTAGAGTTTGGAACATCCAATACACGTCATGTGCCTAGCACGGACAAGTAGCACCATCCTGTGGAGCCCGACGTAACCAGTGACGGCGCACTCACATGGTTGCCTGCATGCATTGCCTCGCCAGTGAATACAAGCTGTAGGTCGGCGGCCGCCAAGTGCACAAACAAGACAATGTGACGTCATATAAAAGGTGCCGGAAAGTTGCTGGCAGCGGGCACTGCTTAACATGTTTTGCTTAATGTCTCGATTATTTGTCAAGGTTTGCGAAATAATTGGTGTCACTCGTATTGGGACAAGACAGTCTTGTTGATAAATTAAATTTGGATGTTGTCTTCATAATTGTTTTAATGCATCTATTTTGGTTCCCACATTTGTGCAAAATCTACGTCGGTGCGCAAGCTAACTTTTTATGTGGTACCCTAAAATATGTGTGATGAAATGTCGCGGGGCCATGCATGAGGAGTGGCGGAGTAGCGGCATAAAAACCAAACACGAACGCCTGAGAAATTTTCTTCAAGTTGGTATTTGTGAATTATACGAATACCAACTTTGTAGTTACATAATCAAGGACTTGCCTACTTTGGTATGTTTCCGTTTATGAAAGGCAAACACCGTAACTTGGTAGCATCGCAGAATGTAGTTAGAGTATATGATTATGGCAATCAAAAACAAAATCCGTGATTTTCCCTTAAACTTTCCCCCTGGTACAGAACACTGCAACCATTGCAACTTATGCCCACTGCATTTTCCGTTAAAAACTACGAAAAACAAATTTGAAACGGTTGTGCTTAAATCTACAAGAACCGTTCTTTTTTGTAGCTGTAGAACAAAAAATGTATAACTAGTCTCATAAACACTCCGTCACTTAATATCTTCGGGATTGCGCAGCTTCAGAGCAGCTCATTGCACAACCTGGAAGTGTTAGAATTTTTCAGTGGGTCTTGCAACCAAGCCTAGGATACAAGGAGTCGAATAATATTGAAAGGTGCCACGCAGACAAAACGCAAGTTTGGTTCATTGGAAAGACTGCTTCGTTATAATTATACTGATCCCACTTTGAACGCAAACTTCGCTCGAATAAGCCTATATAATTAGGAAAAAGGGGGAATGGCCAGGCGACTGACAAGCTCATTTTCCGCAGTAGAACCTCAGCTGAAATATGCACGGCTGTGCGATTGACCGAGGCCTGCAAAAGCAAACGAAGTTAGGCACGGTTTACAAGCTTGCAGAACAAGCTATTTTTGGTTACATTTAACGAATATTCATTTTATAGCAGTAAGAATGGTTGGGTAAACAATCGAAGTTACGAATGTACACGTAAACACGGAAGTACCAGTGCGTACCACTGTTACTAATGCGCGCACTATGTTTATAACTTGTTAACGTGAACAGCTGCACAGCACTTTGTCCGGCGATATCAGATTTTGTGGTTGTCTCACTCTAATGACGCGGTTGCCGACACTGACCGACTCGGGGACTTTGTTTCCGAGTAAGCTAGGTGAACACCTACAGCTGTCTGGAAAATACTTGCGTGCTTCACACGCGGCCGAAGGTGCTGTGGTCCGCAAATTAGTAGTAGTACGGCCTTGCTGGCATCGAATAAAATGCTTTAGCTCTGTTCCGTCTTTTTACTTCGCAACCCGCTTATAACAATTTCGGTTATAACGATAGAATTTTCGTGGCACTTGGATATTGTTATAAGTGTTTCCACTATTTCTAATCGCAACAAAAACAAGCCAGGTGCAAATACGGTCAGAAACAAAGCGAGGGCGAAATGCCTTCCCGCGCCGTATGGTGGCGCCACGTACGAGGACAGATTATAACCAAGGCGTCGCGGAGTCCGCTGTGCAGCAAGGGTATACTAACGTTCGCTTGAAGACGTGTCCATGTTACGTCATTACCGGTAACACAAAACACATAATTTGGTGGGTGAATCAAAACTCTCACTGAAATCTGATTCATTTCTCACTGAATAAAGCATTGTTTGCTGCCGGACAAGCACTTGGGCACTGTAAAACGCCAAATCTTTTGAATAGAAAAAACTCGTATTTTTTGGGTAGCTTCTTTAACAACACGGAATAATCAGCCAGAGTTTCATTTAATCTCCGAAACGAGAGTTTATTCCTCGAAGTAGAAGAGAATTTGAAGCGACCTGCTGGTTTTACCGCATTCGCCACCGCACACCGATGGGACGATTCCCAACGGCGCGCACACCTGGGATCAAGTTACCTAGGCGCTTTCCACTTTTAAAGCGAAGCTTCGTGTGTCTCACTGATGTATGTCGCGTCGAAAACGCTACTGCAGGAACGCCAACTTTCTCTGAGGATGATGATAAACGTGGGTGAATTTCAAGAAAAAAACGCTTCCCGTGGTCGCAATAGAAGCAGTGTTCACCGCATTATGAAGCCGACGTCTATCCGGATACGCCACTGCGACACTGTCGAAGGAGTTTGGATTTGCAGAGGGTTGCAAGGAAGAGCAAAATTAGGCAGAAAAATTATGCTCCCCTTCGTCTAACGACGACGATAGTTGAACGAGAAGCTGTGTACGTGCGAAATGAAATGGCGAAGGGTCAGAGTCAAAGCCGCGGTGATCGAGCATCCAAACTGCGTGCGGGTCAAAGTCAAAGCAAAACGAGTGCAAGTACAAACTGCCCGCGAGTCGAAGTCCTAACTCAGAAGGCAACCAAGGAATCCCTCACGAGAAAACTTCGCGTTCAATCATAGTCGTGGCGAGATGAAAGGGTGCATGATTTTTTTTTCAGTCACCTCTTTATCCACAAATTATTCAGCCACGGTAGCGTTTCTTCTCATAGAACAACATGCATGACTACGAACCGGTCCTCAGTAAAGAAGAAGAAAGAACGAAACGCAGAACTTTTAAAGCTTATTTTGCAACTCTTGTACGGGAAAGGCGAGAATGTCTTCAGAAGGCACAGCGAGCACATGCGACGAAATAAACATTAGACGTTCAACCTTTCGCACAGAATAAACACACATAAAATCTGAGAACCGCTGCCACTGCGTAAGTATTCTTACGACACTTCCAGTTTCACGAATCTACGTTTCCTGGGTAGTGATAAAAGAACACGTCAACACAGACAGTACGTATATTTCTTTGTTTTCTTCCTTTTGTTAATGGCTTGGAAGCGTTAGATTGGATCGATCTTTGTACCTTGGCTACACTTTTTTTGCATTTCTTTCTATTTTTATATGCTTTCTCTTCAGGCCGCGGGAGAACATAGATTCCATGCCACTACGTTAGTTTTAGGATTTTTTAAATTCTTGTTTTTTAGCCGCTTCCGACTTACAATAATTGCAGTGTTTGGCTATCACAAGACGAATGTGGTGCTGTTCTTTCTGTTTCCTAATTTCAGTCTTTTTAAAATCTTATACACGTACGCTGATTTATTGAATAGATGCTTTGCAAGCGCCAATTTGCATTCATGTGCAGATACACGCATTACACTGCACGTGTCGTGACACTCATTATGAAACGCTCACGCACTAAAAGCAGTACGTCGCCCCAGTGACGACTCTACCTTGCACAGAAACGCTTATTTGGAGTTGTGCGTTTCACGCTCCTGAAAAATATGAACGCAACGTTCAGAGTCCAGCATAACATTAAATGGATCGCAGTAATTACATTATGGTCATCATAAAACCTTGGTAAATGAATATGCTGGCCAGACATGCAGAAATTAGCATTTCGCTTGCCCTCATGAATCTCCCGTGGCGCTTAGGAAACGGCGATCTGTGGAGATCCTTCACGATGATCTGATAAAAACAATGCCTTGGCTACACTTGTCAATGTCGGATACGTTGGAGGGACATCTACTGCACGGTAAAAGCTAAGCATAGTTTAGGGCGTATTCATACAGCCGCGTAACGTACGCAAGGCCGATCTTTCAGGTACTAACAACGTGGTAGTGTATGATACTCCCAACGTTCGGGTTAAGGCAGGGAATGAACGTCCAACACGCTGCACAGTTTTTATATTTTCGTAGGTTCGCGTGCGTGCTAAGCGACATTGCTCCAGGTAGATGACCGCTTTAGTTTTCCCAAAACTTTCAGGAAAGCTAATCAATTGAAATAAATACACATCCATGCAGAAATGTGAGTATGGGTTTGGTGCGAAGACAAGAATATTTGTACGGCTTGTCAACTAATTACAAAATAACTACTACCGCTCATAATTAGCGGTGTCTCTGCAATCTGAAGTTTCACACGACAACGACAAAGTTTGTTTTGTCATAACAGGTACAATTGCGTCTTTCAAGGTTTTACAAAGGACACAGTCACACTTTCCGGTGTCCTAAATGTTAGCATTACAATAATCCCCCCAATTTTGTAAGCAATTTTACAGGTGTTTCGGCACGATCTTATTTCCCCTTGCTGTGCAGGTGCTGCTTTCTCAATTCATTACATGTGGTAGTGCATTTATAATGATCCTCGCCACGTGCCAAAAGTACAACAAACTATTTTAGTCAATAAAAATTGATGTCGGGTAAGAAGAATATACTTCATACCAAACTTTCACATGCCTAGTCGCTGCTGACGATAAAACAAATATATCATACGTCCAGGCATACAGAAAAACAATTACCATCATGGCATTAGCCAAGCATAGATAACAACGTGACGGATGAATTCATTAGATTGATATACGGCCCACCATTTTTCCCGGGGATAACATGCTGAGCTACTTGTTTTATTCTTCCTTTTCAGATAGTACTGTTCGCGTTGGCCGCTTCGACTACACTGACTACAAGAATTGTGCCATTCTTGAGATTCCCTACTTTGGATACCGTAAGAAACATTGCACCATTTATTACCACGTACATTCTGCACACTTTTCTACCACGTTTCTACAGTCGCTTTTATATACAGCAAAGAAAAGCAAAAAAAGACAATAATTTTTACAAAAGTAAATGTAAAATAGCGTAAATTTTGTTCGACGGTGGATCCACTTGGGCGCCATAAAACACTGTCCGCTGCAGCACGATACAAAATTGAAACTGGTCAGACATCCGTCGGTAAGAGGAGCTTCATGGATAGCAATTTCCGATTTATAGCAGTCTTTTCGCATTTCTGGGGGCTTGTAATTCTGCAGGTATGATACATATTCAGACCACTGGATTGCAGACGTCGAACATTACAGAGCTTGCGCGATCCAGATTTGTATAGCCTACATTAAAAACAGGTGAACAACAGCATTATTCTTCCATATTGCTTTTTCGATAGAGTCAGCGCTAGTAGGACATGGCCTTTAGAGTAACCCATGCACGAACGCCCTAAATACGTCCAGGATAATTCTGCAAACGTAATCGCAAACGTCTTGCAAACGTAATCGCCTTGCCATCTTCGTCTATCGGAGGGGCAGTAGCTGACTGCTTTCCGCGCTATAAACTGAGATCCTAATCTTCCTTCATTTTGTATTGGGCTCCGCGTTGTGCTCAGAATACATAACCCACTGCGTCACTACACTGAAAAGACGTTATGGGAACAAGGGTCTTGGAAGTCACTTCACAAACAATTGCGCAATCTTCTGTCATAAAGTCACTGCAGCCGCGCTTTCTACTGTCATTCTATTGGCTGTCATGATGCTCCAATCGTTAAATATTTGTGGAGGCTCTTTGAGCCAGGCTTGATACAGTGGGGATTAGGGTTGTTGCAGCAGTGTCACATTTTAGCAATGATGTTTTGCCAAGGTTGTGTAAAAACTGGCGCTTCAGAAGCAGTTTTTGCCACGCCTACAGCAATCCTATACATGTCGAAGCCTGATTTACAGAGAACAGAACTTGCAGATACAATGCAGACGTTCAAGTTTATGTAATCAGAAGTTTTGTCTAATGTTTGAGTTCACGGCCCGGACAAGAGGCATCCTGGACTAGGGACGCTTCTACACCACCCTTTTCCTTTTTCCTTTTGCTCTAATAAATGTTTGCTACTACAACTATTACTACTACTACTACACGGTTATTGATGTTAGCGCTTACGTTGGTGCACAGGCTTATAAAATGTGTTGACTACAAATCAAGGAAGCTCACACAACGCGTTAGACCTGAAGGCAGCGAAGCTGTACGCAACCTTGGCGACCATCCCGACGGTTTTAGTTCACGAATGCAGCCGATTTGCTTCTTTGAGCATCATTTTGAAGGGGCATACGCTATGACGTGTCTGTCTCATACCGAGCATGTGTTGCCACGATTACGGCAAACACTGGAGTTTTTCTTTTTTTTTTTTTGGCCAGTCCTGGCGAATCTCCCTAGTAGGTATGCTTGACTTGAAAAATGTGCGCCGGGGATGCTGGGTGGCCACCACGAGGCACGCGCACACCATCGGCATTTTCTTGATTTTTTTTAACTGGCTGGTGGTAGCCACGAGGGAGGCGCTCACGGCGCTCGGCATTTTTTTGTATTTTTAACCGCAGACACGCAAAATAACGATTTTCTGAACAGCTTCGCTGAAAAATGTCTGAGCGATTGGCTCTGATTTCTCTTTGGAGCTCACGGCTCGCGCTGCGCACGCTCCCTGTTCATTCAAAAGATCGAGTTTCATTGCCTACGCACGGGTGTTCTGGGGGTGATCACGTGTGAGTAGTAGACAGGTAATCACCCGTACGCGCAGCTCCAGTGGCTTATCACGTTACCTGTTTGGAAAGTAAAATATGCAGAGTGATGAATCTGGAGGAATAGCCAAAGGAAATTTTGTGTTAATATAGTCTTGAACAAAAACGTGGGTACGCAGCCCTAGCTGCGAAAGGAAAATAGAGGGAAGGATAGTGAACGCACTGGGTACACAAATTAATAACAATGCACTTTAAAGGCTGCAAGAGCTAGTAAGCAGTGAACACAGCTTCTGTGGAACTTGTAACGTGATATTTGGCCCCTTTTTATCTACAATCAAATCTCTTATCCCTGTAGAATCAAAATAGTGGTTTCGTTACGAAAAGGTTGTTATGGTTTCGGCGCAGTACATCCGCCCTTCAAAATTAATAGCTTATCCATTTTGTTTATTTAATGGTAAGCATTTTTGGCACCCTACGGAGCACCGCTGGTGTTACGTTTTGCGGTGGCTGTCCCAATAGTGCTCTATAGACAGTATTCACTGGAATGGTTAGCGGGTGACTTATTTGCTTGGCAACACTGAAAACCGCCATGTATGTACCGCTGTGCCGGTACATGCGGTACAAACAAACTAACAAACAAAAACACTGGCGTGCGTCGATTGCCCCGCTTCAACCCGTTTCTCGGCCACGGTATTAAGAGATCTCTTAATTATCGCACTCACATTATGTGGTGACGCTCTCCTTCCCCTCGGGAACTTCGCATTAACGGAGACTGAAACTGCGGCTTTGAACGAAAGCGACACGGCATGATAGAGGCCGACGCTGCAGTCGCCTGCCACCACGCATCTCGACACATGTCCTCTAATGCGTGGTTGAATACAAAAATCAAATCATGCCTTTGAAGAAATGTTTTACGCGTACGACGAATGGTAGCGTGCAGCTACTGCATGGGCGGCGGTCTTCCGAACCGTGCCGTGCTCGCACTGCTCGCACTCCGAAGTCGACGAAAGCGCTGGCGAATCGCAAGCGCCCTTTGAACAAATCGCTTGAGCTTAACTAGCACGTGTCAAAATTGTTGCACCAATATTTCTGTTGCTATCCTTGAACAGGTTACAGAACTTACTGGAACGCTGGGCTTTCAGTAGCATACGCGCGCGACTTGGACCATCATGAAGCAGTTGCAAGCTTGGGAACATTTTACCGTTCTATACAGCCGCGCGACCATCACAACCATGTCTGAAGATCGGTCGATCATAGGGTGCTCTGGGGGATAGTATTTAACGTCGAGATATTCCTTTTCGTTAGGTGGGGCACACTTTGGAACATCGTACAGCTCTTGTTATTGTCAGCTGCTGTGCTCCATCATGCGCCAGCACGACCAAGTACCGCTACCTCAGGGAGCCCGACGTAACACAGACGCTGCGGCACATACATGGCGGCATGCCCGCATGCGTACCATTATAGTATATTCTAGGTACTATAGTACCATACCACTGAATGCAACCTATTGTGGGTGCTCGGTGCCTGGTGCTGCACAAAAGAGGGCGGAAAGATTTCCTTCTCGAGACGATAACGCAAGAATACGCATTTTAAAGCTACAGTAAATGCTAAAAAAGCGCCAGGCAATACCATCTTAAATTGCCATGTGCCGCCACCATTGCTGCTGATGTCCAACCTAGATTTTTGTGATATCGCAGCTCCCTTTCAGGTAGTTACAGACAGCCCCCGCCTCCGCCCCCCCCCCCCCCCCCCCCCTCCTAGCTGAGCTATTTTGAAGCTAAACTAGGAGGCAATAAAATCCTGTGCCCCTAATACAAATTATGCGGTCCGTTATATGCTAGCGGAGTAAGAAACGGGGGCCTACAGAACTTGTGAAACAGATCTTGAAAAGCAGGACAAGAGCTATATTATCAATCCTCCAGAAACGGTACGCCATCTCCTTCTACAAGTAGATGACACGGTACACGTCATCAACTTTTCAGGAGCATAGTTTGTAGATCTTCGTCAGCGCTATAATGTAAAGTACGTCCAGCATCACCGTATCTAGGTTTTTATCGCTCCTTCGCACACCCGAAAATAAAAAAAAAACCAAACAGGTTCCCTCAGTACGCATTAAGAAATTGCTCTAAAGATCCCACAAAGCAATTCATTTGCAGTGATCTTCAATAAGTCTATGTATTTTCTTCTAGAGTTGCAAATCGTTATTTGTACAGAATCATTATTATTTCATAAAATGATGTGGAAGAAGACGTCGAATACATTGAATGCGTCGCCTTCTAGAGGCCGAACATGTCCAAATTAAAGTATGAGCGCCATTTTGCGTTGCAACAGTTCTACTTGGTGATTTCGTACTTTTCGTCGTATTGTAAAGCACCAATGGAGCACACGCGTTTACTTACTGAGCGAAAATTATTCAAGCATTTTTGCCTGTTTGTTGTTACCTCCAAAAACAGTCTGCGATCAGAAATAGAGCAAGAATAAATCCCATAATGGTCGTCGTGTTTGAGAGCCCGAATTAGAAAAGATTGTTGTCGAAGGCATAGCTTGCTACTTAGACCTCAAAATTGCTTTTAGAAAGCAACACTTCCCTGTAAACATTTCCCGAAACTACTGAGTAAGCCATTTAAGGTATAAAAAAAATGCATAACCCTTGGTTTTGGATTGGTTGGTAGATTGGTTGGTGAAACCTGTATTGGCGTTTTTTTGGATAACCTTTATATTTTCTCATCCCGAAGCAGGCAAAGATGCAACAAGGGTGTACTTCACTGAAACCATTTTGTAAGCGTAGAAGGTCATTACGGACCACACCATAAAAAGCAGTTATCATGGAAGCTTAGACGATTGCTTTGCGACGAGCATGCTTTGGTCGTCTTACGTGCTATGACACGATCACAAAACCAATTGTTACTAAATTCGGTTGCTCAAATGTAACCGTATCAGGATTGTTTACACGCCTAGGCGGTAAACAGCTTACACGAGCCTACGCCCCAAAGTTCAAATTTATATGTGCCTGTCCAGCTTAATATTACGTGTGCATTAGGGGGCAGTAAAATATTCGTGTTAAAAATGCTGTTGGTGTAAAATATTAATCATCAATATATAATAATAATATTAATAATAATAAGCAACTATAATTGTGTAAAAATATGTAAGTGTGTGCTGCCAAATAAATTTGAAACTTGAAACGTGTGTTAGACAAGATTCAACAGGTTTCCACACATTTTCTTGCGTGACCTCATGCGGCGATTCTTGCCATTCCAGTATATGTAAAGAAATGCTCGTTCGCTATGTGTTTGTATTTTTCTTTTTTGCTACTAGTATGATATACAATTCGCGTGTTTTTACCCCCGCTCTCTTCATCTCTTGTAATTCTGAGGACAAGGTTTCAAAGAGATGAAAAAATAAAACGCATATGAATAACAGGTGCATAATGCGAACACCTGATTTTTTTGTCTCCAGAATGCACACTGTGGGTTTCGCCAACTGTGAAGGACTCCATCCCAGAAGAGTGCATCATCCATTACTACGATATCTGCGGAGGTGGCTTCCCCATTTACGCGAAGGATATGTGCAAAGGCGCCTACAAATAAACTTATCGCACTTGGCGTGCACCTTTAACCAATGTGAAGCCTTTTCAAGTATTTTTTACTTGAAATATTTGTTAGACTGGTATTTTTTTCTAACGCCAAAGTTGACGTTAGGCACAGGTGATAGGCTTTGTTTAATTATGATTAATGCCAAAAATTGAGGCGTTATACTGTGTGACAGTGGATGACCAGCAAAACGTTTTACCCCAAGACTTGGAGTTGACCAAAAATTTAGGAGAAAGGTATGAACAAACGCTATTTCTCGCCAGCGTTGAAGGCGGGCATGCCTAAAAAAGAAAGTGCGTTGCGTCTCAGACACGATCGATACATACATGAAACGGTAGCCATACATGAAGAAGGGCTTGCGTACGGGCTAGTTGGAATTCCGTAACATTCATTGTAAGCGCACAAAAAACACACGGACAAAGCAGACAAGGACACCCGCTTGTCTTCTGGGTCCCTGTGTTTTTTGTGCGCCTAAGATGAACGTTGTGGCAGCCATACATTTTGCCGTGGGTAAACGCTCTCAAACCAAGTCTGTCAAGCGGTAGCTCTGTTGTGGCGAAGTGGCTGCCAGACAGTCTTCTTGCTGGCAGAAACCACCCAATCTACCACTGCACCACAGGCAACACACCGACACCGCTTGAAGGCGCTGTCACGAACTGGCAGAGTGCGGAGCGAGAGCTCACGGTGTCGAGCGATAGCTCAGTTTTCGCGCCAAGAGCACGCAGGGAATGCGCACGTTTTGTAATGGCAGGAGCCCTTAGTTTTCCTTTATTCCTCCTTCGCATTCCTTCACTCTCCTTTTAAACGAACACGCAATTTACGCTTCCACTCCACCCAGCAGCGCGATCCGCCTGCTTGACTTTGGCTGGACTTGAAGGTTAGCGGGACGCACGAGACGTGTCCTTGGTTTGTACCCGGAGGAGCAACTTCGCCTTAAAACTCATTCAGGACACTTGAGTCTGTGTGCACGGATTAAACGCGAAACGCAGTGTGGCAATTTTTAGCCTGGCTTAAGTAATACTTTGTGCACCGCTTGATGCTATTTTGGGCGACATCTTGAGTTGCAGAAAACTCACCCCGCCCCCCTTTTTACGTCTCTTAATTACATCATTCTTTAATATTGATATGACGTACACCGGTATTTACAAGTGGCCGAATACGGAAGGCACGATATAGAGAGCGCCCGTCCAAGCATGGGACCGAACTACACGCGCGTCTCCGTCATCGTCTTCTTCATCTTCCCTCCTTGATGATGATCCCGACTCACAGCTCACCTCGCGTACCCTTTACAGCGTGCGTATCAAATGTATCGTAACATCCGGTAATCCGAAACGCACATGCAAAGCATATCCGCTAGAGTTCTGGTCAGTCACTCTGTAAGACCGTTCGTCTGCGGTGGTAGGAAGTCGTAAACTTGTGTCAGGCTGCGCAGGAGCGAAGGATGTCGTTCGACTCCTCGCGACAGGAAGTTTCGTCCGATGTCATTCAGTAGCTGACGGGGAGCACCATGATGGAGGATCACCTCGTAATGGTGAAAATCTGCGACATCGGTAGCGCAGCTGTTAGGAAGAGCCCGTGTTATTGCGTAAGGTGTCGCATAATCAGTGGCCATTGCAATCCACCGATTTCCGGCCCCAGACTGGGGAAAGGGGACAAGCAGGTTTAAACCAACGCGGGAAAATGGTTCGACCGGTATGTCCAGTGGCTGAAGAGGGACGGTGGGCGGCGTCGTTGGAGCTTTCCGACGTTGGCACTTGTCGCATGCACCGACGTAACGGCGAATAGAGCGGTAAAGACCTGGCCAGAAGAAACACCGTCGGACATGGTAGTATGTTCTGGAAACTCCTAAATGAGCAGCTGTTGGATGTTGTGCAGTTGCTTGAGGACATCCCAACAAATGTGGTCAGGCACAACAGGGAGCAGCTCGGTACGTTCTAGGAGTGCATTCTTACGATAGAGCACACCGTCCGTGAGTTGGAAGAATCGTACTGATGTGTCCGAAGGGGCGTTACTCAGGCGTTTAATGATCTGGAGCAAAATATTATCCTGGCGCTGCTCTTTACCAAGTTGGAAGAAAGAGGAAATAGCCAGAAGGGATGGAAATGCATCGGAACACGCAGGCTCGGGATGTTCGACGGGGTAGCGTGACAGACAGTCGGTGTCCTGGTGCAGACGGCCCGATCTGCAGGCCACTGAATAAGAGTACTCCTGTAGGCGGAGAGCACAACGCCGGAGGCGGCCTGTTGGAATATTTATGTCTCGGCCCTTGGGTTCTCGAACGTCCTTAGACCATAAAAATTGGCGGCACACCAGATATTTGAGCTCCTTCCATCGCGAATCCTGGAGCTTAGGTTGCACCCCAAGTGCGTGAAGTCCCTGTCGCGACACCCTCTGTAGTTTCAGTTGAAGGCACTTGGAATTTGGGGCCATCCGCTGCTCACAAAGCCGGCTTTTTCCTATTTATTGGGGAGCATAAACGCTTTTCAATCGAAGTACGCGCCGTTCCTGGTGCAGGTTTCAAAGCGAAAATGTACAGGATAATATCCCGTGCATTTTTGTTCTGCACCCTCAAAAGATGCCTTTAAAGAAAACTATCTTTACCACTTGTCTTGAATCTTGAGGTGTGACGAAGAGCGAGTCGTTCTTGTCTGAACGCGTTTGTTTGTTTGCTTTCTTGTTTGTTTGTTTGTTTCCGTTGGCGCTCTGGCTAGTTTGCATGCGGCTCCTGAAGGGCTACTAACAGGGAGGCCGCCGTATTGTCTGTGCGTATGGATTGCCACCCGACGTCCCAAATGTCTACGTGTGCGGGTCCTGAGAAGACTTTGCTTATGGGTGCTGTGCCCGATTTTTCCTCCTTTAATTCAAGACCATCTAGGGAGATTGAATGGGAAAAGTTGACCCCTCTATTCAGAATTCTACATCAACTAACCTTCACTGGCCATCCAAGTTCACGGAGTGGAATAGCTGAACATTTTTTCTTATAGTTGGGAACATGCGGAACTTGGGGTACATCTGGTGCCGACAAAGCCGGGAATTTTTTGCCTCATGGGTGGACATCATGAGTTCTCATTAAACTGCATTGCACATTCCAAGTTTCAGTTACAACAGCCGTGGTTGAGTAAAGCGTGTCCCAGTTACAGCATGGGCTTTAAAAGCACCAATGACCTTGCTTTCCTTTTCATAATGTCAAGCACTGTTACAACAATATTCTTACTACGACACTATTTCGCTTGCGTCGAAATGACGTACTAGCGGAGAAAGAAATCTGTGAAAATACTTCCCATAAGTCCCACTTCTGTGTTTACGGCAGAACCGCAGCTCATACTACCAAAAAAATCAAAATGAACAACGGATGCACCATTCAGGTGGTAGCTAGCCGGGTAGGCTGGTTGTTTCTTACGGAATAAAGGAAGTAAAATTCGTTCAATGCAGTGACACCGCGAACTAAACATGTAATGTTAAGTGCCGGGCGCTCTACGCGGTTAACCCTTCAAGCGAGCCATTGGCAAGCCAACTCATCTACCTCTTTTGGTTCAGAAGACGACACTAAAGAGGAAAACCAGAAAACGTTGTGGGGCTGAGGTCACTCGAGAATGTGATTCCTTTCCCCTGCCTGGAAGCATACTGGATGCCCCGAATAAAATGCTTGCAACCCCTGACAACCCTCATTGAAAGCCATAGGTTTTTCTGAAAAGGTAATAAACTGGCCAGCATGCCACCGACTGTCATTTGAATGTTGGGAGGGTTTCAATTTTTTGTTTTTCTTAATGCTTCCTTTTCTTTCCGAAGCACTAGTAACCTATCTGTGCTAATATTCATTTATTTATCTATTTATTTATTTTTTATTTTTTATTTACTGGAAGCCTAACAAAGGCTTTGGAAGCAAAGAGTACAGTAGTTGAAAGGTGAACAACATACACAATCATTCACCGGGGTACAAAAAGTGTTACGAAAGGCCTTGGCCCCTGTTTAAAAGCTCAATCAGATTGATAAGGCCCGTGCAGCGACATATAGTATACATCCTCCTAGCGATAACAAAACTCAACAATAAAAAAACAGACAATGCTGCGTAGTAATAAACTAGTGATTCGACAACCCACAGAGAAAGAGGGAAACGAAGTGGAATCGACAACTTCTCGGGGTAACATATTTCATTGCCTCGTGGCTTGCAGAAAATATGAGTCCCTGACGACGCCGCTGTGAAATCTCTTGGAGTGATAGTTTATTCTGTTTTGTTATATATAGAATTCCTAATATCGGCGCGGTGTTACAAATCTGTGTTTGTCTAGTTTCAGAAAATTGCTCTGCAGGAGACAATTAGTCGAAGATATCTTGCACGATCGCTGATTGTTGAGAGCCCGGCTATGCTCACGAGTTCAGTTGGGGAATTCTGATGAAGCTTTCTACTCTTGCTACACCCTAACTTCACTATCCTACACTTAGTGTATGAGATAAGCATTTGACGCCATATTCGGTGATAGAGCCAATAAATGAGCACTCCGATAGCTCAGTTTTGGGCTATGCGTATCGGAAGGACCGTTCAGCGAAAAAAGTGCTGAGAGTGATTTCGTGTGATATATACCACGTGCTTGTGCCACTTACATCAGGCCAAATAATGACACCTAAGTGCTTGTGTTCTTTGACCCCTTTGTAGTTCACTTTGTTGGATCTAGTACGAAAAAGATAGAGGGTTTTTCTTTTTTGTGACTATCATGCATAGCGTTTTTCTACTATTATCGTCATCTGCCACTCCTGGAACCATTTAGCTATTTTTTTGAGGGCCCCTTTCAAAACTCTCTGCTCATCCATAGTCTGTATTTCTTTCTAAATGATGCAGTCGAAGCGAAGACACGCATTGCTGCGTCTATATTATATCCTGAGTCATAGATATAAAAACAATAGAGAATGGGAGCCAAAACTGTGCACAGAGGCAAAGTGGATGAACCATCAACACAGACTGGTGGTTTTTCTTGAAATGACCGAATTGTTTGCGTTCTGACAAATAGGCTTTTAGCCAGTTCGTAAGAATGCTGTATCCGTTGATTGGTTTGGACTTTATAAACTAGTTTGGGTTGCAAGCTCGTCTAGTTGGAAAGACATTCTGGATTTTACACGGAATCGAAGGCTTTCATTGATCCAGTAACGTTATGTCCACCAGTCCACGCTTATGGATTATTAACGCTAGGGTCGTGTATAGTCTCCACTGAGTTACTGTTGACAAACCGCTCCTAAATCTGTGTTGGTTGGGGTTAATTATGGAATGGCTTTCAGCGAATGATACGATGTCTTTTATTCTTAGGTCCTCAACAATTTTGCCCACTGCAACAGTGAGCGAAATCGGAAGAAAGTTAAAGGAACTTGCAGCATCGCTTGATTTATGTATTCGAACAACTTTAGCAATTTTTTCACTCTTGTGGCACTTCGGGAAGTTTGTAATTACTTTTTAAGAATCAAAAATTAGTATTTAGAAAACCCGTTCAGCAAGCCTTATGTGTTAGGCTTATGAGATACTGGTAGAGCCGCTAGATGTTTTTATATTGAGATTGAGTAACAAAGAAATAATTCCTGCTTCCGTTATAAAAAGTTCACCCGGTACCTCACTTATGTCGTTTGTGAGCACGACGTTAACTTCGCCCCTAAAAACTGTTTAAGAAAATTCACTAGATTGGGTAGCCTTAGTTAAGGATTACGCTGGCAATAAGTTACTCTGCTTAGGATTCCTATATTTGAGGGGTAGTGACAAAACGTATCAGGCGGTGTTTAGCAAAGTTATTTAGGTCACATTTAAGTACATTTGCTTAGCCGTTTTGACTCATGTTTTCATCACGCGAGGTTGATAATTTCTTTTGTACTCTCCAATAAACAAGGTACCTTGTGTAAACATCCTAAGCCTTGAAATTTCGCGTTTCAAATATATAATCTCTATTGATATCCATTGGTTCGTTTTGCGTACAGTCTGCGTTTTTTGGGGATGTATTTTACAAGATAGTGGTGGACATTGGCCTTGAAAAGCAACCGTAGGTTGTCATTTTGACATTCTTTCATTGTTGTACCAGTGAAAAAATTAAGAATAAGAGTCTCCCAAGAATTCTCAAAAGCTGACGTCATCCGCATTTCATCATCATTATAATCATCATCATAAACAGCCTGCTAAGCCCACCGCAGGGCGAAGGCCTCTCCCACTGACTTCCAGCGTTTTCTGTCCTGCCCCGTCCCACTCCACTGCTGGCCACCAAACCTCGGTATCGTATCCCTCCATCGAGTTGTTGTCCTTCCCTGTCCTCCAGACCCATCTCTTGGTATCCACTCCGTTACCCTAATTGTCTACCGGCTGTCTCTTCATCTCCGTACATGGCCAGCCTAATTCCATTTCTTTTTGTTTACATTACCTATGATATCATCTACTAGTGTTTGTTCCCTGATCCACGAAGCTTGTTTCGCCACCATAGGTGTTGCTCCCATCATTATTCGTTTCATGGCCCGTTGAGCAGATCTAAGTTTGCTTTCAATTTGTTTAGTAAGGTGCCAAGTTTCTGCTCCGTAGGTCATCACCGGAAGTATGCACTATGCACCGGTTGTTTATTTTTCTTTTGAGCGAGAGAGATACCTTTCCATTATTTCGGAGTGCTTGCCGAGTGCTCCACAGCCCATACCTATTCTGCGCAGTATTCTTCTCTCGTCGATGGGGTCAGCACTAACAATCTGTCCGAAGTAATACTATTCTTATCCTAATTCCTTTAGTAGTATACAGTTCGTCCTATACTATAGTACTATGCTATAGTACTATACTATATAGTACTATACTATAGTAGTATATAGTATAGTAGTATAGTATTAGTAGTATAGTATATTTCTTTAGTAATATATAGTTCGTCTCCTAAGCTGAACAGGGCGCTTACGGCATGCTTATTGCTCATTACATTAGATTTATTCATATTCGTTTTTAGTCCCACGTACAGGAATTTTGTTTGTAGTTCTTCAAGCATTTTTTGCAGGTGTTCTGCAGTCTTACCCAGCAATACTGTCTTCTGCAAATCTCAAATGACTCAAGTATTCTCTATTTATCCTTAAACCTTTCTTTTCCCTTTAAAAATTTCTGAATATCCCATCCAGACAAGCTGTGCACAGCTTCGGCCAGATAGTGTCTCCCGGTCTTACTTCCTTTTGGATGGGGAATTGATCACTTTGCTGTTGAAATGGTATCAGTTCCGTACGTCCCTTATAGATGTGCCGTCTAGAAGTCTTCGTTGGGTCTCTTCTATTCCCTGGTCCTTTAATGCTTTTAGCACGGCGGTGATTTGTACCGAGTCAAACGCTTTCACATACTCTATAAATGCCATGTAAAGGGGTCTAGTGTTTAGTTTAGTGTTTAGTTTAAAGGTGTCCAGTCGTATATCTGGGTATTTTATTTCGAACCGGCCGGGGTTTATAGCGTTAAAGAGCATGTGATTCCCTCGTAATCTGCAATTTAAGAGACTGCTTCTGAAGAAATTGTGTCATTTGCAATGCTGCCACTTTAATACTAAGGTGTAGTATACGGCGGCTAAGTGACTCGTGTTGAGGCATGTATATTCTGCTTAAATTCAAGGTTAAAAAACCATTTTCCAACAGCGCCTCTTCGCAGGACGAATCGGCACAGGCGTTATCGAGTGTTTTCCAGTCTATTGAACGTAGTTTGTAGTCACCTGCGAGTATAGTTTTTTTAGTGTACCGAAGAAAGGGTTGCATATATTCGGCCCATGCGTGCAGCGTACTTGCAATCCGCATTTGGTGGTAAATATATGTTTGCTATAAAAATACAAATTTTCCTACAATAATCTTACACTACAGGCCTTGAATACCATCTACGTCATGCATGTGTATCGTAGCAATGTCGTCCCTCACTAAAATTGCAACACCACCCCGTCAAGTGCATCCATCTTTGCACAGAACAGTATCGCCTGGTGGGAAAGGCACGGCTGCTCGGAGTTGGAGACGACACCCATGTTTCAGTGATTCAGACTACTGGCGTTGAGTGCTCAATAAGAATTTCTTCCAATTCTTCTGTTTGGTTCATTGTGCTTCTTGAACTGATGTAAACATTAATAAGCTGCCTCTGGCTGATCAGGCTGTTCCCGCTTCTCTCTATAGTTAGTTTTTCTTGATACCGGTAATTTATTGTCACTATGTTGGTTCCAAAGCAACACACTGTCAATAATTTAACTTCGCAGTTTCAGTTCGTCCTTAATTTTGTTTTCTCTGTTGCATTTGCAGCTGCACCGCAGCTGTTTACTCACATTACGCACTCTTCGGGCAGAAATCTTGGCTGCCTGATACTTTATATCCTTCATGTTTGGTGCAGTTAAATATTTTGGTTTTAGCTCTAAATCGGGAAATTTAAATATTAGAGGCCGTGTTTTTTTTCTTTTAGTGCCAACTGTGTGAATCCTCTTAATTTCAAACCAAGCGTATTCTCCATGAATTTTACACGTATTTTCATTTCATTTGATTGTACGGTTTAACACGTCGACACAACGCAGGCGATGAGGCGCGCCGTAGAGGAGGGCTCCGGATTAATTTTGACCACCTGGAGATCTTTAACGAGCGCCGAAATCTTGTACACACGGGGTTTTTTGCTTTTCGCCTCCATCAGAAAAACGGCTGCCGCGGCCAGGAATCGAACCCGAGTCCTCGTGCTCAGCAGCATAACGCCTTAGCCACTGAGCCACCGCGCCGGGTTACAGGTATTTAGTGTTTAAGGCGTTCAGCGGTTTCATCCTCTTCTTCGGGAATATCGTAAGAGGTAAGATTCGATTCGATCGCCTACTTCTGTTATTGAGGTCGTCCACCGTCCGTGCTAGGTCAGTTAGGGCTTGTTCCAAACGACAAACCGCTTTTTTCGGCGACCTCTCTATGTTCGACAGGGAACATCCAGATTGGCGCGACCGGTTGCTAGAGATACTGTTGCCTCTTTGCCCTCCTCTTTCTTATCTATGATATCTGCAGCTACTTTGCGTATTTAGTTCATGACGTCTGGAAGAGTTGGGCCATGGTTGCTTTCTATGTCTTCAGACAGCTGTAAAAACCTGTCAAAGAAAAAACATAGCCAGTAATAAGAACATTTGCATGGGAATGGCACCACCACAAGAAACACATTGCTACTACGAAAACATTTCTTGTATTGCTTTCTCACCTGAACAATAAAGACTAGGTAGTGCACGAGCGTCATGCTCTCTGCGCTGCGGCCGTACCCAATGTCGATGACCGATAAGTTGTTCTATTTATACGTAGGTGGTATCAGTTGTATCTCGTTTGTTGAAGTGAAATAGCAGGGTGCGCTTTTCAGCCACCCGATTCGGTTGATTGCTGTGCCGGACATGATGCGCACATACTTTGTTCCTTGGATTTGAGCATAGGGAGAATCCCGCCGTAAAACTGGGCTGAAATCCCGGTGACAGATGTTCTGGGGCAGCAAAGAACCGACGACTTGAACAAAAATTACGCCCACCTCCCCTCTCGAGAACCCTGGTGTGATGCGACGCTGAAGGGGTTCCATTGTGCGTTTCCGTTGGGTCGATTACTCGAATTGCGTGAGCAATCGTCGGGTAATGCGAGAGAGAGAGAGCGCGAGAGAGAGAGAGAGAGCGCGCAAGCGAAGCGCGGACGACCATCGACTGAGAGACCGGCCGGAGCGCGGCACTCCGCTTACATGCGCAGCGCGCCCGAAGGAGAGGAGACCGCGGAGAGAGATGGCGCTGCACATGCGCACAGCGCGCTTGCGCCGCTCGCAGCGCCGCCCACCGGCGGAGTGAGAGAGCGCGCCGCACTGCGCGCGCCACAGATGTTGGGGGAGAGGGCGCGCTATCACGGCGAGAGGAGGAGGGGTGCAGCGGTGCGGACAACAACAACGGACGCACGCAGGAAGGACAGGGCCGCCGACAAGAGATGCTCTCAGCGTCGCATCTAAAAAATGAAAGAGGTGCGTGGACGTCATGCTCGCTGAGGTGCGGCCGTGCCTAATATTGTGGATGTAAAAACTGGAACACTTACTGAAGCATATTCCATGGGACCACCGCTATTTTTCCAATTACACGTCACCAGTACAAGAGGTTGCTGCGCAGCTCAGTAGACTACGTGGGTGCGCGACGGACCCACGCTGGCCCTAACGTCACAATTGGAGGTCAACTGGTACCCGCACTTCAACGTGCAATGGGTCTGGCGTTGCTTGGCATGTCATTCTGCGCTTTCCGTTAAGGGTAAATAACGTTAAGTCTAAACTAAAAACATTTGCTGCCAAGCTCTGGGGTGTAACGTCGTCAAGTGGCAGCCAGCTAAAAGTACGTATTTTTCTCGCTGTACTTCCAGCGTCCAATACCTGTTGGTGTCGTAAGATTTATCGATGAAACTTCAAGCTCCGGTGCATAGTTTCATTCAGAGCTGATTCTACACCTGCACTAGTGTAAAACGGGGGGTTATTCCGGTTGCTGGGAACGCCAGCCTTCAATTGGTGGCCGTTACTTGGCATAAAATATGTAGGCAAAAAAGGCAACGATTTCCCAAGCATGTGATTAGCCTGATTTATTCTGTATAACAAATGACGTGACGTTCTCCGGCGCACAAAGAAATCAGCCAAGTACAGTTTTGATTCTATTGGAGCAACGGTAGCAGATTGAGCACAGTTAGAATATAGGAAATGTGAGAAGCGCCTACGATTGATTGATTGATTGATTGTGGGGTTGAACGCGCCGACGCAACGCAGGCGATGAGGCGCGCCGTAGTGGAGGGCTCCGGATTAATTTTGACCACCTGGGGATCTTTATCGTGCGCCGAAATCTCGTACACACGGGCGTTTTTGCTTTTCGCCTCCATCAGAAAAGCGGCCGCCGCGGCCGGGAATCGAACCCGCGACCTCGTGCTCAGCAGCGCAACGCCTTAGCCACTGAGCCACCACGGCGGGTGGAGAAGCGCCTACGGATGATTCAGATGGTTCGAAGTAGCGAGCAGACATGAAGGTCCAAAACTAACGAGGCGTACTCCAGCTGAGGTCACACACACAAACATGTTACAAAGGGTGGTCTTTACATCTCATGAAGTAGGAGCAAGATTTTGCCCAAAAGAAAACAAGCATGTGATTACAGTTTTCTTGCAATATTTTGAGTGCGTATTTGCAAAGAGAAGTAATTCGATGTATAGGCTCCGAGATTTCTGTGACACAGGGATTTTGGTGACATCCTTACAGGGATGTGGATGAGTGTCAAGTTCACGCTAGATTAATACGTTTCGGGCAAAGTGTTCGCATTACTTTACCTTGTGTTGTTGTACGTTTTCCTTGTTCGCGTGCGAAAATGACCACTGGATTTTGCTACATCATATAGTGTACAACCCTGCGATTGGCATAAATAAAAATTCCTCCAAGTGTAACGCAGTCGACCGCTAAAAAAGCCTGATAGTAGAAGATGTTCTCTTTGATAAACCACTCATAGAAAGTAACAATAGCCAAGGTCCTCACGCGAAACCCTGTGGTACGCCAGAATTGCGTGGTGATTAAGCCCATTCCTAAAATCTAAATTCAAAAGAGCCATCGTTACAAATAACAAAATAAAACCGTTTGGTATAGTGTTCATTATGGGCGGAGAGCGAAGGGGGAAGGGTGTTACGGGTGTACGAGCGCTTTGGCATGCTCCACGAATCTCGCGCTTCCCCCGCAAAGATTCATGACGCCATAAAATGTAGTGAGGTAAAGTATATGGGGCGGCGATACCTACTTTCACGCTTTTGGCTTATGCGGTCTTAAAAAACAACTGCTGATGGCCCCAGTGTCTCATTTGTATCTGCCACACTCCAATGCAGCTCTATAGGCCAACGTTATCTTAAACTTTAGTGCCCATTTTACTGAAACCACAACGAAGAGAGAAACTCCAGCGTAGCCGTACACAAGGAGGAATAGTTTGGTTGTCCAGGCCAGTGGTGGGATTTTCATCCTTCTCGTCAACAACAGAATGAATTTGGAAAGACAAGCTTGGCGTTTGCAAAGAAATGCTTAAACATATATTTGGAGTTGGAAGCGTATCACGCGGGCTGCACATAAAGTTCCAGCGGAGTTTATGTTACTGCGCAGTACAGACCAGTGGGCCGCCACTTGATGTCAGACGGAGAGGAAGTCGATGGCCTGCTTTAAAACATATATACTTGCTTCAAACGTAAAAACGTGACAAATGGCTTCAGGGGGGCCTGTACGTTTGTTCTCGTGACATGTGTTTCTAGTATCAAGCCATTTGCAGTGCGCGCTGAACTTTTGCTTTGTCAACATTACTCTTGATTCCCGTATAGGCCGAGCTTGTCATTTATGTGACGTGAAGTTATTACGACCTCTGCGCTATGCATGTCAAAGAACAAAAATTGCTTTTGATAACAGTGAGGTTCATTCTCCTGCACGACCGATTTGAAATCGCGGGCTATTGTCTTGAAATTGTTCCCCGTTGGGTGCTACGCTTACACAACGGCGCACACTCGAGGATATCCTTAGTTAGACCGGGGTCAATGCCAGCAGCAATGCAAACAGTCCGTAAAGGGCACCTTAGCTGTCATCTCTCGGGTAGCAAACAGTATATATGATGTAGAATTCAAAGGTGAACCTTTCTCAGCAACCAATTAGGCAGCGTTCTGCGTGTCAGCTTTTTACTACCTTGGGGATAACTGAAATTTTACGTTATTTGCCACAAGCACACAGACCCAGCTTTGCACAGATTATTAGTCCAATAAGCGAAAGCCTCGGGCCGTCCGGGGGATCTCGGCGAGTAGACTGGGGCAATCCAGCGGACTCTTTTTGAGATACCCGTAGGAATAAAAAACTTCTCGTAATGACGGTCAAGATTCAAGAGTTCTGAATAAATGCCGCAGATCCAAAACTGTCAAATTTATTTAGGAGCCCTTCATTATGGAGCGCCCTTCATTATAAGTGTGGTATAAAATGAGTATAACATCCTTAATTTACGTGCAATGTAACACTAATGAGGGCTTCTTGATATGTCGTAATACTGAAGTGAAGGTTAGCCACGGTTGGTCCTAAATGTAGAATGCTAGGGATAACGTTCTCTAGTGACATCGGCCCGTTCCTATTAGAACGAGTACTGAATGTGCTCAATTAACACACTTTCAGCTAAGGCGCTGGTCGACATGGTAAGGCTTAAATCGAAACTTTCAGCTTGAGCTTACCGCTTCGCCACCTACTCGACAATTTCTGCCGTCGTTAAAGGAAACCTAAGGACACCCGAAGATTTTCATGTGCAGTCATAGAGATGTGAAACGCGAACACACAATGATCAACCAAAACAGACAAATAGCGCCATTTCTTTCTGTACAAGTTAACTTGTCACGTGGCTCTTTTACCGTCGCAAATATTTAAAATATGTCTTCCAATTGTACCTCTAGCAAACCGTTATTTCATCTCTGCTATCGAGAATCTTTCATTTTGAGTGTTCCGGTTCATATTCCCGTGTTCTCATTTATTTTGTCTATCACTGTGTATGTAGTGAGGATTCTAAAAAACTATTGCGCTGCAGTGCGTGTTGCTACGGACTCTGTTGGACATGCGCCCTGCAGTCAGTAAATATATCAGTACATTCTTTTGAACGCAAGCACTAGGAGACTGGACCACTGCTCTGAACCGTGTGCGGGTACTTCGACTCCAAGCAATGTGTTAAGAACAGAGAGCAGTGCACACTCGCAAGGCTGTATTGCACGATAACGGTGTATTGGACTGGACGACTTTCCGCACTTCGCCCAACCAAACTGGGTAATCGATGCATTTATGGAACATACGCCGTCACTCCTGAAAAGGGCCGTGCAGACAAGACATGTTTCATTCATTCCAAAGACTGCCTCATTAGAATCATACTGACACCTTTTTAAGGCAGAGTTCGCTTAAATAAGCTATATAATTTCGAAGAAACAGAATCGCCATGCGACCCGCTAGCTCATTCCCGGCAGCAGAACCTAAGATGTCATATGCCCAGCTGTGGGATTGGCTGAGACCACAAAAAGCAAATGCAATTAATGCAGGGCTTATAAACCTGCAGAGCCGTCTATTTGGGTCTAATTGTAATACATATTCATTTTACAGCCGTAATAATGGTTCTTTAAACAATGATAGTTACAACAAACGTACACATAAACATTGAAGTACCGAGGCCCACTGCTGTTGGTACTGGGCACGCAACTCTTGTTAGCTGCACAGCAGTCCGCTGCTTTGCAATTGTCTTACACGAACTGGCCGCTGGCACAACCGTCGTTGTCTTAGGTGAACTTGTTTATCGAGCATGCCCTATGTTTCACGAAACGATTACTTTCTACCGTAGCAAAAACACGCCAAGTGCAACTACGGTCAAACTCAAAGCAATGGCGGACAAGGGTCCGCGGCTGTGTATGGTAGCGCCATCTGGGAGGACTGACGGTAAGCAAGGCTGCAGAGCCTAATCACGCACTCGAAGTTCGTTTTGAATACCCGCCCCTGTGACTTCATTGAAACGTCACGGAAGATCATGGTTTTATCGGGAGGATCAAAATTTTAACCTATATTCATTAATTTCTCAGTGAATACGGCATCTTTTGCTGCCGGACAAGCGCTCAGGGCACTACAAAACACGACATCTTTTAAATAAAACAAACTTTTAATTCATCTGCATGGCTCCTTTAAGCGCTACTCAACAAAAATGAAACTTGGGTCAAAGTTTTGTGTATTGTTAAGTGCAACATGGAATTAAGCCTCCGCTTTGGAACAGCAAAAAATCTCAGCCATCCTTTCCTTTATATTCAACCCGCCACGGTGGCTCAGTTTTAATAAAAAAAAGCCAGGGTGGCTCAGTGGCTAAGGCGTTTTGCTGCTGAGCACGAGGTCGCGGGTTCGTTTCCCGGCCGCGGCGGCCGCTTTTCTGATGGAGGCGAAAAGCAAAAACGCCTGTGTGTACGAGATTTCGGCGAATGTTAAAGATCGCCAGGTGGTAAAAATTAATCCGGAGCCCTCCACTACGGGCGCCTCATCGCCTGCGTTGCGTCGGCGCGTTAAAACCCTACAATCAATCAATCAATCAATCAATCAATCAACCTTTATATTCAAATTGACAAGATAGGACTTTGTCGTCGCACTAATATTTGTCGGGTTATACTCGATTCTCAACCCAAATTTCATGAGCACGTAATCTTGATTACAAAGAAAGGTTCATTTGTTATCCCAATTCTGATTAGAGCTTCATCATACTTCAACCTGCAAGCTCTGCTAATTTTGTATTACGCCTTTGTCCACAGTCACCGAAATTTCTGCATTTCTTATTGGGGCGGTACGCAGCGTACGCACATCGCACAGTTAACAACACTGCCGAAACAACCACTACACATTATCGCATTCTCCCACCGACAAGTAGAATCTTCGCTATTGTTCTTTCAGCTCCGTGATTTGCTTCTACATCACCTTTATCACTACAGCACCGGTGTCTTTTTAACATTTTTTTATGTTCACTTTGCTTTACATATTTTTCGGCAACACATCACACGCAATCACAATTTAATGTGCTTTACTTCAAGCCTGATTTTCTACTTTAATACATGCATATTAGCTACGGCAAACAAATAACCGCCTTTGAAGCATCAATTCCCTTGGCCAACAAAATACCTGCGCTCTGACTCACACATATCCCAGTATTTGCGATGCTGCAACGTTTAATGCAATTTTTGTTTTGTTCCTTTCAAACTTTTATGATTTCTGCTGTTTTTGCCATCTATTTCTGAGACATCGACACTGGCAAAACGCTGTATGCTTTCGCGAGTTTGGGAAATTTTCCGCGTGGCAGCTTGTTTTTGTGCCGGAAGATTGATGTTGAAATCTCTGACAACCAAAGCAAAAGAAACGTAATTTGAAGAGCATCTTTCCGGAATGCCTTGGGTGCCTTGTTATTGTAGAAAAAATAAATGTCGAAAATGCTTCAGACCTTGCTCATGTTTTCGCATTTGAAGCGGTAACTGCTCAGTGAAACACGCCTGCTTTTTAAAATACCACAGGTATTTCTGACTGCCGCCCCACACCATTTCAAAGAATTCTTGCAACTCCTCCGTGAAACAAGTTGGCTTGTACATCGGATTTTGTAAAATATAAATAAGTAAATACAGTTCCACACATTGTGAAATCTGCTGCGGAAACAAGGGAACTGTATTTTTTTTTGTCGCCTCGAACGTTAAGTGGCGCTCGCCCGATTACGGCACTGCCGCCGTCGCGCAAATTCTACGGTTCGTGCAAAGTAATCGGCCGCACCCTTGCTGGATTGCCGAGCATGCCTGGCTATTGGCAGCAGATGACTTGTGCAAAAGTTTTTTCGCGCCGCCTTTATTTTTTTTTTTCTTTTATGATTTGCTACTAGTGTGTTCACCATGTTTGCCGTCTGAAGTACATCTGAATGAAAAATAACAAAGAAATTTTTGCTTGCGTGGCACTGGTCTGTATTTATTTATTTATTTATTTATTTATTTATTTATTTATTTATTTATTTATTTATTTATTTATTTCATAATACCCCTAAATGGCCCTCAAAGGAGGGTTTTACATAGGGGGGGGGGGGGCGTATGCACACTGAAAATACGACAAATGTGGAGCGCAGCATTAAGAAAATTGAAAAAAAAGATGGAAAAGAACGATAAAAGGAAACTTCGGTACCGTAAAAGTTTTCACCCCAGAATCACTTTTCACCCCAGAATCACTTCACCTGCGGATCACTACCTCTTGCAGGAGTCTTCCGCAATGTTTTGCAGGTGCTTCGATATTTTTTATTTATTTATTTATTTATTTATTTATTTCAAAAAAAACCCTGAAGGCCCTCTGGGGAGGCTATTACATAGGGCAGGGGGGGGTTACAAAGGTGTCCACATAAACTAGAACAAGAACAAAATAAACACAAGAACTAAAAAATGGTAGAAATAATTAACATTGCTAGAGTGAAAACAAATACAAAAATTCGGTAGAACAATAAGAACAGCTATTGGTACAGTAACTAGAACAAACTACACCGAATATAACCACATGGTATATTACCACGTGTCATCTGACAACGCAAGAACTGAATGAAATGAGGCAGCGAGATGATACATATTATACATTGATATTTTTGCTCAAAGCATTAGTAAATTTTGTGGTATTCGGCTCAGTAACAATGTTTGATGGTAGATTATTCCAGTCTATTGTGGTACGAGGAGCAAATGATTCGGCAAAAGCAACGGTATGACATGTGATGCGTTTGATTTTGCATGAATGATCTCGACGCGGAAAAATGGCGGCGGGTTCACACATAAATTCGTTATGAAGGCATGCATGGTAGTACAGTTTATGAAATAATGTTAAGCGAGATATGTTGCGACGATGCGATAAGGTTTCAAGTTCAGCACGATTTTTTAATTCCGTTACGCTGGTATAGGGTGAGTAATCAGAAAAGATGAAGCGGACAGCACGGTTTTGTAAAGCTTTTAAGTCATTTATTAGATATGCCTGATGAGGGTCCCAAACGGCTGCCGCATACTCTAGTTTAGGGCGTATTAGTGTAATATAAGCTAATTTTCATAAACGCGCGGGTGCATGTCTGAGGTTACGTTTAAGGAAACGAAGCGAATGGTTAACAGACGCGAGGATATAGTTGATGTGATTATTCCATGTCAAGTTACTGGTTAGATGTAAACCAAGGTATTTATAGGTGGAAGTTCTGTCCACGAGGCTGTCGTTTAATATGTAGGATGCATACTTTTGGGAGGCGTGATTAGTAAAGGACACTAGTTTTGTTTTAGCAAGGTTTAGAGGCATTAGCCAGGTTGAGCACCATGTGTTTATAGCATTAAGGTCAGATTGTAGAATATCGTGGTCATGGTTAGATTGAATTTTACGGTGTAATACGTCAGTCATCCGCAAATAACCTTATGTTAGATTTAACGCAGTCTGGTAGATCATTAATATAAACTAGAAAAAGCAAGGGCCCGAGTACACTTCCCTGAGGAACACCAGATATTACGGGGACTAGAGAGGAGTTGCGATTGTTAACTGATGTAAATTGCATCCTGTTAGAAAGAAAGTCTTTTATCCATGTTATAACAGCAGAGTCGATGTTCAGTAGCGTAAGCTTGTGAATAAGTCGATGGTGAGGAACACGATGAAATGATTTTGAAAAGTCTAGGAAAATTGCGTCGACTTAAATTCCAGCGTCTACGGATGAATGTATTTCGTGAATGAAGCCAGCTAGTTGGGTGTCACATGAATAGCCTTTACGGAAACCGTGCTGATGCCGAAAAATAAGGTTATGTTTTTCGAGGTAGTTAATGATCTGGGAGTGAATAATATGCTCCATGAGTTTGCATATGGTACTGGTTAGTGAAATAGGGCGATAGTTCAGGGGTGAGGTACGATCACCAGATTTGAAAAACGGAACAACCTTCGCCACCTTCCAGTCATGGGGTATAACGCCGGTGGATAGAGACTGTTGGAATAGAGCGGATAATATTGGGAATATGCTTTGTGCTATATTTTTTAGAATAGTTTTATTTAAGCCAGTGTTGTCAGCCGAAGAAGAAGTCTTGAGATTAGTCAGAAGAGAAAATATGCCAGCATCGGTTATGGTTATTTCAGGCATAAAAGCATCAGTGCTACTGCGTATGGTTGCCTGTGGGAGGGAAGATTCGACTGTAAATACCAAGGAAAATGTTTTGTTCAGTAGTTCCGAACAGTCACTGCCAGTTATTATTACGCCGTTCTGATCAGTAAAGACGATGTCGGGTTTATGCTTGGGATTGATGACACGCCAGAAACGCCGAGGATTATTTGTTAGCATGGATGATAAATCACGTTGAAAAAACTGTAAGCGCGTGGTTTTGAGCAATTTTTGATATTCTCTATCACATTCCTTATACCGTTGCCAGGAAACAGCTAATTTACTTTTCTCAGCTTGTCTGAATAATCTTTTCTTGTTGTTTAGGCGGCGAAGTTTCTGTGAAAACCAAGGGGCAGTATTATCGAATGTAATAGAGATGACCGGGATGTACTATCTATCAGATTAGTGAGGGCGTTTTTCAGTAGTAACCAGTTTTCTTCGACGGTCCGCGACAAGTTATCTGTTAGAAAGTCAATGGCAAAAAGTGATAGTTCGTGGTTAATACGATCGAAATTAGCTTTCTTGTAACATCGAATGAGCTTGCTAAATGTTTGCCGCTTGATAAGAGGAGGAACTATGCGACCGGTTAGCACGTCATGATAGGATAAACCATTATGATGTGTTATATCAGAGCATATATCTGCGTTGTTAGTGACTACCAAGTCCAGAATATTCGAACAGTGGGTTGAACGCCGTGGTGGGCTTGTAAATAATTGGGTGAGGTTGAAATCAAGACAACATTGTAGAAACGCATTAGACTCGGATGGTGTGCCTAGAAGTTAATTGAGTAGACCACGCTATGTCAGGGAAGTTGAAATCCCCAAAAATTATTATGTTTGACTGCGGAAACCGACGAGCAAGCTCGGCAAGAATACGATGGAATTCTGCAGCGAAACCGTGTGAACAATCTGGAGGGCGATAAAAAACGCTAACAAATATACTACTGGATTTGAATTGTAAAGAAATTACTGCACATTCCAGAAAAGTACTGATAATCACTGGCACAACCAAGTACTGTCTGCTTACCGCAAGAAGGACACCGCCACCCCGGCGGTTTTGCCGATCAGAACGAAAAATGTTAAAGTCTGATTCACAAATGAATATGCTATTGCTAGGAACAGAATCATTTAACCAAGTTTCAGTTAAAGCTATAATGGTTGCAGATGTTGAGTCTATTAATGAAGATAATGCGACATTTTTACTAGTAACACTCCTAATGTTAGTGTATAAAAAGTGACAACTATCATCGGTACTAATATTGCTATTTGATGTTGCTCGTAGCAGCTTAGCTGAGGATGAAGGGCTTACATCACGTCAATTTGCAGAAACCACAGGGGAAACAAGTTTCGCACAATTGAGTTCGGTATCCCATATGTAAACATCCTTATTAATTTTTAGCTTATTAAAGACAAGGTTGACGCGGTCTTTTTCTTTCTTTATAGTCTCTGAGAACTGCCATAATTTTCTTCTCTTTTAACGAACTGCCTCAGAGTAATCTCGCGAAATCCCAAATTCTGTATCTTTCAACTTGTGGTCATTGCTTAATATTGTGTCAATTTCTTATTCATTGAAAAACTTCACAATTATGGGTCGAGTGCGATCGCTCGAAAATCGACCAAGGCGATGAGCACGTGCAATTGATGCTGCTGTTACTTTCAGCTGGTCTTTGCAGAATTTTTTTACTATTTCCTCGGACGTTTCCCACCCTTCTGATTCGCCCGTGTCTTGAATACCATAAAAAATAAGATTAGAACGCCTGGAGCGGTTTTCCAAATCGTCTATCTTGTCATGCATTAAAGCAATGTCACGCTGGCTGCTGCTGGAAAGGTGAGTCGAAGCTCCTGATGCACACTTTGATTCTAAGTCTTTGATTTGGTTTTCCCTTTTTGTAAGACTAGCATCCGGACTCGATAGTGATGCCTGGGCGGTCAATGATTCTAATTTATCTTCTATTTCGTGTACGCGTTTGGTAAGCGATTCAATGTTGTTTTTAAGTTCAATGTGAGTGCATAGCACTTTGTTAACCGATTCCAGTAGGTTAACATTGCTTGCTTCCAAACTTTGCATAGCAGTGAACACCATATCAAGTTTTTCCTCTTGCGCTTTGGTCATGGGAGGTGATGATTAGTGATTATTGGTTTCGATGTCGCCCCAAGCAACAAAAGGCGCCAAAAGTACACTGCTCTACGTGCCAACCCCTTGAAGCGGTTGGACAGGTCATGGGGCCACGACACCGCAATAAGGCAAACATTGTTGCTACGGTAAGCACGAAGTTTCAAGGTAACAAACCTGTGCAAGCGCAAGCGGTGAGTGCAACATCCCAACTGCGGTGGCGTGGCCAGAAGTGCCGAAGAAGGTTGCGCGATCAAATGCAGCCGGGTCAGCTGACATGGTTCCGGGTTGCCAACCGACTGGTCGAAAATCCATCACGCTTGCTGGCACGCCATCTGGTGGATCTCGTCGCTTGTTATGGTCCGTGGCTCGGCGCTTGTATCCTTGAAGTCGCACCATCCGCCCAGACGACAACCAAGCAGTGGTGCCGGTGATGGTGCATACGGATGACCGAGTATCCACACGAACAGGACCTGTGCAAGCGCAAGCGGTGAGTGCAACATCCCAACTGCGGTGGCGTGGGATGTTGAAATATGAAAATTAACTTCCGAAGACAGTTCTGCTGTTCACTACAAGCCGTCCTCACTCTTCCCATTTTGATTACATCTTGAAAGATACAACTTTGGAAAAATTCACAGAATATAAGTATCTAGGAATCCTAATCACCCCAAACATCTCTTGGTCATTACACGCTGATTACATCTAAAAAAAAGCATTAAAAAGTTGAGTTTACTTCCGCCGTACACTAAGGAACACTCCCAAAGAAATTAAATTAACGTTATATAAGACCCTCATACGGCCGCTTCTCGAATATGCATCTTCCATCTGGAGCCCTTACACGCAGAGAATAGTCAAATTGAGGGGATTCCAAAGACAGCTTAACGATTTATTTGTCACCGCTAGGTCAGTTATTTTTCCTCGTCCTCCACACTGCCTTTTTTGAATTTGGCACCACTCTCAGAGAGCAAGTGCGTTCAGGCTCTGAAATGTCTGCACTGCATCATACATGGCTGCAGTCGCGTTTATCAGGATTCTCTTAAAACTTTCGCCCCCCCCCCCCCTCCCCGCTGACCCCCTACTTTGCCCGCACCAACGCTTTCGAATGCAGCTTTTTTCCACGTGTCGTAGAGGAATGGAACTTACACGACAACTGCGCCGGCTTTCTTTCTTTGACTGCATTTCTATTTTCTCCTCGTCAACACACCCATATATATGCATGCCGACACTATTTGTGTATATTTGGAGTGTTCTTTGTAGGCGTTCTTTATTTATACCTCTGCTTGTTTTTGTGGAGCGGTTTCGGGTAATTGTATCGCCGTTTGTAACCAGTGATGTATGTTTATCTACCCCACTCCTTAGAGAGCCCCGTGAGGCTACAATACATGAAGTCGTTTGCTGGTCACTGATCAAAGTCAAAATATACAAATGACGTTTAGAGTGCGATACAGCTCCTTTGTTAACGCTGACTCAGTGTGGACAACCGTTTTCTTATTCAATCTCAGTGTGAACAAGGGAGCCGTAGCGCTTCCCTAAACTTCATTTGTTTATTTTAACTTTGGGCAGCGACCAGCAGACGACTTCAAGCATGTATCCTGAACAGACGGTACGCCGTCAAGCCCTCGGCTGCAGTGTGTAGAAATAAAATAAACAAACACCGCTGTCCACATGTTGTGTAGCTCATTTGCTTTTATGACACGTGCACGTTATCAACCTTGGACGACCTCAGCTTCATGAGTAGTGTTTACCTTTTTGTGTTGAGGGCCAAACACTGCTGTCCACATTTTCTGTAGCTTATAACGGTTTTCTTACATGTGTATCCTACACGTGCCCTTGATCAATATTTGACGAATTCAACTTCATCACTGGTGCTAGGTATTTTGGAGCAACGGCCGAATACTCTTGCCCACGTGGTAGGCGGTCTCCCAAAAAATAGGGGCAACGTTTTTCGCAAGCAATTTTTGCTCGGACGTTACCGCTTCAGTCAAACATGAAGGGCAATCAGTGATCCGTCCTTCCAGTGAGTAAATTACAACGTTAGAAGAAACGACATTTGTGCGTTCCCCGCAATAGATTACTCATGCTCTGGCCGACATGGGAAGTAAGCACAGTTTTAGTTGTCCGTACATCTGTGAGGATCAGGGATGCACCAAAATAAGCTGGCAACCACCTGAATAGAAGAACAGAATATAAGCGCATTTTTAGCCAGGTTAGACACCTTCGCACGAAGTGAAGCTACAATGAAGTGGCATTTATTCGTGCTCATTTTTGCTGGAGTTCTAAACAGGCTTTTGGGCACTCTACGGAGCCCGCGAAGCAAAGTCGAGATGTCCCGGACAGTTTCAAGGTAATACTTTATTCATTTGAACGGAGCAATGGTGTTTGCAAAACATTTCGGTGTTATTCCTAAATGTGCCCGTAATAAATAAATACGTACATGACTTCTAGAACTACAAACGTCTACTGGGAAATGTTTACAGACTGGATCATCTAGAAATGTAAAACCGGTGCTCCAATGAAGATGAAAAGAATAGTAGCTCACTATCTTTTCATCGTCGTTTATCATGTCCCTCAAAACTATCGTATCTTTGCATGTAGAAATAATATATAGAGCGAGATAACTGTCATATTGGAATGTTTTACAACATACCGCAAACACTTGGTCGGTGAGCTGTTAAAACTGCACTTGCACTTCAGTGCTTTTATTTCCACTGGTAATCAGGAAATGCAAGAGTGCTTGTTAATCTCATTCACATATATTAGTTCCGCTACCCTAACCGCAAACTGAAAAAATTTAATACAGGAGATAATCAGCAAGCAGCTTTATCAGGAATTCTAAGCAGACAGAGAAAAGACACCAATTTCAGTAACATTATTTGCCATGAATAAAAAAACAATTTATTTTTTATACAATACATACATGTTTCTTAATCCTCATTGTAGCTGAGTGACCTATTATAAAGAACAAAACGCCGCGCGCGTGTAATTGTCTCAACAAATGATACTAAATAACGACACCAAAACAACAAACGATAATTTAAGTAAGCAGAAGACCAGTGTAGTAAAAAGCACACGACCATACTCATCCTCTAGGGAACAAGTAAACACTCTTTTTGAATACACGGCAGTACTTGAACATAAAAAAGCTTACCTTTGAAAACGAAACAAATGGCGTTGCTGAAAACATACAACAAAACATTATCCATGAGGAAAGTGTCTCTTAAAATGCTGAACTATGGGCGTTTGCTACAAATGACAGTGAAGTTTTTGTATAAAACAGAAACATTTATCCCGCCTGTAAAATAACACTTCAAATCAAAATTGAAGAACATGTCCAATTTTGCTCTTCCACCTGTTATGGTTATGTTTCTCCTGAGGCTTTCCGAGCCGCAAACCTACGATTGCCTCAGTTTATGTTCTCTCTCTTCGGACCTAATAACCAGCTAAGCTATTCTATTCCTGGCGGCAAATTTTGCCACAGATAAAAACGCAATCTTTTTTCCAAAAAGCTAATACCAAGGCGCGTTCGTCCAAACTTTATTAAAGCGAAGCTTCATTGTCCTTACTTATGCCGTTTGTACGCCAATACGGCCTACAGGAAAGCCAACCTTCTCTAAGGGTGATAATGATTGGGCTAAAGCGCGAATTCGTTCTGAAAGGTTACCTTAAGCTCCTGCGTCCTGGCTCTGATTGATCCCATAGTGGGTTTCCTACGCTTCGCTGGTGCCTCTGCTTAGAATATTTAGAAAAGCGAAACTAGCAAGACATAGGAAACCAATTATGAAGTGTGATAGAGCGAGAGTCGCCCTACAAATTTGTGTTTTCAATGGTGAGAGCGAGGAGAGGGTTGACACGCTAAATCACGACTTAACAACGGTAATTACCGACTCTGCACCAGCTGTGGGAGAAGCAGCATGCGGGAAACAAACAGGCAAACTTACACAAAAAACGAAGCAACATATTGAAAAATGTAAAAAAGTGAATTTGACAAGTGCGCTGGATCAAACTGAATTAGCGGAGATGTCACTCTTGATGGCCAGAAGCAAACGAACGACAGTTGGCCGTACAACGGGGCCAACATTCGAGAGAAGAGGAACCTTCTAGGCAACAAAGAGAGAGTTGGCGACAAGCAGCTACAGAATGTACGCACTCAGAGGCGAGCAGGCTAGCATACGCACATGTAACGAGGCAATAAAAGCAGCGGAACGCTTCTACAGAAGGCTTTCGGCTTAGCATGGCGCTACACCGACCTTCCATTTCTCAATAGTTCGAATCGCATGCTGAATTCTTTCGCGTTGGTGAAAAAAGCGGAATTGCTTGGTATTCTCGGTGTCCTGCAAAGACTGCAGGAGCAGGAATCTCTACTCGGTGCTCATGTACGTGCGACGCTCTTTCGGATCATCAATGACTCCCACGTGGCCGTTTTAGAACTTAACAAGTCATACCATCATGACGGTGTTGCTGATAGAAGTCTTTCTTTATTCCAACACTACGGGAAACAAATCTAGAAAACTAGAATGACTTGGACACCTCGCCATCCCACCAGTGCTGCTGAGAATCAGGAGGCACATGGACGCGGTCGGGGAGGGCCTCCAGTCCCCTTTACCCCCCTGACCCACAACCACACTAAAAGCAACCTTCCGTTACCTGGTACCAACAGCGTCGCCAGCGCCATAACTAGAGCCGTAAACCACTGTACGACACGTCTCCATCTTGCCCCATATCCCTAATAAGCGGGCCCTCAAGATCGGTTGCAATTTTTGCAACCAAATCCAAGGCGAACCCAGCACGCCCAAAAAATGGGCTAAGGGAATGCCACTTTCCGAACGTCACTTCTGTCTCCTTCTTCTGTCCATTTTGTGATATGGAGACGGTTTCAAATGTCTGTCACCTTATCTAGGGGTGCTGATGCCCTAATCTGGGGAGCTGATGCTGTCACCTTATCTGGGGGAGCTGATACCTAGGAACATGATGCCCTAAGCCGAAATTTACACCAGTATCTTTACAGCAAGATTACCTCTACCTACTAAAATCGGATCCTTCCCCTCTTGCGTCTGTGGGGAACTACGCAATTGTAAGTGGCCTGCCTGTTCAAGGCAGTGTGGTGTGTGCTCGGTCTCCATGTGCCCGGACACAGATCTAAGAGGAGAACTGAAACTATTAATTGAACGTTGGACAGTAAACATTACAGGAGCTATAAACATTACTTTGTTGTTTTTTTTTTCCTTGGCCCAATCCTAATCCATGGCCTACGCCAGTAATTCATTCCTTCGATCCCTCTTTTTCTTTCGAGGCAAAACCTTATATCTCACCTAACCATCCGATGGTCACTGGTCCGAATATATGTCCATTTAGTCTCGAAACTGAAAAGGAGTTTTGAAAGAAATTTTTATAGAAATGCGGATTGTGTTTATTGCAATGTCGACAGGTAATCCGGAGAGCTGTTTGTTTACGCCGTCGTCAGCACACGGCTTGTGACTAATTTGACATGCGGTATACAAGCTGCATACGGTCATTTATATCTAAATGTTGGTACTTAGTAAAGCTGATACAGTGTCGCTCCGATACGAGGTTGGCATTGAGTCCCAAGCTGTCATACTCTCTTGAGCTACATTAAGCAATTGGTACAACCACACAGTTAAATTCGTATTCTCGCTCCTTTCTTTTAGGTCATGGAGATTTTCAAGTCCATTGTGTCCATAACAAGTAGAAAACATGGTACACCATTTGAATGTTTGAGAGCGTACCAAACTTCCATCAACCCTGACACGCGCCGCTCCGAATATGTATGGATGCTTCAAGCCCCAGGGGACCCGACGGCGTAAGCCTTCTTTTGCCTTTATTCCACCTTGTTTTAACTCGTAATTGCGTCAACCACAGGAGCTAACTGCGAAGGCTGTGCAGGATACGTTATGATGAATGAGCAAAGTAGGAATGCTCTTTCTCCGCCTAAATGATTTCCACACCCAGTACTACAAAATTCATTTAATAACTTTTATTTCACAAATACTGCCTTCTGTTTTCTCCAGCAGGAGATCATAACATCAAGTTTCCAACACAGAATTCAAGCTATTTGATGTAGCAGCATGCACCCAGTTTGAAAACAGTGAATTCTAGTGGCGATGATTCCATGAAAGAAATAGGGCTCCTATGTGTCATTTTTAGACTTTAAGATTAAAAAATATTATTTTAATTTTTAAGGGATGAGATGACAGCAAACTATAAAACACTTTTTAAACTTGATTCATTGTTCTTCACTTTACCGAATGAGCGTATTGATGCCCGCCTGCATTACCATCCTCCCTGGGTTGCATAAGTAGCTGCACGGTGTTGCGTAAGCTGCGTATGTCCCGCGTTCAGGTTTGGGCTGCACCTCGCCATAGCAAAGTGACCACTGCTTGCTCTTTACCGCGTCGGGAGCAGTCCCGGTGGCCTGTCCGGGACACTAAGACACCGCAATTTCTGCTTAGGCTCTTTTATTATAAAGAAAACCCTAATTAAGGCTCTCATCCTTATAACTGGTTGCCATAAGTTACGCCATTAGTCAAATGCTTGTTGAAATTTATGTCAAGGAAGACTAAGGAGACGAGAGTAGAGGCAGACAGAGAATTTTATCAATGGCTCAAGTAAGGGTTTGGGACAAAAAATAGGTTCGTTGGGCGGTAAGAAAGAAATAACTTGAAATAGCGCAAGTTTTAACTGATAGTTCAACTTGTCCCGTAGCCAAGGACAAGGACCTGCGTCGTCGTAAATGAACTTAACAAAGACGCAAACGTCAAGGAAGCAGTCGTCAGCGTGACGAGCATAGACGAGCGCCGGCGAAACGAATGGCGCGGCGTTTGCCCTGCGAGCATTTATTTCTTCGATTGTACATTCCGAAGCTTCCAATTAGATCTAGAAGACTTGCGATCATTCTAGCCTAGCGACAACAGGACGAAACGCTCTCCTTATAAATCAGATAGCCTACGTGGCACACAAAAGAACACAAAAGAACACAAACTCAATTGTATTGTGCGATTTGGCACTGCATTAAAGGATTACACAGCTCCGTGTTTACGTCTTGGGGCGCCCAGCTTTTGTCAGCATTATTTGCTAACCGCAATTAGACGTTACAACAAAAGTTATATTTTATCCCGTTGGTGTTTATCTCCATTTGCATCATTCGGAGATGGTGTATATTCGATTTCCTTTTACAATGAGAACAAAATGCGAGCAATATTGTACGTTGTATTCAGGAATAAAAGTTTGTCTGCTTATCCGCAGACGCGCAGGCACCGACGCAGGCACATAATAAAAACGAAACAAGTATCGACTTGTGCCTGTATCAGACGCCAAAATTAACATGAGAATATTTTCAGAAATAGACCCCATAATAAACCACACCTCCGAGATCTACGTCCCATAAATGTAACGGCAGTATTTCATTGCACATTGTTCTCGCTAAATTACATAAATAAAAAATATGGTCTTTTTTCCTTGTCAACGGATTTTGTACTATCCCAATTAATTTCTTAAATTGACTACTAACTCACCAGCTAAAACTGCTCCCAGCATGTGTTTCCTCCGGTATGCTTTTCTGGTCCAAGTAAAAGTTTAGCTTAGCACGACAAAAGTGTATGAACACATTCGCTCGGCTGGTCTGTAATTCCTGAGGGCGCAGAAATAAGTGCAAATGATTTATATCCTTAGGCAGGAGGTTCACTTCCACGAATTGGCAGGCGACGGCGGCAAGGTGTTCCTCACTGTAGAAGATGGTACGTTATGTCTGTTTTTCTACAAACGTGCGGAAAAAGCAAGAAAAATTGCAGTAACTGCTACTCAAACGCTTCGGCGATTTTCTGGCATGCCATTTTGAGACTACTCAAATTTATTATCATAAAAGTACAACCAAAAAACTATTTCAAAAATATAAATTAGCACACCCTGATCAAACCCATTCAGTATGAAACTGTTTTATTTGTTTTAGAAAACCCGTTTTGTGCGAATAATGACCTATTAAGAACCCCAAACGGAAGTCGGCAATATCCGTTGTTTTATTTGTTGCCTAAATGGATCTGTATTGATGATCAATATTAACTCTATTCATTATGGGCACATCTGTCTACTGTTCCACCATTATTGTTAGCATAATTGTTTTATTCCAATGGTGTTATTTGCAGATGTTTTTTTCACAATCCAAGGCTAACATAATAAAGGAATACTACTCTTTGTTTTGAACATGACGGAAACAAAAACTTTTGACCTTCTACACCCCCATTACCACTTTTCAATTGTGGCTATTTGGAACACTCATGCCAGTATTTTTGCTTTAAAATGGTCTATTTGAGCAAATGCTTGGGCCGCAGGAAACACCACCACTTTTAACATTTTTTTCCTAAAAACTAGGAATGAACACTACTAATTATTGCATAGATTTCCAAACTGCAACTGAAAAGGACACTAACCTGAAGAACTAGCTCGGCTTTTCTCGGTATATTGCAGTGCGAGAAATGATGCATGCCATTGGCGACCACAGCGGCGGCTCAATATTGCAGGAAGTACCAAAAGCGTGCAAGGTATCGCCGCCATATACGCTTTCCCGCTCCAGGCTTTGTGTTATCGCACATTGTCAACAGTGAACGGGATTCCTGCAGCTAGTCTAAGGCGTTTCACGAAGCAGACTTGAAGGCAGGTAGACATAAATATAAATAAAGAGAAAAAAAGCAACTTCCGTGCAAATGAGTTTCAAGTATGTCAGAGCTTTCACCTTTTAAACATCGCAAATCAGGTTATTGTGTCCGATTTAGGCAAGTGAAAGCATGAGGGATTGCACTTTTTCACAATCCGTGGTTACTTACGTATAGCCAGTGCAGAGCTCCGAAAATCAAGGCGCAATGTCTGGCCATCAGCCTCAATGTAAGGAAATCACGCAAGTAGTTTCTCCTGTTTCTCCTATGCCAAGCCCCCTCCTCTCTAGGTGGAAATGCCTTGAATGACTTTGTAGGCATTTCCTACTCAAATTCATGACGACCTTTTTCTTTCTGGTAAAAATAAAATGAACAGACTACAGAAATTGCTTTTTTACCTTTTCATGTTTAGGCAAAGCGTCGTCTATACATAAAAAAAGCTGTACCAGGTTTGATTTGTATCATCGTCTTAGTAAATGATATAATAATCATTGAGGGCCACCTATACACGATCGTTACTTAAAGAACATGGAAAATAATCATGCTTTCAAAAGCAATTCTGGGTGGGTAGGCTATTTAGAAGGAAGCAGTTAGTTCTCATTTTAAAGGTTGTAGCAGTAGTGTAATAAATTTTGGCATAAAATTTCCGCAAAGAACCCTGAATCATGTTGTTAAAACATTTCAGATCCCGAGATCATTACAGGCACAATCCTCTACACCGACAACGAGTACTGCTTCATTGAAGACGTTGATTTTTGAGGGCTACGGTAAGTTAGTTTACCTCAGTCGACAATAAAACGTAATTGCTTGCGTGACAAGAATATTTCAACAATAAGATAACTCAATAAGAACACCAAGAATAAGAATACCAAAAACTTCAGGGCACGGCAGACAAGAAGTATCCCCGTAGCCTGTAAGCACGGGTGTCTGGACGGTTCTAAACGTAAGGCATGTGAGCGAAAAGCACGGGCATGTGAGCGAAAAGCACGGGCTCGGAAAATCCAAAAGAGTTCGACAAAAACAGATGGACGTTGTTATTTTGCAGGATATGAGGTGTGTTATGACCCGTGAAGATAGACGGAATTATCACTCCGGACCACCGCACACGACCGTGGGATTAGTAATCATCCTCTAGATAAAGTCCTACTTCTCCATGCACAATTCTTCGTTATCTGTCGCGATATTCTGGTAACTTATTCCTCTCACGTAACCTCTATTCTGTGTCCCACGTTACTTGCGGAATCCCCGTCTGCATGATAAAAACGAAACGACAGAAGACCAGACGACAAAATTAAACGGCAGCGCAGCTATGCTATGGTCTTCGCAGTGTTACTCAATCTTGAAATATTATTTACAAGCTTCTTTTGTTTCATTCACAAGTTAAACTATCAAAACCTCAATTGTTGAAATTGCTATCATCATCCAGGAACATTTAAAACTAGCTGAGGCAATTCGATAATGCATATAACGTTGAGTTTAGAGGATAATTTTGTTTGCGTTTTTCCGAAAAACACGGTGGTAATTGCACGCTTCTTGTGAATGCATAACTTGTCTATGTAGCAAACGTACTGCATGCCGCTGAACAAAAGTTCTCCCACATCCCATCGCTTTGTTCTCTCAATGAGACTGCGTTTGTTTTTCTTCTTTTCTTCCAGACTGCATTCTGTGGAGCCAAACAGAAGTTAAGGATTCAGTACCGCAGCACTGCATTGATAAGTTTGTAGAACTTTGTGGCGTTGAAGTTTCGGCACACAGCAGAGATCTATGTCCTGACGGCGAGGGTGACTACTAAGCAAGAGGCAGCATAAACTGCATAAATACATTTGAATTTTACAATCCCTGTACTGCTCTTCTGCTTTGGTGGCAAAAAAACCCAAAAAAATCCGTCACCCTAAACAGTAAACGAGAAACAGCTTATTCACGCCTGAAAAGGTTTCTGTAGTTTTCAGGTAAAACAGTCATCTTTACAACAAAACCGGCCCGACTGTTTACCGTGTAGTGCGTTAATTAAAAACGAGCAAAACAGCTCCATGAAAAGATACATAAACCTGCCACATGATGAATGATGAATGCCCAACAACTTGTCGTCTATTGTTTTTATGTTTGCCGCTCTGTAGGCTGTGGGAAGATCTTCAGACGTGGTTCCTTTTATTTGAGCTGTTATGTCGTACTCCTAATATCACCTTGTCAAGAGCAAAAACGCGCGTGTGTACGAGATTTCGGAGGGGGTTAGAGATCCCCAGCTGGTCGAAATTATTCCGGAGCTCTCCACTACGACGCGCCTCATCGTCTGCGTTGCGTCGGCGCGTTAAACCCTACAATCAATCACCTTTGTCAAGCCTCCTTCTGAGGATATGGGTTTTCTTTTGGTTGGTTAAGTAAACACCCATCTTCCGGCCACCACAGTTTGTAATATAGAAATAAATTTATGCCATTTCGGTACAGAAAAGACCACTGCACATTCTTCTATTCGTAAGTTCCGTAGATGGTGGCGCCGCTCAGCGGCCGCAGGCGATGGTACCGCAGCGGTAAAAAAGTTAGGAGACGCCATGACGTCACGCAGCTAGCCTTCGCAAGCCCAGCTCCTCTGAAGCCGCTCCCTCCGTCGTTTCCCTTTCTCAGCCGCCGGAGTCGGCCCAGCACGTGACCTCCATGGCCGGCTGGGCCGCCGGCGGCGGCGGCGGCCTCCGACTCCGGCGCATCTCTCGTGTTTGGTTGGCGTAGCTTTTCCCCGTCCTTCGTGCATTTGTCTGCTCGGCGATCTCATGCCCGCGTGCGGGCAGGAGTGCCGCGTACGTGCGAAAGACAAAAGCCGTGGGAAAAAAAACCAACATATAGCAGGCTTCGCGACAACGGGCCGCAGAGCAGTTTCGAGCAGACGAAATTGAAGAGTGCGCGGTGGCCCATCAGCGGTGGGGTCACGTGGTGCAGTGACGCCTGGACCGACTTCGATTTTACTTTTTATGTATAGGCTTCACGCTTCTCCAGTGGCGCCGTCTCCTAACTTTTTCTTCCTTCATGGCAGCGGTGATCAACGGCGAAGCCGCAGACGCGCCATCATAGCGCGACTGTGGAGACAGTGGCGATACTGCATTTGCTTCGTGTTGTCGCTTCATGAATTAAGTGCGATGACTCGTAAATTTAGCACCAATCGAATGTGCTCCGTGCCGCAGTGCAAGAACCGAGTGGGTGCCCGACTCAAGAAAGCATGGACCGTAAAACTGCGGATCGGCATACCTGTGATGCCGGCAATGGTTTTTTGCAGTGAGCACTTTGTGAACAACGACTTCTTCTGGAGCGGGACGGGTAAACAGTGTTACACATGTGATTGTTGTACGGATTGTAATGTGGCAAACGTGCATGCGCCAATAACTGGCATTGTTCTCCGTGCGGGCGCCGGGCCTTTTACGCAGTATGTTACAGTGGGACTTCGATTATCAGTCCCAGACCAGCGAGGAGGCAGCGAAGTTTATCGCTAGTCTGGAAATACAGAGAGAGCGAGCAAAACTAGCTTTTCATTGGTGATTTTCTATTGTTACAAGCCAAGAGGTCTCACAAACCTCCCAGCGTCTAGTAGCGACGGCGCTGGTCGCTACTAGGTTCCTTTGTACACGCACGAGGCCAAGGTATGCTAACGATATTCTAGAGGCGCCAACGTAGCGTGGGCATCTACTTTTATTGTGGTGTTGCTTGGCAATTTAACCATAAACCCAGATGCACTTTTTACTATTTCGACCAATAATAAAGGACGTCTACAGAATAATTACTGTTTCGTGAGAAAGCGAACGGGAATTCCGTCGCTTTGTCGCGTGACGATGGTTTTTGTCGAATAGCAGGGACTAATTTTCATCGCTCGACAGAACTCCCGTCGCTTTCGCTCGCTTTCGTCGCAAGTGTGAACGGGCCTTAATCCGTCAGCTCAACTCGCGAAGCTCCGGACAGGGCGTTTCAATCTGCAGGTGCAAGTCGTGCGCGCTGTGCAGTAAGGCAGCAGGATATTACAAAAAAAAACAGTATCCTATCTGCTTCCTCTACCCAGGAAACAAACAGGCGCGCCGCAAAACGTCACTTCCAAATGCCGGAGAGCCTGTTTTCAGAGCCGCGAGCCTTTGTGTGCGGGCTCCAATGCGTTGCCGTCGTTGCCGTAGCCGAACTCCAGCTTGTGCGGCTTTCTTTTCAAGGACGAGTTCGAAAGCAAAGGCCTTGGACTGTGACAGATGACGCCTCCTGACATTTCACGGCACAACACACCAAGTGTCCCGCAATCCAGCACCGCTTCGCCCTCGGTGTAGCACCGGATTGTTTATCCGAGGTTCCTACGTGCCTCATTACGTCGCCCTACGACAATAAGCGCGTGAAGGGCAACATAGCCCAGAAATGATGATCGATTGGAATATCACAGATGATCGGGGTATACAGCCGATCACCGCTTGGTCCGCCATATTGGAATCGCCGGGTTTGACTGGCGCGCTCTCTATATGCCGCGGAACTTGCGAATAATTCTACGAAGTGCATGCAAAGCTGACATTCAATCTTGATTCTAGTATTTCCCCACACATGAGGAAGAGAGTCTGCACAAGTGGACTCTTTACTGTGGGCAGGCGGACTCTTTAAATCTCTTGATTTCTTTTCATTCTTACATAGACTTACAAGACAAATACTAAAATTCAGTTTTCTGAAGAGAGAGAGAGCCCGAGAAAGAGAGAGAGAAGAAGTTGGAGAGGGTGCAACAAATATTTATTGAAGATTGAAAAGATTAGCGCCGTTCATGGCGGAGCTTGCTACTCTTCAGACACGGGTTGCTCCAGCACGGCTGGAAAAAAAGGTGAAAAGGGACGTAATAAATCAAACGCCCTTTTCTTGAGAGAAAGTTGGTTATAAAACGCGAAGCTTTATTCCATGGGACCTGAATGAAAGTCACAGTCTAAAAGTCAAACTTCTTCGACCTGTCGGAACGGCGCAACCGGATAGACGTCGGCTTTATAACACGAGGGCGTGAGCAACGATTCCTACCACGGGAAACATCTTTTTTCTTCGGGCACTTCATGTGCCTTCGCTTATAATCATCATCGTTTGTGAAACCCCCGTGTAAGTTCACTTTCCGGCAGTGGGTTTGCGCAACGAAGGACGCCATCAGGGGGCTTAGAAAGCTTTCTTTGGAAAAATTGAATAACAGGAAGACGAAGTAAATAAAACTAGGGCGGATAAAGTTTAAACTTGCAGAAACATGAGAAAAATATCTGAGCACGTCAACCTTTCAGAACCGCGTTCCTTCGCGATTAAGTTAAAAATTCAAGAGAGCCTTTGTCAACAACGCAGTGTCAGCATAAAGCAAACTGACCAATTTTTAAGGTACTTCCTCATCGCAGTCGCACGGGCGTCTTTTTCACTGTTTCTCGATGTGTACTACACTGCGCTTAGTAGTACAAAAGATGCCTTACGACCTGCTTCAGGAAGCACGCCAAGCGCAAAGAGGAACACCCCCTGCGCGTCCTAACAAAAACGCTCCGAGTGCACGCGACATTTAGGCGTACTCGTTGCAGGAATCCCCCAGTTTGGTTTCGTGGTCCTTGCGGAGACAGACAATTGTGTTGCATGTAAATCTCGTTCAGTCGTAAGCAACTCCCAAGAGGGTCCTTGCGAAGTGAAAGCTGCAGTGTCCAACCCAGGTCAGATATAGCCGTGCTCCCACCTTGCCCGGAATACCGAATTCCAACGGACATGTCCACACTGTAAGCGTATTCCGCAGCTGCATCAGAGGTAATCCTTTCAATACCAAAATGACCCGGCAGACACGGAAGCAATATTCTGTGCACGTCTAGAAATCTATATGTGTGCAGTACATCCAACTCGCACAAGCCGACTGCGGTGGTTGGATGGCTTCATTCGTAATTTAAGGCTGGCCGACGGTCCACGAACAATATCCATTGCTTAGCAAAAATAGTGCACGTGTAAAAAATGGCTGCCCTAAAACGAGCACACTCAGTGGCGACGGACGACGTATTGACTGAGTGTTACCTTCGATTCATTGAGTAAATCTTCCTCGATGGAACTCACACACCGGTATTTGACGAATCATATCATCGACCAATGTACCTACACATTATCTTGGCGACGATCACGTCTGCTGAAGGTGTTTTAGTGTTAAGTAAAGCAAAGACGGCACACGTGCAGATGATTTTTACCTGTTCATCGTGTGGGGACGTATACATCCTGTGAAGCAGATATCCATTGCGAAATGAGTAGCCTTGTTGCGGCCGCTGCAATTGGCCCGTAGGAGGCTCTGCATGTGATTGGCTAGTTGATGGTTAGCACGTCGGGCTACATGACGGAGGTTTATGCCGTGGAACTTTAGAGCTTGCACAGTTCAGGCTCAACCTAGTTTTTTTCGTAGACGTGCACTTTGGAAGCCCCAGGCATGTGCGCAGAGCTGACAACATTGCCTGTCTGGAGGAACAGAACCTGAAATATTCTAGAGTACAAGGAACTCTTCTATTGACAACGATGACATGTGATGAAATATGTACTAACCTATACTCTATCCAGCAATCACAAGTCACAGCATTCTTGCTAATGCAAAGGTCAAAGTACTGGGCTTTGATTGCTTTCCTCTCCACTTACGTACACGCGTCCGCTCAACCTAGTATAAAAAGACTCTGGGTGCCGTTTTCCCCAATTTTATTTTTTCCCAAAAGCGCGAAGTACGAAAAGCGCGAAATATAGGCAAGTACAGTAATAAACTTTATATGCCACAAAACCTCCGTTATGTAACACATTGTACCAACGTTTGTGGCAAATCTCTCTCTTCGTTATTAAATGCATCAAAATATCCCCAAGCGCCTCCTCCCAATCAGTGAAAAAGTTACAGGAGATTCCTAAGCATGCTCGAGTTGAGAGCATCAAAGCGTTTCTTTCGGCTTCGTTCGTCGACGAGTCTTCTTCCATGCATGCAACCAGGACATCTGACTCACTGTACACTCTTTTTGAACGATCAGTATCTAAGATGCTCTAGCATTGCCCTCACACGATGAGAATAGCAACCGAGTCTGCTGGCGAAACATTTGATTACGCATGAACTGTGGAAATAATTCCGGTGAAAAATAATTGAACTCGCTCTATGTTCCTCTTGCATTTCATTTTCGTGCACCCATATGAAACCACTTCCACCGAGTATTTTTTATTGCACATGATACAAAAGGCATCGCACCCAATTAAGTTTTACCCAGCAGCGAAAGTTTTCTTTGTATGTTTGGTACGCATAGCCGCCAACTGGAATTGACCTCATGATGATGGTTAACGTTTCGTGATTTTTCCGATTTTCAGCCAGATTCGCCTTTTGTAGTCCTGAGCCAGGTGCGCTTTTGGCAACGTAGCCGAGTAACGAATTTCTTTTGAATAACCATATGGGATTCACCCGCTTCAAATTACTCTTTTAAGCTCGAGGCCTCGTCAGAGCATTTTGTTACGTTCCCTTTGAATGTTTTAGTTAAAAGACCGTAGCGTGTCAACCAAAGGGCGGCTTCCCGGGAAGGTCGGAAGATTTTGTCTTCTATAAAACCACAGTGGACAAATTGCGCGCGGGTGGGTATACAATGCAGATATAATGTATGTCCATAGCTACACGAGAACCAAGCCATATATTTGCAGCTATATAAGCCAACTTCCCATCGGTTATTTTAACTAAAACAACACAGAGAATTCCTGAAATAACAATCTCAACAATTTTTGCCTAGGTAAATCACTATTCTGCAGATGACACATTTCGAAAGCACATACAAACGCAAGATTTGCGCACAAAATAAACTTGAAAAGAAGTCAGGTTTCGGATGACCCGCTACAGTTGCTTGTTTTTTATGAAATTTCATTGTTCAATGCAGATAATGTCATTAATATTCCCGATTCTTCAAAAATTTTCAACAATTCTGATTTTTCGTGAGGCACCTAAACCTAGGTGCCTCACGAACATTTTCGAACCTTCATACCACTTCAGCTAGCCGCTGCGGCCTCACATATTACCCTTGTCCATCGGCCTTCCGAAGGGCCAGCGCAATAGAAATCAGTGTTATGGGCCACAGAAAGCACTGATAACTTTGTCCCACGCAAGTACATGCGACAGCAGCGATCACGTAGTTTCACAGAGGGCAACTACACACGCAGCCGTATTCTTCATCAGCTACATTAAAAATACTCGAAAAGCACCGGGAAACATTTTGCGAAACTCGTAGTATCAAAGAAGTTTTTTTTTTAATTTGAACGGCACTGACATACCATTTTAACTCTCCTTTCGGCTTTAAGTAAGGACGGAACGTTATTGCTCGAAATAAATCGTTTTTTTTTTATATTTCAAGTCATTTTTACAGTTCCAGCAAAACTGGATTACTCTCAGCCTAATTTAGTTGTAAAATGCATTATATAACTGTTACAAAGGCCCTGAAATAGAAATCCGCACAGCACTTGTTAAATGTTTCACCGAATTACGCAAAAAAAAATTTACGCCCAACTCCCCTCGCGAGAACCCTGGTGTGATGCGGCGCGGAGGGGGGTTCAAGCGCAAGCGGAGAGCAATCGTCGACAGAAAGGCCGCCGGAGTGCGGCACACCGGTTATATGCGCAGCGCGCCCGAAGGAGAGGAGACCGCGGAAGAGAGAGTACTGCACATGCGCCGGCGCCAGGGCGTCTGCCGAGGCTATGACGCAACACAATCCAACACAATCCACTTTAATCCAATCCAATCCAAATCCAATCCAAGCCAAGCCAAGCCAAGCCAATCCAGCCAATCCAATCTAATCGAATCCAATCCGATGCCCCTCGCGATTGAGTGTTCGCTATCGGAGGGGAGAGGGGGTGTAGGCGGCGGAAAGCGCAGCTCGCGCGGCAAGGAGAATAGGGGAGGGGTGGACGCCGACAACGCCGACAACGCCGGATGGATGCAGTGACAAGGCGAGTGAATGAGATGCGTTCGCATCTAATATCAACTAATCGTTTTGTATTATCAAGAGCAGCTTTACAACGCTCCAACAATACACTCCGAAAACACCAAACAAATGCTACTCTAAAACACGTCTTGCCAGGGAACAAAACAGCACCGAAAAAGTCAACCAAAGTGTTGGCCGGTCAAGACTCGGAACTATTCAATGAAAGTCGAGATGTATGCCTGTGCGAAACTGACAATGGCAACCACCGCTCAGCGCTTAATATGAAACCCCCTGCCTTCGTATTTTTTTTTACTTCTGTTTCGGTACAGGGCACCTTATCAGCATTCGCCGACGTCAAATTTGAACCTGACACTGCCCCTCTACCTTTAATGAAAACACCCTATCCACGCGATGTGTAGTATGCTTTTAGTTTTGTAGCATGCACCTATAAAATATTTTGGCTCCTTAATATTCAGTTCTACTTCATCCCTTAAGAATAAAAGGGACGTGTACGTCCGCCGCAATGGATCACTAATTAAGAGATAGAAATGAGGCTTCCCTGGAGCTCGCGTTAGGGGTGTAGCCACCAGTGGTTCGTTGGTCCTGTACAATTCGCACTTCACCGCTTGCATGAAGCAACTAAGTAGGGGGTCACTCGTAAAGGTGTTATTCATATTCGCACGACGCTGTTCAAAGCTAAAATAGGGACTTGCTCGTGGTATTACTTGCTGAAATCCTTCGGAAGGCTTTCGTCCATTCCACCGGGCAGAGGCCAGCTCAGTCAAGACGTCGGAGACAAATGTGCAGGGTGCCTGTGGTACGTGCGCGACAGTGGAAAGTTAAACTTGTACGGAAGTATTGTCCTTTTAAGCCTAGTTGAGCGTGTAACTCACGTGCAGTATCCTAGCAGCTAACATAAACATTGGTACAACAGTTGTAAATTTTTTAACGTAAATAAAATGAGGTAATGAATACAGATTCTCCAAAGTCACAAATGAGCATTGCTCGTGCCATAAAAGCGAGAATCAGGAAACCTAACTGTTCATAAAACACATAATTTGAGAGCATACAATCAAGACTTGTTAAGTCAGGCTTTTGACCACCAACTCAGCGTATTATGTTGGGGCTGTTCGCACAAATGCAAGATTTATTCCTGCAGGAACTAAAAAAATGATTGGTGACAGGCTATAATGATACCTACTGCTGGCATATTTCTCTGCGTGTGTGAACATGCGCACCCAACCAATACTGTGTGGCATTACTCAAAAAATGGCGTACGCCTTTCGAGTAAATTCCAAAAATTCCTATCTCCGCTTGGTTGAAACACCACAAAACATCAGGGCATAGCTCTTCCCCGAAATGTATGCTTTCCAATTATCGGGTCAATTGAACTAGGATGACAGGTCAATTTCGATTATTTCAGCCTGAACTGTGCAGCGTTGAGATGGAGGACATGTCTACGTCCTCCACAATAAATTACTCATGTTGGCAAAAAATGTTGGGACTAATTGAAAACTATGTTTTCCTATTAGGCCGCAAGGCAATCAGTGAACATATACGAAAGACATCAAACGGCATGTATAAAAGAACTAAATATAAGAGGCACTTTGTAGATGCATTACACATCTTCACATGAAATAGGAGTTACCATGAAGCGGGCTTGCTTCCTGCTTTTGCTAGCCGGAGTCTTCAAGGAAGCTTTTGTATGCTCCGCAGGACCCATCGAGCTCATTCAAGATGCCCTGGACAGTTTCAAGGTAACAATTTATTCATGTGCAAGAAGCAACAGTATGCCTACTGAGTTAAATGTCCCAATGGCAAGTGTTAACGTGTGACGGAATACGAGAGTGTGCACATAATTCATTTTACCTTAACCGATGTATCGAGGCTCCTTGAAGTAGATGCGATAACATGAACTTTGAAATCAGTGCGTTCATCGAGAAGTACCGGTTCGTAGCTCGATTCGCTTCAATTATAATTTTTGGTACAGCCATGAACGAATGAAATGCCAACCCTACAATGAATTCAAAAACGCGCAAAATTGAACAATACCGTTCGTGTAGGTCAAATAATGGCATGCTATTACCATAATTTGAAAGCCGCCCTTTCTTAGCTCTATTATAATAATTAGGCCATGCTTCAATTTGACTTGCGCTGAAAGAAATCGCGCTATTTGTGTGTTCCGGTTCTATTTTTGTTATCGCGTTTCATTTGTACATGGCTGTATCAGGTGCTATCTGATGAGTATGCATTCGTTTAAAAATGTACACACTCAAACCCGCAGTCACCTACACTGGTCAGGGGATCGATGAGCCCCATTTTGGCCCTACTTGCCTATAATGTTCAACATCGGAATTAATAGCAGATATTCCCCATCTTTCTGTGGGACTTCCCGGGTCTGTAGCACTCCCGATATCAGCAGGTTAAACAGTGTGCGGCTATATCCACGCCGACCTACCGCCTACGAACGCTGATTCCCGCGGGCCATATCAACGCAGCCTTTTAGACTTCATCGCTGAGAAGTGCTTGTTCCAGTACATTTAGCATACCCGCCTCTAGAGTACTATGTTGCAGAGCAACTTTCTAATAAAAAATAAATGGTACAATAAAGTGTGAGAGTTTTGTGCATACAAAACGAGAAGCATGACACATTTTCTCCGGCCCCCCTTTTGTCGCTGTACTTTTTGGACCGAAAAATAAAAACTGACTGACTGATTGATTGATTTGTTGATTGATTGATTGATTGATGATATTGATTGATTGCTGATGATTGATTGATTGATTGATTGATTATGATTGATTGATTGATTATGATGATTGATGATTGATTGATTGATTGATGATTGATTGATTGATTGATTGATTGATGATTGATTGCTTGATTGATTGATTGCTGATTGATTGATTGATTGATTGTGCTTTTTTTTTCAATCTCGAGCACCAGCCCATACAAAATACTACCGGAATGTTCTTTTGGCAGGGTACCTATCCATAGTCTAAAAACTTGATGAAGTAATCAAACTATCTGTGAAAAACAGTTGAGGCTGTATTCATGTCATCTTTAATTTCTTGATCGTTTTGATGAACTATTTTTTATCAAAATAATGCAAATACTGGACTTGCAGCTCATTCTTTCACTTGATTCCGTAACTAGAATTTGGAAAAGGGCTAGTGGTATTGCTATGCATAGCTATTTAGAAATACTGGCCAAGAACAGAATGGACACGCAAGAATGTGTCTGCCAGGAGCAATGCTTTCTTTAATAAACCTCTTGTATTCTGGAGTTAGGTCAATTAGGTCTGATATTCTGCAAAGATGAGGCTTGCCTACCCCATTACGCTCTATTATCGATGCCAAGAGACAAATTTTCGTAGCGTACCACTGTCTACCACCAAAAATTACGCGCAGCTGCCTTTTTATGATAACTTCACCGCCTATGATCTGTGCAACTATGCGGGAAATGCTAGTTTCTCAATAAGACGTAAATCTGCCTCTTCCAGAAGGCTTATCAAATAAAGAATTATTCATTACATCAGCTTTTGCGCTTTGATATCGAAATGTTCCCGCTTCACAAAATTCCCATAAAATGAATTCCAAACGTAAAAGTTGTACAACAGTGACTGTTTCACGACACCTGAACGTGATGGCGCGTGAGTACAAAAAAAAGTAGCTGGTCGAAGTAATTCACTTCAAAACACAAAGAAGAAAAACAAGAAATACGCAAACACGATGTAGAAGTACAGAAATTATCATGAGGATCGCCAGTCTTTCGCCTTACACGTATGCGGATTTAGGTTCCCGAAGCATCTTTTTATTAACACCGGAGCTGTTGTACAAGCTGTGCGTTCGCCGTTGCAAGATAAAATACTAAGGACATACGTAGCGCTCGTAAGCCACGGCCTCTTCGCGAGCGCCGGGCGTTCCCGGCTCGCGCAGTGGCTTTAGCAAAAAAAACTGCCAAAAACCAGAACGAGTGAGAAAATACCGAGTGCTCGTGAGTGCGTGCCTGGCGGCCACCGCCGAGTCCCCGGCTACAGCAGTAGCTTTTCCAAAAAAAACTCTAGTGCATCATCAAGCGCTACCGCGCATGTAATGCTCGGCACGAGAAACACGACGACATGAATGCAAATGACGATGACTATCACTAGCACAGTGCAACGCAACGACGGAACATGTAAATAAGCAATTTCAAACTTCCAAAAATGCCTCGTGATGTGTCATTCCGTCATTCAGTTCTCACGTATAAAGAGATCCTGCAGATTCACTATGGTTCAAGCCTTGCGCGACTTAATGCAAGCTTCGCCAGTTGAGCTGGTAGAAATCTGCAATGCTGAGGATGGCTTTGCTTCCACCACCCGCCGCGAAAGGACGCAGATCTCTTCGATGCGTATGACGACGATTACTATCACCGCTGCTATGCAAATAAACAATGATATTGAAACTTAGCTATGTGTCCGGCGCTGCTCACCTACAACAGCGTCGCTATTCAAGTCTTGTGCCTGGGTGAAAGCTTCCTGGAATTTTTCTTATGCTTCCTATATGCTAAAAATAGTATTGTAAAAATTACACAAGCAACATCATATAGACATGAATTAATGAACCTTATAAACAGCCTGACATGGATTCCCTCAGTATATTGCACGAAGAGGACAAATGACGACATCATCACTTGGACATTTACAACACAATGGCGGTCAATTAACTTAACACACTACCATACACAGCGATAAAATAACAAAACTGTTGTTTAAATGAGTGACACTATTCACTGTATTAAAAAAAGTGTATTTTAGAAACTACAAAAAGGCGAAAAAAAAACAAGTTAAGGCCCGTTCTTCGCAGCCAATTCGATTAGTCGACCTTCAAAGCATGTACTCTTGGGTACTAACCGTGCCAGATTTCTCCTTTTTTTTTTGCTAACGAGTTGGTAATGAGCACAACAAAAAAGTAGCCACTTTTGTTATTTACCTTAATAAACACGGGATCAGATGTAGAAATATAATTTACTTGAAGAATATATTTGCTTCTGATGAGTGAAACAAATTACCTGGGCGGAAACTAAACTCATTGGTATAAACACATGCTGCAATGTGAATGCCTTCACAATTAACGTTAAAACGTACAGATGATAAGACTCATCTTTTGTTACATGCTGAGAAGTCGTAACAATGTGCTCCTGTTTAACGAAGTTTATCACCAGAGAATAAATTCAGAACACGGATCTTTCGTCATGTCGTCAATCTCACCTTCAAGCTTGCCCGAGATAAAGACACCGTATCGTGTGGTTGCGCCGTGAAAGCGTCTACTAGCTCGTTCTTCTTAAGAGAAGAGAAAGGGTGGCAGTGGGGTATAGCGGACAAAAGTAAATGTACTTCTCATCAGGAAATGATACGAGAAGGCGTCCAGCGCCTCATGGGGTTGCGCAATGAAAGCACCTAATCGCTCATTCGTACTAAAAGAATAGTTGCGTGTAGGGGTTAGGAGAAAAGTGTAAGGGCGCGTGCCAACATAATATTATACGAGGAGGCACTAGCTGCATCCAAGTTCACTGTATGTTCACGCCTACAGCGCCAACTGCGCTGAGAAGCTTCGGTGTTTTGTATTGCGCTGTAATTGTGTGCCCGTTCCCGGTGCGCTCTCAGCGCGATACGTAAGATGTCCCCTGCAAACTACGCTTTAACCGCGTTCGAACACAGAAAATGTGTACTTATATACGATGTCACCTCTATGTCGTGTACTACAAACTTCTTTTGTCATGCACCTCCACCGAGTGGAATATCTCATTAATACGTGCAGAGCACTTTAGGGGGTCGCCTTGTCGTAGTAGCTCACTGTACCGCTTGATGTCAAGCGACTGCCGGAATCACGCGGCGCAGCGAGGATAACGGACCCAAGTAGAGCCCGTCGTATCTGTCGTAGGGCGTCCCGTAGAGGCTTTGGAAACCAAGCTGATCAAATAGTCATAGCCGTTCGAAACTAGCGAACCACCCGGGCTTGTATTACACCTCCCCGTTGTTTAGCGCAAAGAAAACTACAGGTGCGTTTCAGGAAAAATATACGTAATTAACCGGCACAGCCCACATTCATTTAGTTAGGAACGCTCATTGGGTTGTTCTTTACGATAGTAAGCGAAAAACTGTGGCAGTGCAACGCCGGCACGTGCGGGAGGAAAAGCAAGCACAAAAAAAAATCGAACTCCCGCTCCCGCAGCGTTAGTCAGGAGGTGTGGGAGCACTGGGGAGGCGGGAAATTTGAATTGCGTTGGGTGGTAGCAGTGACCGGATAACGGGGCAACAGCCCATCATGACGAACCACTGCTTTGCACTTCCGACAGCTTTCACGTTGAGTAGAACGGCTTTTTTTCTGTTTCGCCTGTTGATTGAGTTAAACGCAAACAATTGTGTGACTAATTTGCCACCCCGTACACTAGATGTCCGGGAACATTTTGTTGAAAAGCCTGTACCAAAGAAATCTAACTTGTTGCAGCCACGTCACGGCTCTTGAAATGAGCATATTAGCTGTATTTCTCTCTTAGCGTACATTTCACAATTCATGTAATAGCCTGCTTGCGTGAATATCTTGTTCTTTGCCAACAGATGATGCAGATTTTCAAGTCAATTGTGTCTATTTCGAATACAAGCAATGGAACGGAGTTTTTATGTTCGAGAGCGTACCGAATATCCATTCTCCCTTTCACACGTCGCTCCGAATATATATGGATGCTTCCCACACCAGGAGACCCAACACCGTAAGTCTTCATTTCCCTTTTCTCTGCTCTTGCTTTATTTTGGATTACACGCACCAAATTGTGAAATACATGAATTGAGCATTTATGTCCAGCCTACGTTCGGCGAGGCGCACGTGGAGCGTATTAACATAGTACAGACAGGATGACAGCGCCGAGTCACTGGGAGACTTCGAGACAATAACCAGAACGTCCTATACGTGCACAGAGAGCAGGTGCCGGAAGGCGGCGTGGTCCCTTCGCCGGCACTGCGAGCTCTGACCAACCGCCATGACAGCAAGGCTGCTTCCGCCGAGCGGCACTAGCCGTTTCTAGCAGCGGAGATACATGCAATATACATGCACGACTTGTGCCTTGTGCAATCGACAGTCATGGGCAATAATTCGAGTGATAACATAGTAGATACATGCACGACTTGTGCCTTGCGCGATCGACAGTCAAGGGCAATAATTCTAGTAATAACATAGTTCGCGCGTCACTGACCCGAAACAGCACGGTTAACATGCCGGAGCATGTACCCGTTAATTTCGGCCACCACCCTCGTTGAGAAACCTGAGTCCACAACCGAACGAATTTGCCAGGACAGTAGTTGACTGATAGGTGAGGCTTGTCGTACCGCCTCTCGGTCGTAACCTGGAAGCTGAAGTAGGCAGCCGAGCATGTCATCGCAGCTCTTCGGCAGAGCATAAGGTCTCAACGAGCGGCATATCATTATGCGAGGGGAGTACAAGTATTCTGCTGAGAAAGCTTGGGGAAGGCTGACGAAGAGAATGAAGAACCGAAAATAGCCCGTAAGCTCATGCTTGGAGGTATTTCAAGCTTAGGCTATGAAAGGAAGCACTGTGTCCCAAACCATTTGTCTTCATGCAAGGTACATGGACAGCATCCTTGTTTGCGTGCGATTAGCATGCACGTTCTGTTAGGCTGTGAGCTCGAGGATGGTACGGCGGGCAATGTAAGTATTGGGTGCCAACAACCGAAGAAGCTCTTCCACGCCGCCGTCCATAACTGGCAACCATAGTCACTGTTTACAACTGGATGGTCTCTGTGTCGAAGAATAACAGAATGCAACCGGACAGATGCGACATGCAGGGTTGTTGCGGTAGAAAGACGTGCAGTCGCTACGTGCCGCGTCTAAAAAATGAACAGCTATAATACTCCAACCCGTGACTTCTCTTCGATTTTGTAAATGGGCCTACCATATCAGCGCCAACTTTGTCAAAGGGCAGCGTGGGAAGGCACTTAGACTGCAGAGGACCTCGAGGAAGAGACGTAAGGTAGTAAGGACGCTGGCACACGGGGCAGCTGGCCACACACTGCTGAGTTCTCTCCAACCTTCGGCGCGAGGTAAAAGCGTTCTGAAGGCCGATTGAGGGTGCAGAAAAGGCCAGCACGAACTTCTGTGACGTCCACATCCATCGCATGCCGAATACAAGGACAAGAAGTTGACGTGCGCTTTCCATAGAGTAGTTCTTGTTACACAGAACACCGTGACGGACGACTAGAGGTGTTGAACCCCCTCTCTGTGCTGCCGCAAAAAGACTCTGCTATGCGCTGGGTGTTTTTGTCGTTCGTCCTAAAAACGTCACGCGTCTGAGAAGTCGAGTGATACAGGAGCCGTACAGTCGGTGCTGTCATCGTTGCTCGAAGCCATCAGTAAACGTCAACAAGACAGTCTTCATCAGTATGGCGGCACCTCATTCTGTACAAACAGTAAATTTATATTCTTGCAAGCATAAGGCAGATGGCCCATCTGCCATAAGGCCCATCCGGCTAGGCGGCGGGATGCGTTGCACTGGCCAGCAAGCCAATACAGCGAATGCTGGTCAGTGAGCAAGCAAGGACGGCTCTAAGAGGTAGCAGCAGAACTTCTGAGCCGCGCACACAGCGGCGAGGCACACCGCTTGTGGTTATTTCTTTCCTTTTTCATTTGTTCTTCTTCGCAGTCCCAGGTTGTCCAGATAAATTTTAGAGCCATCATTTTACATTCCCAATTTCTCGCTCACCAGTTTTGAACAATATATTACTGGTTACATCTCTGTTTATTCCGGTTATCCCTGTAGATATTTTCAGTTGCATGGCCTCGTTGGTGTCATCGTGGGATGCTTCAAGGAATTGCGGTTACAAGAAGTTTTTAAGTGTGATGTGGTATTTTATCCATTACTTCAATTTTTATTGCTGCCGTTATACGCATTCAGCGTGCTCAATCACAACGAAGAGTAGGTCCTAAGACGGGCCTAATAAAGGGCAACCATACGCACAATAGCTACTCCAACGTCGTTTGTACGCAGATGCACCCACAAAGGGCAATTTAAAAAAAAATAAAAAGAAGATCATCGATAAGTACCGTGATGACAGGGCCTCAGATCATCAAAAAGCACCTTGGCAAATAGTGCTATGTTTAACAAATACTTGCAAGTGTATTTTGTATACTTGTCACCCACTTTTAATAGTTTACGTTTATCGTCGTCTAGTTAGGTACTTAGTTTTTATGTTACGTTTTCTGTATTCTAGCCTTGTGCAGTTTAATACACAAAAACATTTTTGTCTGCGTCTAAATCAACCGCGTAGCAGTTTGCGGCATGATTTTTTTTTGTTGTGTCATTTTTCCGGCCCGCCAAAAAACAGAGCGAAAAAATAAAACTCGCTCCGGGCTGGTTCTAATCACTGAAAGCCTAGTAATAACATACAAATATCTAAATACTTACAGGCAACCGTTTCTCTTTCACGAAAAAAGCAGAGGATGGCGGCAAAGTGCTTCTTACTGTAAACAATGGTACGTTTGTCTGCTTCTTCACAACTTTCCGGCTTAAGCATAGAAATCTTCTGCTTACTCTGAATTAAACATGTCCGAAACTGAGTCGCCTTCCACTTGACCCTACGTCACGGTGGTCCATAATAATCATATGATCGCGTCATAAACTTTTAAACAATATACCCAGGTATGCCGAGTTCAGCATCATTTTCTTAGAAACAAAAACTGTTGCTTTATAATCCTCTTTGTGAGAATATTGGCGCAATGAGATCTCCAAAACAGCAAGCATTTTTGTAATCTATTCATTACTTTTCTAAATCGTTACTATTTCTAAAGCGAACCTTTCTATACATCACTGATCGAGTTCGGTCTGGTGCCAAACCACCCTGCAGGAACGTCAATTTTACACAAGGGGCTTTTAATATCCACCGTCTATTCAATTGCGCCATTCCGACAGGTTTGAAGCAATTCTAATTTTGTACATTGATGGTGACTCGGCTTGCATCGGAGAAATGTTCGCGTTTTAATCATCTTTGTCCTCAGAAAGGATCTTTGAATTTCTCAATATTTGTGTGGTTCTCTGCATACTAATTGCTCAGGATGCGTTTGATGGGCCGCTCTTTATTGTGAGACTGTTGCTTTTATTTCGGAAGTGTTACCTGCGGCAGTATCTTTAGATGAGCAAACACTAACAAAAAATAAACACTGGGTTTAGTTTTACACCTTTCAAGCAATGCCTTTTGAAAAATATCCACATTCTGAGCACTCGTCCCAAGTCAGCAATAACGCATCGGGCGCCTCCTTGCACTACTCTTCTCAGTTTTATTTCGAACTGTCCAATAGTAAGTCACTACTATTTTAAAACAGAAATGCATTGGCACTTAAACGCTTTTTTTGCGAAAACAAAAGTAAACATTATAAAACCAAGCACAGAATGGCGCGTTGGAATCTTAACGCAATTACTGCTTGTTTAAGTGACAAAGCAGCGCGATTACTGTTGTTTATGGGACGAAGAAGCGTGTATGACACTATTTTCTTTAAGTAGATTGTCGCGACACAAGCAGTCATCACTATTTTTGCCAGCTTAACTGTTTTACAGACTTGAGTGACATATCCGAAAGAAACCTCTGTCGCTTCCGCTTGTCAAAAACATTTCAGACCCAACGGTGTTTGTAGGCACGTTCCTATACAGCGACAATAAGAACTGCATCGTCGAAGACCTGGATTTCAATGGCCATTGTAAGTTATTTCCTTATCTGAATACGCACTCAAACACAATCGTTAATGGGGGATTGAAATTTCATTTTTGCAAGTGTTGTTTCATATACCTTGGTATTTTTCTGTTCAATGCAATGTTATAGTAAGTTAGATTAAGCCACTGAAAGACGGTGCGACGAAAAATTGTGACCGCTACTGTATCGTTGTTGCATGGGCAATGCAGAATAAAAAACTATCTTTTACTTAGTGTGCGCCTGGAACAATTGCAGCAACCATGTGTAGACACTCGACAAAACAAAACGTTGGCGTTCTCTTTAATTTTGTCGGTACGTCCCGAACAAGATTACGCCTCATACAATGAAAAGCTGAAGTTTGCACTTGTGATTGTTTGAAGAAACCCATCCGAAAATAGTCACTGTCATGGCACCAACACTGCAGATAAAGCTGGCCTCAACATGTACCGTTTCTGTTTATATAGGTGTTACCTTCCTAGCTCCTTTTTAGGGACTCTGGCGTCCCCCCGCAATTTGCATATTTTCGAACCTGCCGCCTTCTTAGAGGATGCGGCACATGAATAAAAAGAGGGACGGTGAGGAGTACAAGTTACCAATATCCCGTCTCTGGCGTAGTGTCTTCCGAGGTTATTTGGTTTCGGTGTGTCCCTCTATCAGTCATAGCAATTAAATTGTTACGAATAATATCTCTCTCTCTCTCTCTATATAATATATATATATATATATATATATATATATATATATATATATATATATATATATATATATAGTAAGGAAATGAGGGGCTCGTTGAGGAAATACAGAAACATAGGTCGGCAGTCTACAACGCCAAAGGAGGCATAGGGGTGTTGTTAGGCTCTATTGTTTACTACGGTTAATGAAGTTAAGATTTTTTTTAATATAAGGAAGAAAGAAAGAAAAGACGCGCCTAGAGTGGGGACCGAACCCACGCCTTTCGATTAGATCTCGAATGCCTTACCAATTCGGCTATCTGGGCGACTGTGTTCTCCTTCACTTTCTGGGCTATTTATATATTACTAGAAGTGTATCTGACGATTGAGGGTGGTAGCCAGCGCCACTCTGACTACACGGGGAGAAGGGGACCTTCTTTTCAACCCCCGGGGCGTGACTCAAACGTCTACAGCCTGTCATGAGTGGGTAACTGGCGGGAAGCGCTCTTATGCTACCTAGGCATCAAGGCTGCCAGAACCGAGACCCTCGCTAGGCTTTCGCAGAATAATATAGTAAGGAAATGAGGGGCTCGTTGAGGAAATACAGAAACATAGGTCGGCAGGCTACAACGCCAAAGGAGGCATAGGGGTGTTGTTAGGCTCTATTGTTTACTACGGTTAATGAAGTTAAGATTTTTTTTTAATATAAGGAAGAAAGAAAGAAAGAAAAACACGCGCCCAGAGTGGGGACCGAACCCACGCCTTTCGATTAGATCTCGAATGCCTTACCAATTCGTTAGGCATTCGTCATGCTGCCTCACGTCATGCTGCCCGGCTCGTGGAGATGGTGGAGACCACGGCTGGCCTCAGCCTGCAGAGCTCGAGCGCATCCACAGCGGCAGTGGTACGACGATAACGGTGACGTCAGGAGCGCCCTCCTGTCAAGGCGGTCGTCTGGGTGTTCATTTAGTCGAAAGCGCAACTGACCCGAATAAGCCAGGCTGTAAGCACTGATTTCTACTCCGATCGACCATATAATGCGCAATACTATGATTAGTGGGCTCGTAGGCACCCATAGCAGCGAAAAACACTTAACACGAAAATTTAGGGTAGTTGTCAGTAAAAAGGGGGAAGCTTAAAAACCGACTCCTACAAGTCTTTAAACAAGTCGGATCAATTCGTTCTCCCCTACTCTCTCTGCTCAAATAAGTAACAGGTATTAAATCACGCAGGAATAGTTCATCTCAAACGTGTTCGTCCCTTTATATGTGTGCATAGTTTAGACTACCCATTATATGCTTGCAGTATTGCAAGAACAAAACTACTACGCGGTTGTCAGTTCTTCCGCTTCATAACCCAACACGAATGTAAAACAATACTAAGCGGGGCTAACCAATCTATTTGTTACTACAGGCTGACCCAAAAACCCGGTGGTAGAATGTACGTGCTTCTTGTATTTTGCGGGCAAATATACTTCATCTCGGTGTATCGCAGTTCTTCAATATCCAGCCACTTTTCTTCCTTGATTATATTCAGCTCTCTTTCATGTTTTTTTTTTTCAGACTGCGTTCTATGGATCCAAGAAGCACTCAGGCATTCCGTGCCACAACATTGCATTGACAAATTTGTCGAATTCTGTGGCGTTCAAGTTCCTGAGCACACCACGGATCTATGTCCCCACAGCGTGGGCTGAAACTAAGCACGAGGCTGCATCCATGTTAAAATAAAAAAAATGTGGTTCATTCTGATTCCATAGAAATCGCTAAAACACAAAAGCGAGATGTGCCTTCACAGGAACAGTTGAATGTTTATTCTGCATCGATATGAACTTGCGCATCGCTATTTATATTTCGTCGGTATACCACCGTCTGGCACATGAACAATATAGACTTTAGAATAGGCAAAATCTGAGCTAGTTTGATCATAATTGATTAGATACTGGTCAGCCTAAATTTAACTGCGGACGCAGACAAAGACGAAAGACGAAGCAAAGCGCTGACAAGCACAAAGCCTCAACAAAGAACGTTCCATCAGGTCATTTGGCCATGCACCTCCGAGATCGCCCCAAGGGTGAAGTGTACTTCCATAGCGTCATTGCCATGCATAAAAACAAAGAGAGGCTTGCGCGCGAAGTAATCGAAGCAATGGAAATTGAAGAGAGCGCCGACGATTGCGTCAGTTCTGCGTCGGTTGCGCTAACCGATAAAGAAACTATTTCTGAGCACTTCTGCTCCTGCACCACTTAGCTAGGGGAGGGTATAAATGTACAAGGCGAGGCGTAATAAACATTCAGTTGGTAGGTCAGCGCTTGTGCTTCGTCTTTCGTCTTTGTCTGCGTCCTGAGTTAGATTTAGGCTGACCAGTATTTAATCAATTATACACTTTATTGCACGCGCCGGAGCACTGCGTAAACCCGAATGAAACCACACGCGCTGGCAAACTATGCGAACGAAACCGAACGGGCTGCCAGCGAACCGTTTGAACTCCCGGTCCGCTGCAGCGAAAGAGCATTATTTGCGGGGCTGTCTTGTGGGTGTGCTTGGCGAGCGACCACCTTCCGGCGCGTCGCTTTGGCAAATATGCGACCACCGCGTTCCTGCTCCGTGTAATGTATGGCAGACGGTTGCGTTCCGACGAGCTCAGCTGGCGCCAACTGGCGACGCTCATTAACATCGTGACGCACTATTTCACTTCACCTCCTTTAGACGGCAGTACCATCTAAATGGAGCAGGTTATAGAAGGACTAATGGCGCGTTCATACAGCCGTGAGTGCTACAGGCCATAGCGCAGTGGGTAAAGCGTTTGGCACCTCCCGTTCCGGCAACAAAGATCCCGGCTCGAACCCTGGCGCAGTCGCGACAATATACCTTTGTTAGCGATGTCATTTCGGTGACGGATATGGCGTTATTCAGATCGTGGTGGGTCTCGTCATAAAACACTTTCGGGTTAAAAAATCGCTCAAGAAAATAAAAGCGGGATTTCCGAGAGAAAATAAAAATTAAACCTATTTTTACTCAGTGTGAATCCGCTGAAACATCGAGGCTGTGGTTCTCTCGTGTCGCCGCGAGCACCAATGGGTGATTGCCCTGGAACAGCAGGGCCGTCATCACGCAAGTTTTATGGCGACTGCGGCTGCCAAACACCAGCGGCGGGAAGGTTTTCCCCTCTCCCTCCGCTGTGGGGACCAGAGGAACCGGCCCCTGCGAGACCACTGCGCCCCCTATCCGTGGGCTTACAGCTTCATACTAATGAAGCTGGAGGGGACACTGGCGCTGCAATCGTTCAACCACCATGTACCTGATTGTGTCACGTACACTGGTGATTTTAGAACTTGGCTTAACTTGAGGTATGAAGGTTGTTATATGTACTAGTCTTCGTACTTTTATGTGCCATCAGTTACGGTTTCGGTATCGAAAGCGTCGGTGGCTCGTTAAGGGACAGAGTTGGTGTGAGCGTCCGATTCCATCAGCTGCAATGAGCAAATATTGCACCACTGGAATGAATAAATACACGAAGCAGTGGCATCGCCTTGTATCCTCTAATGTAGAACCGTTCATATGATACGCCATTTAAAACGGGCACAAACCCAGGATTCCCTACCGGGTAGCACACTGTCGCATCCTAGTCCCGTTTTGACGACGCTTGCGATGACAATACGAGCGCGGTACCCCGGAAGCCAAATAAAAATCTTTTATCAGCAGAAATTACGTGCGTACAGTCGGCGATTTTTAAAGCCATACGTTATTAGAATCATTTTTCATTTTCCTATGGCTACTAGCCGTGCTCACCCGGCATCCACGGAAATACGTCACCGCTGCCGCCCGGAAGCTACGACTGAGGCAACAAGATTCGAGGGCTCCGCTGAATGTGTAATCTGACGCAATGGTAACAGAAGTTTGGAAAGGACGACAATAATACTACGTGGGATACGGAGGAAAGGACACGCGTTTTCAGCAGGTGCCGCGCCTGCGCGGTGAAATTTGTTCTATGCCCAGTCGGTGGCGCTATGCCTGGCAGACACGGCGGGCAGCTGTGTCCGCAACTTACGGCATCACACCAAAGCGTGTTTACCACCAGAAGATAAACAATACAAATTTCCGGTGATTCATGCCCCGAAGCTGCGCGTGGGCTACGAAGCACGCCGTAGCGCACGTCTCCGGAAGAATTTATACCACTTTAGGAGCTTTAACGTGCGCCGAAATCATGACACACTGACGTTTTTGTTTTCTGCTTCCATCAGGAAACCAACCGACCACTGCGGCTGGGAGTTCAACACGCACTCTTCGGATCCGTAGCTCAACGCCTTACCCAGTGACCCACCTCGGCGTGTTTTCCAGCGTGGCTTATGCCGGCGACAACACTGCATGGCCTAACTAAAGCAGGGGGAAAGGATTAACGCCGGTCTCTAAGAAATCAGGAAGGCATAGGTTATAAGGATAAAAGAGCTAAAATAAAGCGCACTATATAGCGTCTAATCACAAGCTTTCTAAGTACTTTTCAGTATTTCCACGGTTTTGTGTCCGCGGCATGCTCGGTTTTAACAAACTACTGATGGCGCCACCTGGCCAAGCTAAAAATCACCCTAAAAATAGGTACGCATGTGCTTCCAGAGAACAGTCGCTTACAAAGGTTCTGCATTGCTTCAGATACAATCGGTAGTGCAAAACTTACAATCACCAAAAACAAAACTTAATCACGTGCACGCGAACGAAATGCCCAACCGAGAGCAGAGCAAGAAAAATTTGCAGACATCTACGTTTGGATCCTAAGATATAAGGCGCGATAGCGATACTTCGATTCCCACGGAGCGTTTTAGTACGCAGTTGCTGCATTTTCGATCTATGCTGCACCAGAGCTAAAGGCTATCGATAAGAGAAAGACTAGCGACGAGGGTTTTTAATCGCCGTGGCCCAGAAGATACAAAGCCTCTCTGAGCTTCTGTAGCTTAAAATGTGACCGTGAAATATTGCGGATGCGAGGTGTTGGTACGTTTTAGCGAGGAGGCGTCAGTGTCAGTGTATCAAGATGTATGTGCCGGGCCGAATAATTTTGCTTTTCTGGAAAAGAGGGAGACAGAGAAAGATAGATATCTTTGTTCAGGAAGAAATTCTTGTGGTAGGAAAATTGGGTAAAGTTATGGCAGGGAGCTTAAAGTTGGAACTTGAGCCTACGGCACCAGATGCAGCAGCTCCTTCCCTTGCCCTTACAATCAGCTCCATCTGACCTTGAGGTAACGAAGCTGGTCAAATCTGCCTCCTATGTGTCGAAGAAGCGAGATATGTTACTTGAGTTGTTCTCCCCTAACCATACATACGCTTGCACTTGTCTACATTGCGTGCAAAGGGGTGAATGTTTCTTCATTTTTAGCACACAGGTTTAAGTTAATACCTAATGTTCCCACAGAAAACCTTAACGCACATAAATTTTCAGATACTTGTGTACGTTTTTCGTCCACAGAGATCGTGATTCTTCGGTACTGAGAACTCGTTGTAGCAAGGCGAAAGATCGTGTTCCTAGGCAAAGGATGAGGATTCGTTCTTGACGTTTTTCGAAGAGGCCAGTGTGGTAGTCGTAGTCAGAAGGAGCACGATATGTGAGTTCATGTGTCTTTTGGTCAGTGCGTCGTTCTCTTCCAGACCATTGGGTGCAGATGTCCAGGTGTTGTTTTTAAACTTTTTCTATTGTGGATAGGAATAATGCACCGAAGCGCTTAGGTATTCTGCCCGCAGTGTCCTTTGAGAGTCTGTAATGATGTTGAGCTTCTCTTTGATACTTCCACAATTCGGATTCCCAAGAGGATGGCTCCAACTTCCAATATCTTGTTCTTCTATGTTGGAGGGTCATGCAGTCACAAGGATGGCCACAGTAGTCAACTACCACAATTGATGCCCCGTGCTTTTGTATATCCCGGAGTCGATGTATACTGTGCTCTCATGATATTGAAACTTTCCCCGAATGAACTTGATCCTGCCATATCGCCTCTTATTTTCCATGAATGGATCTATAATAATGGTAGAGGAGAGTTCATTACGGGGTCACTGGATCGTTTCCATGTCTATCATGGCGTGCAGTAGTTTCTTTTAAAAGAGACGGGTGCCGGTCGTAGGACCACAGTGGCCCCTCCCAATTTTGTTTTCCATCCGTTTTCTTGGCCGTAGGAGAGTGTTTCTTCGCTTTTATGAAATGCGTTAGGGAAACAAGTTCAGGAGATATTCATCGTCATTATACCGAAAATACTTTTTAGGACAACTGCAGGGTGAAGGTCTGTCCCGTTGAGCTTCACCCTGCTCTTGCCCTGTGCTTCCCGAGTGCATTATCTGCTCCGAATATTCTTATTTTATCCCTGCATCGATAGAATGACTTTCACCTTCTTCTAGACTCGACTATGCATGTCCATTCTGTTAACCTGGCGGTCCACCCTGTGTTAGTTCGTTTCGCGGTCAACGGTCAAAATTGCGAAGTTGAGAAGTGCCGTATATGCAGTGCTGATGATGGTGTTCCTTGCACTTTTTTCGGAGCGGGTAAATTTGGGGCACTGAGACGCTGCAGTATTTGGGTCATGATCAGTGATTCCATAGGTCTTATGATTCCTTTCCTCTTTTTCTTGCTCTGCTCTCGGTTGGGCGTGCGTTTTGTTTGTGGGCAATAGATTAAGTTTTGTTTTTGGCGATTGTGAGTTTTGCACTACCGCTTGTATCTGAAGCAATGCAGAGCCTTTCTAAGCGACTGTTCTCTGGGAGCACATCCGTACCTATTTGTGGGGTGATTTTTAGCTTGCCCGGGTGGCGACATCTGTATGTTGCCAAACCGAGCTTGCCGCGGAGACGGAACCGTGGAAATATTGAAAAGTATTTAGAAAGCTAAGCTATATATTGGGCTTTATTTTAGTTATTTAATCCTTATACCGTATGCCTTCCTTGAATTCTGAGAGGCTGGCATTAATCCTTTCCCCCTGCTTTAGTTAGGTCACGCAGTGTTGGTGCCGGCATAAGCCATGCTGGAAAACAGGCCGAGGTAGCTCAGTGGGTAAGGGGTTGAGCTACTTATCCCAAGAGCGCCGGTTCAGTTCCCAGCCGCAGCGGTCGGTTTCTTGATGGAAGCAGAAAACAAAAATCTTAGTGTGTCAACATTTCGGCGCACGTTAAAGTTCCTAAACTGGTATGAATTCTTCAGGAAGCGCTACGGCGTGCCTCGTAGCCCACGTGCCTCGTAGCTGGTACCCGTAGCGAAATAAATGCCACTGTTTTAGCTTTGCAAGACTGTTGTGCAGCTAGTTAGAGCACAATTATGTTCTGTTACAATCCAGCGCACTAGCATGCTGATCCACACAAAGGGCTCCAGCAACATAAGATATTCAATGGCCTCTGGCCTCCTCATAAACACCACACAGTTATGATAAGCTGCTTGCTGCCGTGTTGACGTTGAAGTCTTTATTGAAATCAAATAAAAAGCACATACACTGCACTCACAGGGACCCAACAAGGTTTTCAAAGGTTCGTATTTTAACAAGACGCGCCTTTAGCAGTTGGATTATTCAAGATTGAACTAGCCCCACATAAAAAGGGTGATTTGTTTTGAACTTATTCCGAAGCAGCTTCAGAACAACGAATGCATAAAGGCAGCTTGTGCATCATAGAAACGATACCACAGGAGCACTATTTAGTTGCTGTTTAGGCAAGCATCGCCTGATGAGCAACGGTGACACTGTTTGACGCCTTCGGAGGTAATTTCAAAACGTTCCTTCACCTCGGCACGCTCGTTTGGGTGGCACTGGCAAGAATTGTGCGCCTTCAATTGCACACGTGTACGTGGCTACATCTGGGCGTGAGATCTTGTTGGTACTTTGACTTCAAGCAGGGGATCAGCTATCGGAGGAGAGCAGTGTTGTGGGTGTGTAATGTACCCCCACGGAGCTTATATACATCAGTGCGCGTTATAGGCCCCCATTGAAACATTCTACGCGGGAATTTTCACAAAATGAAGAAATCCGATAGAATTCAGTCCACTGGTACAGTTTTTAACGACCTGTCTGCCTGTCTCTCTTAGCAAAAAGAGGCCGCCTTCTGTAAGGTTATGAATGCATGAAGTACGAATAAATGTTTTTGGCTGTACGGCCTGATAAGTGACTCTGCTTTGTACGTTTGTCGCTCTCAACATATAAAATTAACATTTGCTCGCAAAAACGGCTCTAGAGTGCGTCAAGTCATGCAAGAATACACGAATACTAAAGCAAACAAACAAACAAATAAAGAACCCGATTAGCCCTCTGGTCTATAAAACATCGCCAACCTGTTAGCGACAAACAACGGTTGCGCATTTGTTCGAGTTGGCCGTGATCGCTTCTTTGAGGCACCAACGCAAACGATCAGCTGTTACTCAGCGTATGAAGCACCCTTTCACAATTTTGTCAGTATGTCGACCGCAGGGCGAGTAAGGCGACAACAGTTACACTTATGAGTGGAAGTGATCGACAGCCGTGTATACCTACTTGGGGTTATATGACGCGTCGCTCCCCTGCTCGTAGTCTTCAAAAACAAAATAAAGCACAGTTCAGCGGCCCTTCTTCGGCCGCGCGCCATCGCCGATTCACACGTAAAAAATCATACCCTTCGCCACCGAATCGCTGGCTCCGCTAACCTCATCCGTGTATGGAGTTTGTACATCTGTTCCGGTCTTATAAAAATACCTCTAAGCCACAATTTAAAATTAACAGAAACTACAAATTGTTTACAAATAGTGATCTATAAACTAATAAACATTAGTTATATTTCTGTTTCAAGAAAACTGCTTTGAATTAAGTCAAGATGGTGGCTGGGTCAAGCCAAGTTCAAAAATCGCGCATCCTCCAGCCATGGCCCCGCCTTTAGGTGGGTTGAAGCAGAAAATCGGCGGCTTGCATAGACACTAGCACCAGTGTCCCTCTAGCGCATACTATTATGCAAATATATGTCCATGCATGTGGTCACCGAAGGCTCCCAGACCCGCCGGTGGCCTCTATCGGTGGGTGCTGGTCACCGCCGGCGTGGCGGTTCCCAGAACCACCAATAGAGGCCACCGTGGGTCTGGGAATGAGAATTTAGAACCGAAGGGGGAGTAAACAAGTGTGCGAGGGCAGGAAGGGCAGGGAGCAAAGGAAGTTTAAAAACTGGGAGGGGGGGGTGATAACCCGTTAGGTTAGTTATGGGTAGGGCAAATAAGCAGAATAACACAGGCTAGTAGGTTGGTGACAGCCGACGTCCCTATACAAAGGAAGGGCCTCTAATCATCATCATTATCCTCATCATCACCTGCTCCCACCCCTGCCTGACGCACGACATTCACCATTCCTACAACAGCTCCGCTGTAACAGTAATCAATTTATTTTACACGCCTCATACATATTCTGGTATTATGACTACAAGATCCGCAACAAGCCGTTGGCAAAACAAATTTGGAATATACACAATGCTACGCTGTAAGGGGTTTTTGTTATTGGAGGATCAACTTGTATTTGATTAAACGATCTCTCGTAACACGACCGTTGGGATTTTTCATCGTGAAGTGTGTAATTTTAAAGACAATTTTACCACGCCAGAAAAGCATCCAAAATAGTGAATTAGCACTGTGACATGATGAACAGCTTGATCTTTGTCGTCCCCGCTCCCATCACTACTTCTTGGACACCGGTGCAGGGTTTCGGGTGTGGTTCAAAATACTTTACTAACTAATTACAGCTATCCCTTTCATTTCCATGCCAGTTTACGGCAATTAAATTTTCTTTAGGTGCGCTTAATACAAACCCAAGTTTCTCCCCTCCAATAGTAATATCGGAAGCCCGAAGTTTCTGTTTGCAATTATTTTTACGCACAGAAAAAACTAACTACAGATTGCTCGGGAATCTTGCCGAAAGCACGTCAAGTACTGCTAGCACGACGTCACGTTGCTTTCTTGCAATTCAGGTAACGAGCGAAAAATGTGGGTATAACTGCATTCATTCTCCGCTTAGAGTTTCCAATACGCAGGCTGAAGGACAGCTGACAGGTTGGGTCATCTCCTTTGGTTTCTTCCCTTCATTCTTAAAGGAGCCATGCAGACAGAACACAAATTTGGTTCATTTGAGAAATTGCCCCGTTATAATCCTACTGATACCACTTTTAACGTAAACTTCGCTCAAACAAGCTATATAACTAGGAAAAACGGGAATGGCCTTGCGACCCACTAGCTCATTTCCCGCAACAGAACCTATGATGTCATAAGTGCCGCTGTGCGATTTGCTGAGGCCGGCGAAAGCAATTAAACGCAAGTTAGGCCGGGCTTTCAAAAGCCTGCCGATGAAGTTATTGCGCTTAAATTTAGGGCACATACTTTTGTCTAGAAGCAGGAATTATTGGGCGAACAATTAAAGTTACGAACGAACACGTGAGCTTCGAAGCAGTTGGTGGGACACTTTCCTGCTGACACTAACACAGCCGTCAGACCCGTCGGACTTGTCTGACACAACACTGACCAACTGACATAAGCGGCACGGTCACTTACATGACCATGTTTGTCGAGCCATAGCTTGCGTTAACAAACGATTAGTATGGGCCCTAATAAAAATACGGCAGGTATAGAAAGCTCTCAGGAGCAAAGCTGTGAACAGTGGCACTTTAATATTGCAGCGCCGTCTATGAAAATGGGTGATAAACAAGATAACCAAACGGCCATCTGTGAGATGGTAGCAGCCCTAGTTAGAAGGCTATCTTTTGTTTTCAGGTGCTGCTCTGGATACGTCATTGTCGACGTCACGAAAACACACGATTTAGCGGAAGAATTGAAATTTTGGCTGGAAACGTTAATACTACCAGTGAATAAAGCATCGTTTGCTGTCGGACAAACGCTGAGGGCAATATATAAGACTAAATGATTTGAGTACAATAAACTTGGGTTTTCTTTTGTATGGCCCATTTAAACAACACAAGTCCGCTTTCTGGGTGCATGCAGGGGGTCTGAAGTAGTTGTCGCAAGTCAAGTCTCAGTAAATCTCAAAGACTTACCGTGCTGCTCCTGTAACATAGCCCTGACTTTGCAAACAAGTCCTCCTCCTAAGTAAACGCCCTCTAAACGTATAGGTTGTACGCAACGTTGAAACAACGGCGGGTAAAATAGTCGTCCTACGGCGTATAGGAAGATCAAGTCGCGCGGGCGCGGCAAACTTGCGCGCACTGGCCGACTCTTTTAAGCCCATAAAATGAATTCTACCAGTTCTATGACCTCTGTTTTTATTTATGCTGCTTCATGCGCAATTTAACCTCTGTGAGTGCGAGTCTGACTCATTTCACGGGAACCGAAAGTGGCCTTGTTGCGTGGTTCCTACCATGCGACAGCATCATTGCTGCCTAACGTCATCTACTCTGCGTGATTTCCACACCACTGCTAAAGCCGATGTGCATACCGGCTCAAGCCGCGTGCGTCTGTAAGAGTTTTGCTAAACACACGGCCATCTGTGTTGAGTTTGCGGTCCCCTGCACGATCCGCGCAATCAGAAATGCTTTATTATTCTGCCTCTCAACAAAAAAAAAAATTGGTATCCGTGATTATTGTAGAATACACTTTGAGTTACGGGTACACACATCTATATAGGGCACACCAACGAAGTGAACAGTACGAGCGCAAAAATATTTGCACGCGGTACAAAACACGTCAAAAGGGTTAAGAGGTACAATAGGGCACGGGGAAAGCTAAACATTTTGCTGGTTCCCACAGGCGGCAAGATGTCATAGGCTGGTGAAAGGCTCTTTATCTTTCAATCTTTTTAAGTAATACTACATTCTTTGCGTGAAGCTTTTATTTCTTTTATTTTGTTTTGTCGTGTTGATATACGCCGCTTTTTTATTCCTAACAAATAATGCAAAACAAACCAGCCCGATTCCTCACCCCACTGACGTTGTTAGCCATGGTTTCAAAGTTTCCAAAAAAATACGCACATCTGTGCGGTGACCCGGGTTACGTGGTTACCGCCCACAACACGATTTTCTTGTTCCCTTCCTCAGAAAAACCCGATAGGGCCCAGTTTAGTAGGCTCGGGCTTTTAGAATTAAGACATTTGCGTCATATGTAACGTTGGTTGCAGGCACACCGCTGCTTACACTGCCTCGCTGTCCTCTGAATCCCGACAGTAATGAAGTATGGCGCGTCGGTTGGTTTAAGTCACACCTGAATTTTGCCACGATGCCATGAGAACAATCACCAAATCTGCGGGTTTTATTTGTCTTCAACTGCATGTCTGGGTGATCATTAAACAGAGCACCCCAAGTGTCATGGCGACTTTTTTTTTCCTTTTGTACTAAGCAACCAGCTTCTTTACTAGCGCTACCGTTGCAATGGCCGCCAATGACTCCTCGTAATCCCGTGCAACTGACGTCCATAAATATAGTTATTTCTACGGTGGGATACATTGCGGCTTTGCAGGTGCACTAAACACGTCATCGCCTGTGGCTACGTGAGAACTGCAGTGCTACCTACAGGTTTCAACTGTAGTTACGTTGGGGAGAGTGAACGTCTCGAATACCTTTCCCCGTCGTGGTTCCACCCCGTGCACCCCGGCCTTACAAGTCTCCGACCGTGTCAATGTATACTTGCGTGCGCCCCTAATCAAAAATGCAGTTCACAAATCAACTACCCCTCGGTTCAAAACTACAACGACGGGGCAATGCGACGCTTTTCAAAAGCAAGTTCAACACCACGCGACCAACACAGAAGCTAGTACCCGTTTTTTTTATCGGGATGGTTTACCACACTGCGATTTGTGCTCTGTATGGCTTACTATTCGGGCATTCCCATGGACTTTCCCTAGTCGCCAAACTATCGTCGGCCGTCACACCGAAGGGTGCATTTTCTGTCTAATTTGGCGCGTCCATGCACCCATCTTTAAAGCCAAACTGCTTCAACCGTTCCGAACGGCGCAAGCAGGTTAGACATCGGCTATGTAATGCCAAAGGCAGAGGATTAATTGCTACCACAGGGAACCGCTTCAATTTTTCTTCAGTCACCTAGGATCATCACCACCGTCTGAGAACGTTGGCTTTCCTTTAGTGCATTTTTGACCGTACTTCAGACAACATCAGTGAAACGCAGAAAACTTCAATTTTAAACCGCTTAATTCTCGTGGGCATAAATCATTCTAATTCATATGGTGAGATGGCTTCACGGCCAGCTACACTCTGAGTGCACGCTTTCGTGTTTACAGGCAGTAAGCATGGAATCTTGTGTCAGCAGATAGCCGGCATCTTGTCGCACCACAAAATATGATTGATTGATTGTTGGGTTTAACGCGCCGACGCAACGCAGGCGATGAGGCGCACCGTAGTGGAGGGCTCCGGACTAATTTTGACCGCCTGGGGAGCCGAAATCTCGTGCACAGGGCGTTTTTTGCTTTTCTCCTCCATCAGAAAGCGGCCGCCGCGGCCGGGAAATCCAAACCCACAACCTCGTGCTCAGCAGCGCAACGCCTTAGAGCATAAAATATCTGGCTGCAATGTGGCCTAAATTGGGGCTGATAATAACTAGCCATGGCTGTGAGGACAAGCGGAATCATCATCACACTAGAAGAACAATTATCACGATGATTACTATGCGCCAAAGAATACGTCAATGAGATGGCTCCGTTCTTTTAAAGTCAAAGCTTTCTTAGTGGGGCCGATGGCGTCCTGCCAAAAAACTAATGCATTTTAATATAGACGGGTCGGTCGACCGAAAAGTCTGATAAAATCTCTGGACACACGCTCGTGCGACACCGGGCTTCCATTGGGTCAAAGCGGTCACTTTAAAATCGCGAAAAAGGAACGGTTCTAAATAGACAATACACACATGAATTATGAGCAAGGTTCACAATAGTATAACTTCATCTCTAAAACAAAGTATCGGTATACATTTCGACCGTTCGTAGATGCGTTTACTTAGTGCGCGATAAATGCTCGCACGGGTTCGTTCTTCATTTCTGATTTCGGTGCTTGAAAATTTGACGAATTATTGGACGCACTTTCAGCGTTGGTTGGACGCACTTGTAACTTTCGCACGTCTCTCAAATTTTTTTAGGAATGGGTGGTAATTTTTTTCATCTTAATCATCATTCTTCGTCGCTGTTTACTAAATATGCGAACAATAATACGCTACCAGGAAGACACATTCAGACATAAGGTCAAATTTCACTGGCCCCAGAGCCAAGTCGCAAGTTGAGTCCAAGAGACGGGAGCAACAGAGCTCCCTGGCGCCATTGTCTCCTTCGTGTGTTCCTGTTTTCACGTCGTTACAAGTATAGCAGGTTTTGAATGAGGATAGCTTTATTTTGAGCTTTTTGATACATTCAGTCTATTCTGCACGAAAACAATTGAGTCCGTCTTGCCATTTTTACGAGTTAACAATTATTGCTTATTTGGAAATATACAAGGTTTTTGCACTTCATTTTGAGCATTCTCGATCTCGTTCATAACATCCGAATCTCAAAGTGAAAAGTTAGTAGATACTCCCACTCTTAATTACCGATTTTTTTACTGGACTGCGAAAACAAACATGCACCGAAACGACCTGAAGCGACCCTGTGCAGCGGTGTAAGCATCAAACCCACAAACCACATTGAATCTTCAACCTTTTTCGTCCCCATCACTGGCGAAATATTGCAGATGAATCAGCCTCGCCAAATGCTGGCATTTGAATACAGGCCTTTTGCCGCCCTCTTCACCGTCGCTTCATTCTAACCTGGAGTTACGAGCGCTAAGCTCCGTGAGAGACTTGGGAGTTGATATGGGCGCTGAGAGATAGTTCTTTTATAATACTACGGCAGGCTTTGAGGAGCCGGATAACGTAGAATTTATAGCGGAACACACATAGATACATAGAGATTAGTAACACGAATGCTCTCTAGTAACATGCAGAGTGTGTGCACTGTTATGACACCAAAGCAGTACCCTAAGCTCAAAAAAGTTAAGCTTTAAGACAAGTGCCCAAAGAACCAAAACAATAGATGTTCAAATTATTCATAGAAGCAAACAACTGCGTGAAAACCGAATGCAGGAACACAAGCCAAGTTACAACGAATCCGTCAAGTATTTCGTAATTAGATAAATTTATTTACTTTAATTTAATTATGTTAGAAGAGCCTTATATTACCATCGAGAACGCCGTGTTGACAAGATGCGAAATAACAGACTCCCTTGTTTTAAACTTATTTTGCGACGTTGCTGCCGTCCTCTTCTGTCGAAGCAGCAATAACGAACACCGTATGTATCTAGGAGGAACTATTCATCTCGATAAAAGATCCTAGGTAAAAAGACGATTACATTTTGACTTTAGGTACACGAACTTCAGCATCGCATTAAGGGGGAAATTTGTTTGTTTGCTAGGCTGCTCACAGGATTAAAGAACCATAAATGTCCCGGTGCCACAAACAGAAATAAATGGTTCGGTGGTTTTTCTAGAGTTCAAGACAAAGATAACCACAGGGATATCTCAAGGTTCCGAAGATGAATCACACATAATGGAGTAGCGGACATCATCTTCGTTTCGCAATCACTTCTTTTTTTTATTCAGAGGTTTATTCAATTCTACAAAAAAATTAATACATGCGTATATACAGACGAGGGCCCCAAAACCATACGGCTGACACGGGACCCTCGGTAGTTCATTACTAAGGTCGCATGTAAACGCAGCGACAGATGAAATAGGTATTTTCAAATAATTACGGAAATAAATGCAACACTTGAAACATTAGCGATTTCAACAAATTATTTGACAAGTCTATCAAGTGGATTTGCAATACCTACTACCAAAAACAACAATTACTAATAATAATATAATAAATAACAAATAGTATAATAAATAAATAAATATTTTATTCTAGGATACGAAACCCCGCTTTGGTGTAGTGAATGCAAACTACTTTCGTTGACTTGTTAGAATGGGCACGCAAGTATTGTGTGTGCGCCGTCATGCGTCGAAGCTGTTGTTGATGTTGAAGGTCCTGATTCCATGGCCGCGTATATCGCACCATGAAATTTGTAGAACAAGTGTCCATTACAAGCCTAGAAGGCACCGCGTTCATTCGAGGCAAGGTAATAGCGCGGTACCTATAGGGGTACGTGTCCAATGGTAGGTACATGTCCTGTTACCATTATCGTCACAAGTTGGCTTCTTTGCCAACTTTTATTTGAGTTTGGGTTACTGTTACTGAGAGGCTCAGCTATTCGTGATTGGTGGCCCAAATATACGCAGTTTGCAGAAACGTGCTTCGCAACCCACATAATGGCTACTTGTGTAATTGCCATGCCGAAATTTGCCTTTAGTACCGAGTAAATGTCTGCAACACGTATTTCTTAATCAGAGGACACAACCAATTGGCTATGGTCAACACCAGCGAGCTATAGAATTCGAGCTCTAGTTTTCTGGAAATCCCGTGGTCGTCGGGAATTACCGAAGAGTTTCAAGCTAGCCCAAAATTCACTAATTATCTTTTCATGTCAACTGCTTTGCTTGTAGTACCTTCCCTCAGAAATATTGAGAGATCCCGTGCAATCACTGGGCTTCATCGATTATTAGTCCCGGATGGACCGCGGACTGCCCGAGTCGCGATCCGACGCTCGATTTTCTTATGTATTTCTATGGGGCTTCCGCTCCGAACGCAGTCCTCGGACTCCCCGCGGTCCGTCCAGGACTGATGAATCGAGTATGCCCAGTGACTTGTTTTATCTTTGCACAGTCGGCCATTTGCTATCCTATCCGTGCCGCCACATTGTGCACCATCGGCCCGTAGTCTTGTGTGCCATCGAGCCCCCGTTCTGGTCTAACATAGTTGACGACTGTTTTCACGTTACAATCTCGGAAAATCATAAAAGCGATGGAGCTAAAAACAATAAATGTGTGAGAAATACACCAAAGCATTTTATCGTGGAACGGAACTCAACTCAACATAGTTGTAAAGTGCTACACGCAAGAACCACTGCAATAATTCTGACGCAAGCATTTGCACCGCTGCGGTATTTTATACGGTTAACATTATTACGCACCAGCGCCAAATTTTTTGAATCAGCGCAGAACAATGCTCGCACAATAGAAAGCAGTACAAAATAGGATATCTGAAGAGGAACCAAAATTTATAAAAAAAACTAAAAATAATAAAACGAGGTCGTTGCCCAAAGCTGCTTCATCGCGCGACAGTCGCAGCAAATCTGTAATTGTGCCTTGTCCAAATTTGACAGAAGCCATCTTTGGTTCGAGCTTATAAGCGAACGGCCTACCCCGTTTCTGAACCTGGCTTATTTTCTGCTACCCGAGTATTCTGCGTCCGTTCACCTCTGTCACGTAACAATTGGTTTTACCCATTCAACTTAAAACACATGGCAAAGCTTTGTACGCGGGATGCGGCCGGTTTTTTTTTTTTTTTTTTAATGGGTGTCATGGACCCCGCGCTTGTTTCTGCCGTCAATCAGTCGCACATTTAAGATACTGCTTGTTCGAAATTTCAGCCTGTGCTTTACGGTAATACATGAGTACACGACTCGACGTCCTCCGCCAGTAATTGGTGCGAGACAAAAGTGGCAGTTTATTAAAGTTGGTTTGCTAATTGCCCTCAGTGACGTCATTGTGCTCCAAAATACGCGATCCGCGGTTTGTATAAAGAGACGAAATATAAGCGCCAGTACTTTGCACGTTCGATATCTCCGCACGAAGTCTGCTACAATGCAACACGGTTATTTTGTGGCCATACTTGCCGCTGTCGTGGGCCAGGCTCTCGTAGCCACGGCGGGGCACAACGAGCAGAGTCGAGATGTCCCGGACAGTTTCAAGGTAATTTAGAATATCTAAGAGTAGCTATAGGAGACTCATATCTCTGTTACATTGCCGAACGGGAACTGCGTGTGCTTCAATACATTCAAGTACGGTCGAACTGTCACGACTATAAAGTTGTAGTTTCTACGCATAATATGAAGAATTGAGGGCCTGTTTGGATTGTCACTTCTTACTGGTTAAAAGTCCTGTAGTGACTGCTGCAGTTATGGCGGGCCCTTCTGACATCCTCCTCGAAATTTTTCGTTTTTCGTAAATCACACAATTCACGTCTGCTATTTCATTTCATAAATTGACAGCAAGGGCGTTACAGTACGCGTTCAACTCTAAAGTTGCATTACTGAAGAAATGTACTTTTCAGGTTAGCACATCACTCTCGCTAGGATGGTAACCCGGCCTAGGGACATTTTTCTTCGGTTTGTGGATATCCGATAGTTCGGTAATATTCTAAACTTGAAAAGTGTGCAGGAAGCCTTCCTCTAATGAACGCAATGAACACTGAACGCATTTCGTCAAGTTGCGAGAAATATGCGCACATGAGCTACGCAGCATAATATCTGGTGTGGGTGATGTTTGTACTAAACAATTTCAATGTTTATTTCGCTTTCATCTGACCCAGTAGAAAGTTCTTACGCGCTTTTCGCACAATTTAGGCTAACCAAAAGGCAAAAGATTTGTCCCACCACTCTAAAGATTTTTTTTTTGGTTTCCAGACCACAATTTTCATTCATCCCTTTCTCATCTTGACTTATCTGAATTTACATAGGTGGTATCCACGTGACACCTTCCCCAACCAGACAAATGTCGTACTGAACGGGTAGGGGGGATGTAGAGTTCAGCGCAAAGTTCCGTTGCGGTGTGCTGGCCATGAATAATCTTCTGTCAAAGACTGCTTCACGCTTATAACTTTGCAGATATTTGAAAAGTTTCCACATGCCATCGCTATTTCGAACAGCGATAATGACACCATCTTCGAATGTCTCACGGTAAAAAGGATGTTTTTCGACAAGAAGACCATGACTACAGAGTACGTCTGGCTTTTCAAGGGTCATCATGGACAGCCAAAGTAAGTGCACCTCAGGTCATGTACGTGCGGGTTTTTCTAAACTCCTCAGATAGATTCTCCATGAAATGTATACGACAAAGTAACCTTACAGCTGTGCTAAGCAACAATGATGCACTTTTTTGTTAAAAAAATTACGTTCAAAGTTATCTGACGAACTGTTTGGTCGGAAAGTTACAAATATTCAATGTAAAAATTGTGAAAATATTTACCCCACTTCTCCAAAACGTCACTCCTTCTTGTGTGCTGAGGTCATTAAGCGCAATCCCAAGAACCAAAATAAACAATGTCATGCTTTATGCACCTTATTCCCGTGCACAGAAACTGAGGAGACGCGCCCTTGAAATTCTTAAAGGGCCGTGACATCCGTCCAGCCCTTCATTAAACACATCCCTATCGACCGACCCCTCAAAAAGGGAATCACAACTCCCGTAGAAAGAAAAACTATTATTAATTCGCTTGTTACTAGCCTGAGAGAGATTTACTGATCGAGCAAGGTAGCACTTCAACTTTAAGCCAGCGAAAAAAAAAGATCTTTGGGGTTAAAAACTTCACTGGAGAGGCCCTAACTCGACGTTTGTCGCTCGAAAGGGGTATCACCTGTGCTTGCCAAACCAAAGAAAGGGTAATCTAAAGTTGTGCGCTCTCGCTGCATGAGTGTGCCCCTTGTGTAATTACCAGAACACTCCGAAAAGTGGGAAGGAGACAAGGCGGAGAATTAAAAACTTCATCCCAGAGCACCAATGCAAGATACGTCGCGGAATGAATCCAGCCGCTTTTTTGTGGGAGATGTCGCAACATAATTTAATCTGTCTTACCCTTGAAATAACGGTCATGTAGCATCGCCCTCACCACTCAAGGGCACAGGTGACGTCATGTAACCATTAACAGGTAGTCCTTATGGTTATAATACGCCCACATACACAGCCGCTCCTTGGAAATTGATCCCGCCGAGACGCGTCATTGCTTCCACAACAGCTAAAAATTAGCGAGTCTCACGCATTGGCGGTAACGACAAAATGCGAAGATTTCATCGTGGAATACCCGAGTTGAAATGAACTTGTATGCAGCAGTTTTACGAGAGGTATTGTACGTGAAGCAGTTGCTTTTTTTAAGAACGGTGAGCAGAGGAAGCGCGTCTAGAAATGTCAGACGTAACGGGAAACGTTCAACGTCACAAAATCTAGGCGGAGACGCTACCGGCTCCATGGGAAGAGAAATGGGATACATGCATGAACTGGCCCTTCCATGGGCGACCACTCACGACTCCCCACTGCCGACGCCTCTGGCTCGGTAAAGGGAGGCCAGCGTTCCCCAGACGTAGCCTCCTGCAATCATCCCCGCAAGTCGTATTGCGGTCCCCGCGGGCAGGGGATAGTACATCGGCCAGCGTTATTTGGTGTAAAAAAACACCCAGTGGCACATCCGGCCAGAAAGCAGCAGCGACAGCAGCAGCGGCCTTCCGTATAATCCTAGAGGAGCCAAAGAAAGCTCCCCTTTAAAAATGCGATGATATTCCTTTTGTTGGCTGTGAACGTCACTCTGCTATGTAACTGGACATCGCATTTGTATTCACGTTACTCGCCATGGTTTTCACACCATTCCCAAAAGAACTCGTTACAAGTAAACTCGTCACTACCAGCTCCTATCAGGGAAACTTGTCAAATTCCACTGATGAATCGAGGCAAGTCCTCCAATTTCATTTTGTACACCGGTACCTCACAACGTCGGGCAACTGGACGGCTGTACACTTCATCACTGCTTAGCGTTTTCGTTCATCATGCGCTTGCAATTCAAGTTTAAAAAATGCAGAAATACTGACAATTGTCTAATGATGCCTGATTATTTTGAAACCGCCCTCCATTGCACAAATCTTAAGTTTCCTTGGTGCCCTCGAAGGAACTCATCAGCTCTGAGAACGTATTGTCTTAGTAAACGAACGAGTGCACTAGGTTGGATATAATCAGCTACAATTATACCGATGCAGGGTCGTACAGGCTTCAAAAGCAAAAATTCAGGGTTTTCAAGGACTTCAAGGACCACAAAACACATTTTAAAGGACCCCGTCTAATTTTAAGAGAATATTTATAACTTTCCAACCAAAGCAAAAGTTTTTACTGCAAAATATCTAAGCACATTAGTGCACATTTAGAATAGGGCAACGGGTTCGTAAATGCTCCCCCAGCTTTCACTTTTTTATTTCATGGTTGATTTATTTAGAGGTTTTTTCTTTTTTCTTGGTGTTTGCTGAGACTGTGATTGATTGTCAAACTTAGTTAATGCTGCTGCCTCTCCTGCTTTGTCAGCAAGAGTAACAGCTGAAATTAAATCGAGCAAGTGTTGCTTCAGGCAGGATGAACATGTATACACGTCCACCATTTTCACGTAAAGCAAATCGTCGATGGAGCGTATGAGGAACAGCAAACATACAATGAGCAACCGTCCATAGGCTAGATGGAAGATGCAAGATAGAGAACAGAAGCTGGCTTTCACTGGATTGTATCGTGATATAGATTGGATTGAAAGTGCCTCATACTCCTAATGTTGGCTTCGTAATAATGAAAATCTACCAAACTTGTAATTTCCACGCAATAACACTGAAACTTAACTTGATTGTTACAATGTTTTTTTACATTTGTAACACTAAAATGATCCACGACAAACACTTCTAAATTTCTTCGTGAAAAGACGGGCCTTGATTCTCTCAAAAATCAAGGTTTTCAAGGACCCTTTAAAAATTCCAGGACTTTCCAGGCCTTGAAATTGAACTTCTAAATTCAAGGGTTTTCAAGGTTTCAAGGACCAGTGCGAACAATTATTGCGATTCAATGGTAATTAATACACAAGACGTTTTTTGTGAAACGAGACAATAATGAAAGGAAGGCAACATAAAGTTAGAACTTCAAGGCCAACTTCAACGGGCACTAGCGAAAAAATGGCTACAGCTAAGCTCAGCTAACCCTGGATATGCGAGACGAAAGTTTGGCATAGCCCGGTTAAGTTTCGATATCACTTGGTTAACCTTATATTTACCTGTAATTATTATGCTATGTACCCAAAGTTTGCCTTTATCTACAATTTTAGTCCCACTTCCGGCGTTTTTCGAGCCGAATGGCTCGCCAGGTGGTATCCGCGGGGTAGTCAGACGCCGCTTGCCGAGGACGGCTCAAAACCTCCGGCTCCCGCGCAACGCTCATAGAACACGGCAAGTGGTCGCTCTCATTCATTTCCAAGCTCGCATGCACGCGGCAATTCCGTGTCCAGGCGTGAACGAGCTGCTGAGAGCGCGTGCACCAAGCCGGCGGCGGCCGAGGCAGCGGCTAAGGAACGAGGCCGCCGGCGGAGCTTGGCCCGTCGGGTAACGTGACGCCTTGCCATAGGTACGGCGCAGCCGGAGTCAAATTAATATCAAATACCCCCCAATGGCGAAACCGCTCGACGAGATTAGCAAAGCTGTGTTTTACAATAGAAATAGAGGGCATTCCGCAAAGTGTTATGACGTCAATGCAACCGCTTATCAGTTTGAACCCCCGACTCCCACTCTCCCCAAGATTCCACAGAAAAACAAGTGCGCGACGAATTCTTCAAAATATGAGTAGGTCAGTGAGACCAGTTCTCTACACGCACAGGATGACCGAAACTAGGACGCCTTCTTGACCTGTTCTCCCACGGCCACATTTCCTGCAGTTGGCTGCGACCCGTGGGCCTGTTTCCACAAAAGACACCTCGCGCCTTTTTGTTGATATGTCCGGTGCACTTTAACACCGATATTCCAGGACGTTTCGCACAATACAGGGGCAAATCCACTTTTTCTACGACATCTCGCTCTGGTTGTAACAAGAGCAGGGATTTTTCTTTGTTTGCTGTGACTACGAATACGTAGAATTATAAAGAATACACCACGAACAGCTTCCGTGTAAATGATAGGTCATAAACGCTTCCTCTTAACGTATTCCACCACCGGCATCTCCTACCTGTTCACTGATTGGATGCAATAAAACATAGTTATCCAGCACATTACCCGGCTCCTGTTCAAGTGTTAAGCAAATCGGCCATTCATTGTACCTGCCGGAGGTGGATATCCCCGGGTTCATCCTCGTGACACTTTCAAAGACGATTAAAACGACGGTGCTATTGATGTCGATCACTACGACTACAGAGCTCATTGAACGTAATGACGAGTGTACGTGCGGCAAGCTTTTTGTTCTGAGCAAGCCGTACAAAAAAAAAAACACAAAAAACACCACAAAAAGGATCTGCGACGGGGGTACGCGGCAATTCATCGAAACCTGCTTCATCAAACGCCGAGTCATCTACGGCATGTCCATTTCATCGAATGCCAGTCATCGAACGGCATTTTGTCGAAGTGGAGTCGCCCGCTTCAACGAATGCTGTTGAAAAACTTCGGGAGCGATTAGTGTTCTTGCCGATAATATCAAGCCCTTTTAATTCCCGACAGGTGCATTAAGCACGAATTATTTCGTAATTTTGGAGTCGCGTAGAAAAATCGCGCCTTTTTTAACCCGAAGTCTTGCTCACTGCCCGTTTCCGTGGCGATTATCGACAATTGGCAACAGAAAAAAGTTTGCGTTCTATTGTGTATACCTTTTTTTCCGGTTTTCCGAAACCGGATCTCTACGAAGGGCTTGACAGCACAAATCGCCAGAAGGCACACATTTTTGGTACGCATTGCAAATTTATCAACCGCATGCCGCAACTTGTAAAAGAAGTTTGACTTCAAAGAAAAAAAACTAGCTGCATTCCTGTATATGTATCTACATTGTACATACAATGGCGTAAAACTGTACAAGAACGCAGTCACTGATTTATATGGGTAGCAGTTGCTCTGGAAACGTATTTTACTGACATGCTTTGCCGGTTGATGGAGAATCGTTTGAGGGCCTCTTTTTTGGCCAGTGATGCCTTTCTCTGCTTGGCGGCTGTTGGCTTCGCAGAGGTGCTTTCAAACGGCCGTCTGTAGCTTTTCGCCCTTGTTGGAGGCGGCTGAGGAACCGCGCGAAAAGCCGAAACGTGCGATTTTGACAATTTTTGAAAGCCTTGTGTGCCGGCTTTTTACCGATTTATTTCCTCCTCGCCGCTCTTTTACTGTTGAAGACTGAATGGACCAGAGTGTAGGGGGAAATCAAGGCCGCGAGCGTATCAGACCTCTACAAGTCAGCAGCTTTTCACGACGTATTTCGTTTCTAAGCAGAACACTACTCCGACGCAGCTGCTGGAAAATCCTCCTTCAGTACGTCGAACGTCTCCGAGCCAATAATTTTTTTTTGAAATGCGGGAAGAAACTCCGGTCAATTCACGCACCCGTCAAATTCAATTTATCAGGGAGATGGGGGGTGAATGGGGCAAGGAACGCCAAGGGGCAGAGTTGTCGGAAGAAGGCGAGAAAATCAGCGTCGCTTCCATAAACTACTGCAGTCCAATCTTCAGGACGCACTTTGAGACATTTCTAGACGGATGCATGCTCGAATACAAAATATAAAGATATAAAGCAGTCATCCTAACGATAGATGCATAGGAAAAACCCCAATCTCATTTATTTCTGTACATGCATACCAAAGGGCCGGCTGCACTGTGCACGTCCTAATTCCATAGAATGTCCTCGATGAAATGTTCTTCGCCCAAACAGCATTCCATGAATTGGTGTTCAGTGAAACGGATTCTATGAAGGGGCGTTCGATGTAATGGCTTTCGATTAATTGTCTCCAACCCCAGCGGCCGTGAACTGAAATCTTCGTTGCCGTGGACACTAAAAACCCCACATAAATTTGACTGACGCACTGCATAAGGGCTCCAAGAACGTGATGGCCCCTCTCAAAGAGCACTCTTGCACTACTCGTGTCCCTTCGAGAACCTCAGGCTCAAAGAAAAAGCCCCTCTTGATCAAACTACCATGTGGCCACAAAGCTTTTCTGGAGCAGTCCGTTTCCACCAAATAATTTCAGCGCTCTCGGTGGTGGAGTTCTAGAAATCATTCTAAATATTAAGGTGTTTCGTCAAGAAAATTTATACTCTTGACTTTATATCATACATTAATGAAAGGGTGCGCTCACAGGCTGCACTGAAAAACAAAATTTAGGGGCAAAGGAAAGCTGCCCCAATAACCAGCATGAGTCGGCAATCTTTGTTGTTTTGCCCATTGTACCTAATTATACCAAAAGAAAATGTTTGGCTGCTCTTGTGAAGGGTTGGAACAAAGGGCCACGATGGCTGGTAGGGACCAGCTGGGTTTTCGACTGCCGCCACGACCGTCCTTGTTCCCCTCTAATGCAGCATTCTCCCTTTACCGATTCGATTTGATCAAAAGCGGGAATGTTTGGTTTGTTATCAAGGTAATCTATTTTTGCGGGCTATTAAACTGTTTTGCTGGTTCTTGCCAGACTGCACCACAAACTTGGCGGCAGTTGCGAAGTACTAGAACAAGAGGTCATGGCCGCTGGCCGGGACAGACGAGTTTCTGACCTCTGCCACGAGCGTGCTTGTTCCACCTCTTAAAAACAGTCGTATCTCGACAATTTCCCTTCGATCTAAAGGAGGAATGCTCGGTTCATTTACAAGGTAACACTTCTGAAAGATTTTAATGCCGTGCTTTCACACATTTTCCGCCATGCAAACTCCTCCTCGAATCGTCTCCTCTTGCTACGCTAATTGCAACCCCACCTTGTTCTCTCTGCCTCTTAGCGAACATGCTGTCTGATTTCCACTATGTCCTCCTAATTTTAGCTGGACTTGAGACTGATGTTTATTTCATCCTACTGTTCATATCTAGAAATGTTGCGCCATCATCTCTTGTGCTTCTACTTGTTCTCTCTGTTTCTAAAAGCTATCATATTTGCAGCTCGTGTTTTTAAATATTACGTAACACAATTGTCTAGCCTTCAAATCTATAAGTAGAAGCCTGCTATATTTCATTACCTCCTTCATTTCCTGTAGGCAAACCGTTGCGTTCTACGCAGAGGAAGGACCAACGCCGGATACATTTTTCTTCATGGAGTCGTCAGGTAAACTGTTTTATCCTACATTTAGTCTTGACAGGCTTCCCAATAGATACGTCTAGATTACTCTAAGCACCTGTGTTATACTAATTTGTTGTTAGAGTGGCATATGCGCGCCCCTTGGTACCACAGAAAACTTTTGTCAATGACAACTTCTGTCGTCCTGGAAGGAACGTATGTTGTTACCAATGGTAGTGCTTTCGGCACCTTTATCAGTCCGTGGGGGACTTTTACTAACAAAGGCCTGAACTAAAGCAATCTTGGAAGATTAAGTACTGCTTTACAAAGCAAGAGGCTGCAAAAAGTTTGCTCAACTATTTGTAAATGAAGCTTATATGATATATGTTTCGACGAACTATGCCCACCTTTCAGTGTACCTCTGGTTTATGATTGCCATCCCGGTATTGCGTTTCTCGAACTATATTAAATATAAAACGCTTTTGTAGCAATTGGGTCAAATGCCGGTGGAGCCTCAGACGGCCTAAGCAGATTTTTTATGATTTTGCCATTTCTTCGCGTAAATTGCCCGTAGGCATTCTTATAAATGGTCGTATATCTGTGTGCACGCTTCCAGGACTCTCGGCGGTATCATGGCAATGCAAGGCCGAAAACCAGACGTTAAATATTAATGTAATTAGGTGTGCGTAGTAAAAAGCCACAATAGTTCACCTAGGCAAGGTTGTGCACAGCCTTTGTATGCAACTGCCCAATCCTTGGATTCGTTATATATATATATATATATATATATATATATATATATATATATATATATATATATATTATATAGCGAATCAGAATAGGAAATGAGGGGCTCGTTGAAAATAAGACAGAAATAAGGGTTGGCAGTCAAGAAACCTCGGAAAACAAAGGGGAGGATATGGTAGGTCATTGAAACAGATACAGAATTTGGAAAGAAAGAAAGTGAAGAAAAAATGCCCGCCAGGTGGGATCCGAACCCACGACCTCCAGAATACCGGTCTGGTGCGATAACCACGACGCTACCGGCGGGGCTATCTTTCCCCTTCACTTTTGGGGTATTTATGTCAATGTAATTTTTTCCTGTGCTTGGGGGTGGTAGCCAGCGCCATTCCGACTTCTCGGGGTGAAGAGGACCTTCTTTTTAACCTCCGGGTCGTGCCTCGAGTGTCTACGACATGTCGAGAGTGGTCGACGAGCGTTGAACCCTCCTAAGCTCCTTATGGCACCAAGACTGCCAGAACAGAGGCCCTCGCTATGCATGTAGCGAATAAGAATAGGAAATGAGGGGCTCGTTGAAAATAAGACAGAAATAAGGGTTGGCATTTTTTGGCAAATAAGGCATTTTTCTTCACTTTCTTTCTTTCCAAATTCTTTATCTGTTTCAATGACCTACCATATCCTCCCCTTTGTTTTCCGAGGTTTTCTTGACTGCCAACCCTTATTTCTGTCTTATTTCAACGAGCCCCTCATTTCCTATTCTGATTCGGTACATGCATAGCGAGGGCCTCTGTTCTGGCAGTCTTGGTGCCATAGTGAGCTTAAGAGGGTTCAACGCTCGTCGACCACTCTCGACATATCGTAGACACTCGAGTAACGGCCCGGGGGTTAAAAAGAAGGTCCCCTTCACCCGAGAAGTCGAGAGTGGCGCTGGCTACCACCCCCAAGCACAGGAAAACATTACATTGACATAAATACCCCAGAAAGTGAAGGGGAAAAAATAGCCCCGCAGGTAGCGTAGTGGTTATCGCATCAGACCGGTATTCTGGAGGTCGTGGGTTCGGATCCCACCGGGCGGGCATTTTTTCTCCACTTTCTTTCTTTCCAACTTCTTTATCTGTTTCAATGACATACCATATCCTCCCCTTTGTTTTCCGAGGTTTTCTTGACTGCCAACCCTTATTTCTGTCCTGTATATATATATATATTGCACAACCTTGCCTAGGTTTTTTATGCACGCACATTTTGAAACAGAGCATTAGTGCATATTCCATCATAGTGCCACATAGTGTAACATAATGCATAATGTTTCCAGTACAGTGACTAGCGGCCACCAATTTTTGGTGCGTCAGATTTAATGAAATATTTGTAATTAATTATCTAGATCAGGAAGTGCTATCCAAATAAATTTTGTGTAGATGAGCCCTCTTCTCATCTACATGAGGCCCTTGACTCATGCATTTTTTTGCCCCCCTTACTCAATACCCTCGCCAAGGGCCTGTAAGGTATACTGTAAATAAATAAATAAATAAATAAATAAAAAAATAAATAAATAAAATAAATAAATAAATAAATAAATAAAAAGAAATTCCGCAAAGGGATGGTGCAGAGGAGTTGGCGCGAGCGGGAGATTAGCCAGTAAGAGACGGCGCGGTGCGATAGTGGTGGAAGAGGAAGACGAATTTGCCAAAAAAGGTGTAAAAGGCGTTGGTTCGCCGCCCACCATGTCTGCTGTATTACATAGATATATAATTTTTTATATATTCATTTATAGCCTATAAATAGGCTATAAATGCTTCCCAAAATATTATCTGGAATACATCTACTTTAATGTGCTTACACTGTAACACCCATTCTCTTTTTAGAAGCCTCGCCTAAAAAGGAAGGGCAATTTTACTACACGGACTACAAAACCTGCGCCGTAATGTACATGGACTACCATGGAGGTCGTAAGTATTAGTTTATTATGTGAGATATGATGACATTTTTTTAATAATGAAGACTGTCTCTTCGTACGACATTGAAAAGGCTCAAATAAAGCTTTGAGACCTTCGTACAAAAATCCAGAACATCTATCAAGGACCTATATCAAGGACCTATACTTCGCTCCCAGCTATTAGACCAGAAGCCCCCAGCCTGGATTACTGCGGTTCGGGCGACTGTTTCGCTCTATCTTGACCGGAAAAGCGAAGTACAATTGATATTGCAGCCCAATGTGTTTTTGCTTAAAATATTACTTACTTCAAATCCAAATTTTTCTGCCCTTTTTTTCTTCCAAGCACAGCTTGCAACATTTATCGTATTTGAAAACTGAACTATTTGCCATAAAAAGACTTTCAAACGTACGGTAATAACAGAGGCTTGATTAATTTGAAGTAGTAAGTGCCACGTTAACGTGTGTAGTGAAAACGTATAGAGTTTTCAAGTCTCTAAACCCTCACGTACGATTCGAGGTCCAAGTCAGAACACAGCTCACTTTCTTTTCAGAGTGCATCTTATGGTCTGAGCCGAACAAACGGGATTCGCTTCCACAAGAATGTATGGACGAGTTCGCCAAATCCTGTGGGGTAGGCGTACCAACGTACAGCAAGGATCTTTGCGACGATGACGAGCTTGCCCTTTACTGAGGCCATATGCGCGTAATCCTGCTCTAAACACAATACTTCCCTACTGATACGCCGCTTTATGAAGCAAAGAAATTTGAACTCTAATAAACTGCTGTATTAAACAAAAGCACTATTCGTTCACTTTTGTCATCACATGTCGCTATAGCCTGTAGCCGGAGACTCTACAAACCACTCAAAAACCATGCACTGCAATACCACTTTCCGGTAAGACTACAGCGGGGATGTTATCTGAAGTCTGTCGGTCCGTCGCACAAGATTTTAGGAGCGAAGCCCCTTAGCGGCTCGAGCTGTGTGAATCTCCTGTCGGCGTCGTCATTTCATGGAGTTACGGTACTACAAAACTGACACAGTCGTTTTCCAACTCCTCGCGCTCGACAGTTTCATCTCCGTTCGCAAAAACGCCTGCTAAAAAACACACCGGGACCCTCGTTTTCCAACGCCTCGCGTTAGAGTGCCTCGCGCTTCAAAGGGACGACACGTTTACAGAAAAGCTGCATACCTCTACACCCAACAGTTTGATCTCCGTGGGAAAAAACGCCAAGGCGCCAAGAATAATACACTGCATGCTCCGCCCTTCCCCGGGTTTAACGTCAGTGGAGATAGCCCGTTTTTTTTTTCTCTCTCACGACATTTATCTCTACCGTTCCGGCCTAAAACATTACGTAACTTGCTCATATTGCTACATCCCGTAATCCTTTCTTCATGGTTTTACTTTTCATTCGCAAGGTTCACAAGTATCAAATCCATAGAAATTGGCGACTCAGACAACGCAGTGCAACTGCCATGATTTGAAGCGTGACGAAAGATCACGGATGGTGAATACAGAGTAGACAAATAGGGCACAAGACAGGCACTAGCGCCTGTCTTCTCTATTTTGTAGACACCGTCCGTGCTGGCTCGTTGCGCTTCAAATTATGCCAACTGGTCACCAACTAGCGCAGCAAGACATTCTTCTCAGCAGTGCAAGTGGCTGTACAACTAATCTCTGGGTATCACCAACAGTGATTTCCTGATGCAATCTATACTCCAGGAAGGGACATTTTAACCAAACCTAGTCGTATTACATTTTGTGCTAACTTCGCTGCGCCTACTGGGGTGACGCGGCCGTAACTCCGCTGTCACCACTGTTTCGCCGTTGCCTTGCTGAGTCCGCTACTAGCGCAGCGCAGAACTGAGCGACTAAGCCGAGCGACCAAGCTGAGCGAAAGAGCTGGGCTACAGTGAGTTGAAGCAGCTTTCACATACATTACAGTTCTCCCTCGTTATATCTAAGTCGTAAAATCCGGTCAAAATTTTGAGATTAGCCTATATAGGCAAACTAAAGCTGGTAACAAGCTCAGCTGCATAGGGGAGCTTCCGTAAAACAGGGAAAAACCTTTGCCGAAAAGAAAACACATTTTTATACCTGCGGAAAAAAAGATGGCGCGATACCAGCCCGTTTGGAGTTTGAACTGCTACCAGAAAGTCGGTCTCGAGCTACTCAAGGCACTGCATCAATTTCTGGCCGCCACCGCTACATTCTACATTATTGCGAAGCAGGTGCATCTATTCTGCTGTTTCTGTCGTTGTAGGCACTTCTCGAGGCGTCTCTTCGTCCTTCATCATCATCATCATCATCATCATCACCAGCCTATCTACGCCCATTCCAGGGCAAAGGCCTCTCCCATTATTCTCCAATTACCTCGGTCCTGTGCCAACTGTGGCCAATTTATCCCCGCAAACTTCTTGATCTCATCTGCCCATCTAACTTTCTGCCGCCCCCTGCAACGCTTGCCTTCTCTAGGGATCCACTCGGTTACCCTTAATGACCAGCGGTTATCTTGCCTTCGCATTACATGCCCTGCCCACGTCCATTTCTTCTTCTTAATTTCTACTAATATGTCTTTAACACCAGTTTGCTCCCTGACCCACTCCGCTCTCTTCTTGTCCCTTAATGTTACACCTATCATTTTCCGCTCCATTGCCCGCTGAGTCGTTCTCAATTTAAGTTGAACCCTCTTAGTGAGCCTCCAAGTTTCTGCCCCGTAGGTGAGTACCGGTAAGATGCAGCTGTCATACACTTTCTTCTTCAGCGACAATGGTAGGCTGCTATTCATTATCTGAGAATGTCTGCCATATGCACCCCACCCCATTCTGATCCTTCTAATTATCTGTGCCCATGGTTGGGATCTGGGGTGACAACTTGGCCCAAGTAGATATATTCGCTTACCACTTCCACTGCCTCGCCACCTATCTCAAACTGCTGTGCTGTCCCGAGGTTATTGATCATTACTTTAGTTTTTGCATATTAATTTTCAGGCCCACGGTTCTACTCTGTTCGCCCAGTGCGGAAAGCATGCTTTGCAATTCGTCCCCCGAGTTACTTAGCAAGTCAACGTCATCAGCAAATCTGAGGTTACTGAGGTATTCTCCATTAACCCTTACTCCCACCTGTTCCCAATCCAACGTTCTGAATACTTTTTGTAAGCATGCTGTGAATAACATTGGAGAGATTGTGTCTCCTTGTCTGACACCCTTCCTTATAGGTATTTTACTGCTCTCCCTATGGAGGATGATGGTAGCTGTAGACCCATTGTAGATATCCTCTAGTATTCTTACATAATGCTCATCTACCCCCTGGTTCCGTAATGCCTGAATGACTGCTAGGGTTTCGACCGAGTCAAATGCTTTCTCATAATCTATGAAGGCTATATATAGGGGTTCAATATACTCAGCGCACTTCTCTATCACCTGATTGATCGTGTGAATATGGTCCATTGTTGAATAACCTTTACGGAACCCTGCTTGTTCTTTAGGTTGACTGAAATCTAAGGTTGCAGAGATTCGGTTAGCGATTACCTTGGTAAATACCTTGTAGACGACTGACAGTAAGCTGATCGGCCTGTAATTTTTCGAGTCCTTCATGTCGCCTTTCGTATTGATTAGGATGATGTTCGCGTTCTTTCAAGATTCCGGTACCATTGCGGTCATTAGGCATTGCGTATACAGGTTTGCCAGTTTTTCAAGTACAATTTCTCCGCCATCCTTCAAGAGGTCTGCTGTTATCTGATCCTCACCAGGTGCTTTGCCCACTTTCATTTCTTTCAAAGCCTTCCTTACTTCTTCGGTCGTTACTGGTGGGATGTCTATCTCCTCTGAACTACTGTCTCGTTCGGCATTATCCTGTATGTCACGGCTACTGTATAGATCCCTATAGAACTCCTCGGCCACTGTGACTATTTTATCCCTATTTGTGATGACATTGCCTTGCTTATCCTTAAGTGCATACATCTGATTTTCCCCCCGCCAAGACGTCTCTTCACTGCTTTCAGGCTACCTCCGTTCTTTACAGCGTACTCGATCCTCTCCATATTATACTTCCGTATGTCAGCTGTCTTACGCTTATTGATTAACTTCGAGAGCTCTGCTAGTTCTATTCTGTCAGCTGCGGTAGAGATTCTCATGGTTTGCCGTTTCCTGATTAGATCTTTCGTCTCCTGTGAAAGTTTACCAGTATCCTGTCTAGCCATCGTGCCCCCGACTTCTACTGCAAACTCCGTGATAATGCGTGTAAGGTTGTCGCTGACTTCTTGTGTCGTAGGGTCGGCTTCCTCGTTAAGGAAGGGCGGAATATCGGTTCTGCAGCGCGATCCTGAATTCTTCTACTTTACGTCTTACTGTTAGCTCATTTGTCGGCTTCTTTCGTACTAGCTTGTTGCGGTCCCTCCTCAAATCTAGCCTAATTCGAGATCTTACCATGCGGTTGTGACTACACCTTACCCTTCCGAGCACTTCCACATCCTGCACGACGCCAGGGTTATCGCATAATATGAAGTCTATTTCATTTTTGTGCTCCTCATTCGGGCTCCCTCTTCGTCCTTATGATCAGCTGAATCGCCAACAGCACTCTTCAGTGGTTTAGGCGTAGGACAGCATGCCGGTGACGGGAACATCGTCGTCGTACAGCGTAAATTTGCCGTCCACGACCGCGTTAGGCCACTAGGGAAAGCTAACTGTTAGAACGGACACCTGATCCTGTGGATGACATTGCCTTGTGTCCTGTCTGTCAAGATTTTCAGATATCTGCGTTCTACCCGAAATAACGTTTCGGGATAAGTGGCGGCAAATACATGGCGCCTATGGGAGGTAAGTGCACGGTGAAAAAAATACGACTTAACCGATATTTCGAGATACTCCAGTTCGACTTAACTGGCGTTACATGGATCACACAAAGGCGACAGCACGTCTCAACTTGGCGCCTTCGTTAACTGTTGCTCACCGATTGCCGGTCTCGCTCGTGTGCCCTCGCATTTTATTTCGATCCGTTGCAGAGCCGAGCAGTTCAAATCCCTCCAGTCTGGACTCTCTGCTGGCCGCAGTTCGAATTCGACGAGTGGAAGCGAAGTGATTGCGTCAGCTGAAGCGCCGCGAAGGGGAAAGGAGGGGTGACTCTGCGGCGCCGTTTGCCATCGTGTTGGAGCACGTCTGCCGCGAACGGTTTGACCTAGGCGTAAGTCGGCCCAGCCGCCGGCGCGTCTCCAGGCGAATCGAATTTGTTCCGGACGCTCAGGCACAACAGCATCCCCCGCCCCGCCAGACAATGCCCCAAGAAGAAGAGCTGCTTCCACGGGGTTCACACACCTGGCGCGCTCGTTCGCCAGGCCCACCAAGGTTCCCCCCCAGTTTTCCAGAGATAACGTAGCTCCGCGCTCCTTTCCACGAACAAGTCCCACCTGCCAGGCCCGGATGTCTGCACCAGCTCCGCCCGGTTCTTCCGTCCTCGTTTCTCAGAACCGGTCGTTCATCGTGTTGCAGCTTGCAAAGAGCCGACCGACTACAAGCAATACCCAGAGCTATAGCAAGCACCTTGTGTCCTCTGTCAGAACACCAGACTCCACAAAAACATAAACTCTCCTAGCGAAGTCATCATCCTCATCATCAGCATCTTTACACCCACTGCAGGCCAAGGGCCTCTCCCGCAGATCGCCAATTATCCCGGTCCTGTGCTAACTGCGACCAATTTACCCTCGCAAACTTCTTGATCTCATCTGCCCCCCTAACTTTCTGCCACCTCCGCCACGCTTGCCTTCGCTAGGAATCTACTATATTACCCTTAATGACCAACCGTTATCTTGCCTTCGCATTATATGCCCTGCCTACGCCCACTTCTTAATTTCTACTATATGTCCTTAACACGACAGTTAGATTCAAGAGAAGATCATGAATGAGGCCCGCACCGGTTAGATTGGCCGGCCGATGTTCGAAGAGATGATCAGATGAAACGCCGGTTGGCTGGCTTGTTGGCCCACGGCACGTGGCCGACGGTGGTGTACTCAAAGCAAAAGCAAGATGTACAATAAGTACACTTTATTTACACTACGTAATTACCACTCTCAAGGCTCATGATCGTATAAAAAAGGTCTGGCAAGGCCCGCGTCGAGTGAGGCGCGCCTCTCTCTTCCTTCCTTTGACCGCTTGACTGACATCCAGCTTTCGTTCGACTCGGGCATTCTCGTGGCGGTAATCGCGGTCGTCAAAATGTCAGTGGTCCCCCTCAGCCAGTTTTCCAAATGAACGAAATGGAATCCTCCTTCAAATACTAACATTGCTTTTAACAATTTTGGGCTAATCGATGCGTTTGTATGAGTCCTCTCCAGACGCGCTCGTCGGGTGGACACAAAATCGCGCGGACAAAAAGAAGCTTCCGCGGACACTTCTCACGCAGCTAGCGCCAAAGTTAGTTTGGCCGGCGTGTAAACAAATACAATACAGGTAAACACGCTACGCCCAATGAACAATATCGAGTTGCCGGGCGATTTTAATCAAGTGGGTTGCCCGAACTTAACGGGTTTTAGAGAGAGAGAGAGAGAGAGAGAGAGAGAGAGAGAGAGAGAGAGAGAGAGAGAGAGAGAGAGAGAGAGAACACCTTTAATGAAAGCTGAAACGGTCAGCCCCACTAACCGTAGGGCTTGCTACTCCAGATGGGGTGAATACGGTGAGGTGACAGCGAAAAATAGAGAGAAAAAGAAAAGGAAAGAAAGAAGGGGAGGAAGAGAAGAAATTCACACATATACAAATTGTACATGCTCAGAGAGTTGACAGAACCTCTTCTAGCCTTGTTTCCGCAAGAAAAGTAAGCAGTGTTTTTGTACCCAGCACTGCTTCCTCACGATTTCGCCAGGGTCCAAGGAAGTGTGAAAGTTTCAGAGGACATCCGCGCCGTAGTCTCACAAGCGCTTTAACGAGTTTTTTCCCTGACCCACTCATCTGTTGTTGTCATTGAACGTTACACCTATCACCTTCTGTTCCATTTCTCGCTGAGTCGTCCTAAATTTAAGTTGAAACCTTTTAGTGAGCCTCCAAGCTTCTGCCCCGTAGGTTATGATTACTTCATTTCTTGTGTTACATTTGACCCATAGAGTTCTCATTAGGAATCTTGCATTCCACATTGGCCTCTGTGCAGACGGTCCAAATTGTCCAAATTGTGAATGGACATTTAACTAGGTTTAACTGGCGTGGTCATGGGAGGTTGTGGCAATTACTACACCAGGGTGGCCAATCCTGGTCTGGTGGGGGATTGCGTTACCGGCAATGTTCGCCGGGATCAAGCCGCCCCCCGCACCCCAAGCCTCCTCCTGCATTTCCATCAACTCCCGGGTGATTTATCGGAAAACTTCAAACTTTGTCAGTTATACCAAATAAATTAGAGAAAAACAGCTTCAAAATATTAATTAAAAACCGAAGAAAAGCTTTAGACGCCCTAGTTTTGTTCTTTCAAGGGTGAATGGGCATGGGCCTTCCTACCAACCGGCCTCGATCAAGGCACAACTAAGAAAGGTGGAGTTTGAAGAACCGGCTGGGTCTCTTTTGACGCAGAAGCGATCAAAACAAAATGTACCTTTCGTAATGCAGAAATGCACAGTTGCTAAAAACATCACTTGTGCTAAAATAAAACTGTCCTTTTATCTACAAACAAAGCCTAGAACATTTATACTTCCTTTACGATAACGTACCCGAATACACAATTTTTACGAACAACTTTTGAGCGTTACCGTCACATATAAATGTTGCTCACTTCATTTGAAATAACGTGATACCTAGAGGTGTGGCCATACAGTGTGTCGAGTTTTGATGTTTTTCTACTCTCACGTACGGTTTAGCTTTTGGGCTAGAACAGTGGTCATTTTCTTTCTAGAGTGCATCTTGTGATCCCAATCAGACAAACAAGATTCGCTTTCACAAGAATTCATGGACCAATTCGCCAAAACTTGTGGCGTCGCTGTTCCTACATACAGCAAGATTTTTTTGTGACGACGAAGAGCTCGCTTTTTTCTGAGCCCATCTCTGTGTACCCCTGCTGTGAACACAACCATCCGGTTCTTTTACGCCTTTATTTAACAAGCAGAAAAAATTGAACTCCAATGAACAGCTATGTAAACATACCCAGGGCTTTGTTCTCTTCTGACGTCTTATGGCTATGACGCGAAGATAGCTGCTATCAAAATTGCCGCAAAACCACACATCGCCATTGCCACTTGCTAAATGAGAACCAATGTGCTTTGCGTTTGCTCAGGTCTACCCGTAAATATTTCCCCTCTCACCCATAGCTGCCCCTTTAGTGTGAAGTAACTACGTGGCCTGAACATGTGCACCGGATGAACATGTGGAATGTGTGGATTGCGTGAAATGTGCCGTCTACGTCAGCCTATTGTCCTCCGGCAAGAAGCACGCGGAACAGAATGGAAGATGTACAAGTGATAGGCTCCCTCAGTGTGACCCTTACGAGAGGAAAGCCAAGTCGGCCCCTTTGGGCATTCGCCGTCTTGGCTGCGGTTTTACCGCCTTGTATAAAAAGTGTTGCATCAATGCAAGAACAACACCCAGATAACTCAACAGAGAACAGAGGTAGACGAGGTCGCACATTATGGTGGTTTTTAGCGCACCCTTCCTGCCCGTCATGGGGAAAAAAATTGTATTTTCTGAGCCAATCTGAGTCTTCTTAATATAAAAAACGGGTGACGCGTTCCGAAAAGGTACCGTGAGGCAAAGGGAAAGAGAAGATTTGCATATATGTAAACTTCTTTGGTAATCAATGTGGTATCTTCATAATACAGTTATTTTAAGTTGCGTTTATTTTGTGTATCAGTTCTGTTGCTGTCGCATCTGCTGGTGTAATTGAAAACATTAACTCGTCCAAACCTGCCCCTTATATAATGCTTAGACACAGGCAGCGCATCCACTCTTCCGACGCGTCGTTGGTAGCACGTATAGCAAGGTATTGCCAAAGAATGCTGTGACATAAATTTTTGGTTTACAGCGCAACACTAGAATTTTGCATACAACGACTTGGTTGTAACACCTGATTCGGGGGCATTTTACTGAACGTAAAATTCTCTACCACGAAGCGTTCCTGGGCAGAAGGTCCAGCGGCCATATTGGCGTTCGGCTTTGGCCTCCCTAATACAAAAACTGCCTCTTGAGGATGCTTTTCACAGCGGGAGCATAAATTGGTCAATAGCGAGAGGTAGTCGTTCCCGCAGGTGTACCGCATTTGAAGTGAAGGGAAGAGCCAGCAGCGAAATTCACTATCGTCGTCAACTCCGCCATTACACAGCGGCATTAAGGAACAGCGGCGCAACGAGTAAAAAACAGATCGAATCCATTCGAGAGCGTTAACTCTGACCGCAAAGCAAGGCGTCTAAAACGGCAAGACTGCAAGCTCTGCACAGCGCGAGATGAAGGAAGGTGGTTCAGGTGGTTGAATCGGGCTTTATAAGTTTCTCACTCAAAACCAAGTAAACACTCTTAGGCGTCCTCAGAATATTTTTGACCCCAAATTAAACCTCTCCCATTACGCGGGCTGCACCAGTTTTGAAGTAGTACAAAGCGTAGAAGAAAACTTTTCTGAGACGATACGAATGCGAAGGATCCCAACGCAAAAGCGTCTCCAGAAGCAAGATTTCAAAGCCCTTCGGCAGTGCGAGGAAAAACAATGCGCCTCTAAGCGTTCAGCTGGACATTCATCCTGCTTTCACATTTCCAGCCAGTAGGACGTGATTCGGTGTCCTCGTATATTTTAACTTGGCATTGCAGCTGAATACCATTTTACTACTCTTTGTTGGCCGGTCAGGTTCAGACACAGGATTAACATAGTTGTGCGGCACCATTCTAAGTTAGGGCGATATTTTTTGCACTCCGAGGAGAGGCTGCCTCAACTCACGCTCAATGTAGTTTGAAAGTGGGGGTACACAAGAACTATTAAAAATCGGGACACAAATTTTGTAAACAACGGCTGTGCAGTATTTCTAATTTTTGGAAGACTGTACAGAACAAATCTACATTTTTCAGAATCTTCCCTCAACAGCCGCACACTACACCACAGAACGTAGTAAAAAAATGTGGCACTTCAAACCGGAGCACAAATTATTAAAAACGAAACCAAAAATAATGAAACCGAGGGTGTTGTGAAGAATATGTTACCGAGTCACAGTTTCAATTGGGGTGCCAGAAACTGACAGAAGTAATCTTTGGTGAGGAATTCATTTGCGGCAGACGCCTGTTTTGCAAACAGGCGGCATTCCGGGTAAAGAGTTACGCTCTGGAAACCATGATGTGTACGTAGGCAAATATGCATAACTTTTGCGTGTAACAAAATGAGAATCAGAGAGAGAAATGCGGTCTGTCGTACGTGCACGAGGGATTGTTCTGGCATGCAATTAAGCGAGCAAGAAACAGATGGGTCAATGTCTTTCCATATGTATGTGGAGAGATTGGATTGAGAATTTATGAAATACTTTGGCCTTGTTGCTGCCAGTGACGTCATAGAGCTCTCCAATGCAATTTCCATGGCCTGTGTGACGAAAACTAAATATAAGCGTGAGTAGTAGGCAAGTCCGCCGTCTTCGAACGAAGTCACTACTACGATTGCAGCAGTCTTGCTTCGTGGTCATACTAGCTATTTTCGTGCTGCAGCAGGCTCTCGTAGCCTCTGCAGGCCCCTAGAGAGCTCAGTCAAGATGTCCGGACAGTTTCAAGGTAACAATTTCTTCATATAGAAAACTTCACAGCATTATGTGAGGCTTGCAATAATATACTGCCCAACACCAGTGCTATCTTCTTCTTTTCATACAAGTATGGTGGAACTACAATGGGTACAAACTGCGATACAGCCGGTGAAGATCAGTGCGTTTTGGTGCAGCGTCGTATGTGCTACTGCATACCTGACGTAACGTCTCAGAGTGACTGCAGTTATTAGTGGCCAGTCTTGTAGTCACCTTCAATTGTTCGCTTGTCGTGTGTAAGTGACAATATCTCAGCCGCGCGTACGTTATAAACAGGTTGCAAGTGCAATAAGGTAATCCGTCACCATTTCAGCTGTGTTGGTGAACGAATAAATTTTGAAGGCAAACGAATCATACTCGCAAGGAACGTAACCCACAAGAGCCGTAATGTTTTTTTTTATTTGTGTTATATTTTAAACCGCGTCTTGGAAAGTAAATAAACTTTGGCCAAGGGGCAGCAGTATGCCTAATAAACTCGACAGAAATATATCTAGTGTAAGAAACATTCATACTCAGATCCGTGTTTAGACAGAAATATTTACACGTTTACTTTTTTTCGCACGCACTGTTTAAGCCTTCTTGGGCACCTTTGTAACAATTTGGACCCATCAAAAAACGCAGACAATTCCGCCGAGGTAACAGACATTCCGCCGGAGGTAAAATGCGTTTGCGTTTTAAACAAAAAAAAAAATTTTCTCTGATATCACGTTCAGCCCTTCGAATTGCTTAAAGGGACGGACAACCGATTTTTGCCGCATATATGTTCTCTAGCTCATATCAAAGCCAGCGTTTTATATAGCTTAGTAACCACAAGCAATTTTTAAACAAATTGGCGGAAATATTTTAATTTGGCAGAAAACTTTCTGAAATCGGTAGGGTGGCGGTTCGTAGTGCCGAAACTTGACAGTACAATATGTGTCCCAATCACGTGACCCGCAAACGTAACTGCTACTGTAACTGCTGAAACGGTTATACACTTATTGAAAACCTTTTAACACAAGTATTTGCACAAGTTTGAATTGTATATGTATTTTCAAACATTATTTTGTAAAATTTTTAAGACACGCCGCCTGCGGCCGCTGGGTTGCTCTCAGTGTTGCTAACTGAGCCTCCATGCCCAGGATCAACGGTAGCGTTCAGTAAACAGACCAAGTGAAAGAGCTTTGACGATTCTGCCTGAGTCAGGGGCGTTTGTTCTGCCAACAAATTGTATTTCAGTTTCCAAATACGCCAACGGCAGCTAAAAAAAAAGATCGCGCCCGGGGAGAATCGACCTTCCGACCTCCACAACGTGAAGCCAGATTCTACCTATCGTCCATCCCAACAGATGGCGCCTGCGTGCAAAATAGACTGGTCAAATAAAAAAAACACATAAAGGAATAAGAAAACCTTCGATTCACACTTTCTTTATCTAGGGAAAAGTTTTCAAATATCGCTTTAGATTTCGCATACAAAAAAAAAGTATGTTGCCGCGCTACTGTATGTCATGGTTGCTAGCCTTATTTTTTGGAGGACACATACGGCTCGTATATGTAAAAAATTTCAATTTAAAAATTTCTGGGGCGTTATCAGCAAAACCGTTTGTCGTTAAGGTGCTTTAAGTGATGCCCTTTCATTTGGAATAAAGAATATATACTCGACAAAAATCGGTTGTCTGTCTATTTAAATTCGCATCGGCTGTTTCGACTTGACTCGATGACTGGCCGAAAAGCACAATCGTGCAATGCGTGTAGGGCCAACGTACAGACCTTTGTGATTTTTTTATAATGTTGGCTGCTCATTCCGTCGTTGCATACAAGACTTAATTGGTCGTTTCAAATGAAAACTTGGGAATTGTTTTCTAACGAACTTATTTTTTATCATTGCAGATATTTGAAAAATTTCCGCGTGCCATCTCGATTACGGACACCAATAATGACACCATCTTCGAATGCCTCACAGTGAATAGACTTTTTTTGGACAAGAAGACAATGACTACAGCGTACGTCTGGCATTTCAAAGGCCACCACAACAACCCTAAGTAAGGACAACTTGGATCGCGCTTGCGCGTGCTTCCCCAATACTGCAAGAATGATTTATTGATCAAAAACATCTCTATTCAACAAGAGGGATCGAAGACTATTCTGATTTTAAGATGACACTAGCGTCTAACGTCGCTCTGGCTCAGTCTATCTACCATTGCCAGAAGGCAGGGTTATCGCTCCCCAGCACGGCCTCCCACTGCTAACGCGCCATGGATACTACCGCATGGCAAGTGTCGGCCCTCTCCCTCTCCCGGCAGTGCGGGCAAAAGGGGAATATAGCCCCGGGGTATCATTGTTGTAGCCCAGCTAGTGTGAGTAGTGTGTCTAGCTTTCGTCTTGATTGATTGATTGATTGATTGATTGATTGATTGATTGATTGATTGATTGATTGATTGATTGATTGATTGATTGATTGATTGATTGATTGATTGATTGATTGATTGATTGATTGATTGATTGTGGGGTTTAACGCGCCGACGCAACGCAGGCGATGAGGCATGCCGTAGTGGAGGGCTCCGGATTAATTTTTACCACCTGGGGATCTTTAACGTGCGCAGAAATCTCGTACACAGGGGCGTTTTTGCTTTTCCAGCAGAAAGCGGCCCCGCGCCTCCTGATGTGTATCAGAAAAGTCAGCCGCAGGCGTCCTCTCTCTGCCGCCGCGCCGGGAATCGAACCCGCGACCTCTAGCTTTAGTCTAATGAGTGTACTATTCTTCATCAGCGAAGCATTTGTACGGCGCCGAACTCCCTGTGTATCTGACTGGGTAAACTTCCAACTGCGCTAAATAAGCCAGACAGGCCACGTCTTGGTATTTAAAGTAGTCAACAGAAAAGAGAGTATATTTGCCGGGGGCCCAGTAAACCCTCGTTCAATAGGCAGGTATTAGGCCACACTACCGACTAACAAAGCTACAATACTCTCTGGTCACCAGTCAGGACACGGAGAGAGGAGAGCAATCCTGAGACTTCTGCACATCAACTCATGTACACTCAAAATGTCTACGCGGCATCCATCCACCCTCTGCGATCTTCTCTGTATTCACAACCAATGTCCACAAACACTATACAATTAGGGATTTAGGAATGGAAAATGAGTGGCAGTGCACACCATAGTTCACTGGAAACATTTTTCTCTGCGTGACTAGTACTGTGCAGCAAACTACGAAAAAGTTATTTGCTTGATAAAATAGAGAAAAATCTGGAAATGATGCGCCGCACGCTTTATTCAGCTAGCGTTACCGGCCCCCTCGCCCTTGCTCACCTCATGTGCAGTAGTTACCTTAAGGATAAATAACGAGCCTTGGATCTCTCCCTTTCCTGCAACTCGTTGTGAGGTACAAAAATTGGCTCAGCTTTGACTAGTGGTGCAAGACTGGAAAAACAGCAGAGCTGGAGGTCGACCTAGCTTCTTCCAGTTTTGCAATGTTTTCTTATGTTTTGCTTGGCTTTGCTAAGTTTTGTTAGGTTTTGCGATGTCCTTGCTTGACTAGGCTAAGGAATGAGGCCATGTTTAGCCGGATTACAAGGCCGTTCAGATCGGTCCTCCACACTGACAGAGGATCCCAGGGGAGGGGGTGGATTAGAAGCTAGGTCGACCCCCAGCTCCGTTGCTTATCCAGCCTTGCACCACTAGTACAAGCTGCGCCACTTTTTTTCTGTTTTAGTAGCACAACAAAGACTATAACCTTTAAATTGATGTAGTGAGGGGCGCGCATGCGCATATGACATTTATGCTCACACTCGAGCAGGCGCAAAAGCCGGAGTTACTTTTGTAATACCCTATGGTGCACCCCTTTACAGACGGCGCATTTTTTTGTATTTTATTTTGCTAACACCAACCCGACCAAGCTTGAGATTAAATAGCTGCCGCTGCTAAAATCTCCTGGGGTACAGACAACAGGAGCCTCTTTTGGGAGCGCGCTTTGGGAACGGGAAATGCCAGCGCTGGAGGAAAATTTGCTACTACCGCGTGTACATTACGAGCCCAATTTAGAAGTAGAGGTACCGAAGTGGACAAACACCAGGCTTCTGGCGATAACGAGTCAGCGTAACGAGCTTTTGAGTGCTGTCTATTGGTCTGCGCAAGTGGTGACGGCGGGGGTCAAAGTTCGCCCGAAAGTTCAGCAGCAGGTATACGGAAGGTCCAACTGGGATTGCACCTTCACATTTTTAGAAAGCTCTACGTCTCCCTTCTTTTTTCACAACTGCTATATGCTGATCTTCCTTGGGTGCCAGTTAGTCGTAGATGTTTGTTATAAATGATGGTTGATATTTTATTTGGTGCAGCAAAGCGTAGGCACACATCTTGGCAGCCGCTGCTCGCAAGGGCCAACTGTCCGAAGCTTCTGAGCGTTGGCGGGCTTTATCGCACGCTCCGTACCTCTATTGGGACGAATCATTCTCATTGCTTTTTAACGCGAATGGCATGCGCATTGCTCGTTCATTCGGTCTCCCTTAAATTCTTTTTTTCAGAAAACCACCGCTATGTTACTCAGTTAATTGAAGAGTATGGCAGTCACTTGTTAGAAACGTGCATTGGCATTAACACACAGTTTGTCTAGGCGGCGCAACCTTTGCAGTGAGGAAGGTCGTAATGACTTAGTGCCCATTGCTTTTACGTGCACCGCCTACAACCTCCGGCTAACGGGAAAGCATCTCATCTTGGTCAACGTGCCTTGTTATGCCGCCGCTTCTAGAATGTCATCTGCTCCGACCAAAGCGCCGTCGTCATGGCCGTTCGTGAAGCCGCGCCGACTGTTGGGTGTTTTCTCCGAAGTGGGTTTTCTTTAGCGATAACGAATCCTACCTGGATAAAACTCCGCGACTAAAGGCTGTAAAAAAAATAATTGCCAGCCTGTAAATAATAAAAGATCGTGCAGAGAACCTGTATGCACCCTCTTTCTTGGTTGTAGTGCCCATAGTTTTCAGGCTTGCAAATTGTTAACGGAGAGTCGACAGGAAGCCGAACCAAAGGTGTTTTGGACTTAAGACGCCTGTCGCGAGCATTCTCATTTCAACTTTTTACACTTTTTCTCTGTCCTTCTCTTTCCCTCACTCAATATTTTCTATTCGTATTAAAGGAGACATGTTTGGTGTAGCAGCAAGGATAACCAGTTT